>JBBPCX010000001.1:39976000-39987554 GCA_037974365.1 Hydrocynus forskahlii
GAGAGAGAGAGAGAGAGAGAGAGAGAGAGAGAGAGAGAGAGAGAGAGAGAGAGAGAGAGAGAGAGAGGGGGAGAGAGGGAGAGAGAGAGAGAGAGAGAGAGAGAGAGAGAGAGAGAGAGAGAGAGAGAGAGAGAGAGAGACCAAATACAACACTAGATAGATAACGAGAGACCACATCTTGTTCGTTTCATTTCAAATTAATTTCATTGTGGTGGTGTATAGAGCCAAAAAGATTAGAATTGTGTCAATGTCCCAATATTTATGGACCTGACTGTATGTGTGTGTGTGTGCAGCTTCTTCCAAGCATCAAGGAGCAGATGTCCACCTGACCTGCAGAGAAGCCTTTTGGACCAGTGATCTCCCATATGCTAGAGGAGATGATTCCAGCAGTGGGTCGATTACCTCACTACTGCATGTCTCATTCTCTCTTTTCCTCTCTCTCTCCCTTTCCCTCTCTCTCTCTCTTTCCCTCTCTCTCACTCTCTTTTTTCCTGAAAAGAGAGCAAGAAATTAATAGGCTACTCTTTGTGCTGAAGAGTTTGAAAATGAGACGATACCTACATTTTTAAATGGTGTAAAAAATATGACATGAATGTATAGGCTTTACAAAGTATATAACAAAAGGTATTTTATCCAACATTTAACAAACAGCACAGGGATTAAGTCAAAGCTGTATGATAGAAAGATATATGCAAAGAGTGCAGGTTTTTGTCCTGGACAAACCCGACAAGTTTATTTAATCTATTAAGACATTAATAGGTCATGCTTTGTTTTTCTTTTCCTCGCACAGAATGCCATTTTAAACATCAGTATTCTTGACATGTTTAAAACTGCTGCATTGAAGACAATAGTAGCCTTAGGCAAGAGTGCAGAATAAAAAACGCTGGCCCATTTACTCCTGTCCACCGTCAATGACAATCATACATTTTCCTTATTACTTAAGACAGAAAGGACCATATTAAAATAAACAAGACAGCAAATAGGCAGTAGCTATTAATATCATCAGACCTGTTAAGACTGATGTTCATTGGTGTGTTCCTAGAATCTGACTGGAAAGTGCTCTGTTCCTCTTGCTTTCCCTTCGTCTCCTATACACAACTTCTGCAGACTCTTAGAAATTAAGATTCTTGGCTTAGATGTACAATCCTAGGACAAACTGCTAATAAACACAGAACCTTTACAATATGGTACAGTTTTATGTTTCAGAACACTTACATTTTTTAAACATTCTATATGCTCAACATCTCCTTTTGCAAAAAATGATATAAAAAAGCAGTAATGTGATAATTTTGTAAGCAAGAAATGTGTTTAGAAATATGTTGAATAATCTCACAGTCTTATGATGAGAAATATTTATGTGAATATATATGTGAGATCTAGATGTAAGATGTTATCATTTTAGGTATCCTTTTAATGCAGTGTAAAGCTGGTACTGAATCAGATTCTGCACAATTAGTGTTGAATGTGGAGGGTGTGTGTCCTCTGTGTGTCTGACCCTCTCTCTGTCTGTCCCAACTCATCCCAAGAGACAGTTTGTTGACCTATGATTACACTGTGTTACATGGCCACTAAGCCATGTGGCACCAGCAGACTACTTACCATGCCTGGGAGAGAGAGAGAGAGAGAGAGAGAGAGAGAGAGAGAGAGAGAGAGAGAGAGAGAGAGAGAGAGAGAAAGAGAGAGAGATAGATAGGATAGTAGGGATAAAATGAGAACGGGTGTGCAGTGTTGTATAAGTTGCCATGAAAATTTGTTAATAAAATATTTGCTCAGACATGTGCTCTGGGCAGGGTAGATAACCTATCTGTGTTTGACTTTAGCTTCCAGTGCTCTGAATACTCATCTTCTGCCTGTTCGGCTTATTGGTTGCTTTGGCAAGAAACTAGGACTCTCCAGCCATGACCAAGGTCAAATAACACATATAATCACTAAAACTGAACACACTCATGGACCCCAACCCCGCCTTTGCCCAGACACAACACTCCCCCAACACACACACACAAATTAGAAAAACATCTTTTCACAGGACATAAAAAGAATAAGATTTCATGTGTGACAGAAGATTCAAATATATAATATATATAATTGTCAATATATCAATTATGCCCCTCTGTCACCATAACAGTGCCACATTATCTCCAGTTTTCAAAAGGCTAAAATCTGGTGTAACCATATCTCCATAGCTGTGCTGTCATTACCTTGGAGATGGATTATACATCACACAGACTAGCATGGTATTTGTCACAATATTGGATTATATGTGAATCTGTAGGCATATTCCTCTATCAAATCTGTCATTTTCATGATTGGTAATAATAAATCAACACATCAGTGGCATATAAAAAAAAAAATGTACACCCAAGTCAAAAATCATTCTGAAGTTTTCATTGTTTGTAGTGCAACCATAAGATGGGGTCATTCATAAGAAACACAACATATTCTCTCATATTCTTTCATTTAAGTTCTTTGTAAAGCCAGTCTACTACTGTTTCTCGAATGATGGGCAGTTAACCCCATTTTCCCTTTCTATACTTCTCTCAAGCCAAGCAAACTAATGCAATATGCAATTAAAACTGATCATTACCATTTTATTACTGGCAACGACCTTGGTGCAGACTTGCTACAGTGTCCCAAAACCACACAACCCTGTCTTTTGCCTCTTGCACAAAACCAAAGCCACTTTTTCACATTTAAGCACAATAAGAATCAGTCCGAGAACAATGGTGTAGTGACAAAGTGGCGTTAGGATGGACATGGGTCTCGTGTAGCAACTGTGTGCTTGTCCGCACATTCAGCCTCAACTCCTAATTAGGCTAGGGTGAGGTTCGGGGTGTAAGTGCACTCACTCCTCCCTCTGATCAATCATATTGGAAGGTTATTTCAGGGGCACTGGGCTCCAGACAGTCGATCACATTCCCATCACAATGTGCATTGCCCTAAAGCCTTGTTCTGGAAGTGTCAGTGAATGGGCCTAGACTATATAGGATAAAGTCCTAAATTCTAAGTCCTTTGATCTTAGTGTTGGTTTATTATTAGCCTTCACTGAGTTGTACAAACACCCCTTCTGACTGTAAACTTCTGTAGTGCCCCCCAACTCCCCACACTCACTCGCCCAGTGTGTCCTCATGTAGATGCATTCATATTTGCCCTCTTGCAGAGGGGTTGTGGGGACATGATCTCTCATTGTGAGGCATACTTGGCACACAGCCCTGCCCCTCAGTTAGAAGCATTGTTCAGCCAGGGAGTAGAGTGTCTCTGCTGGAGAATACACTTGCTGACATTTTCGACTTTTTAAGCACAGTTGGGCCCATTAATCAATAGGCTGCATCTGTTTCGTGGGGTGGGTGTAAGAGGGCAGAGAGAGAGAGAAGTGGTAAAGTAAGCATACCAGTAAAAATCATTCCAGGCAAAGGGATGGAGGAGATGAGGACTGAGGTTTGACTTTGATTCATAGAGAGACACTCCTCATGCCAGCTCCACCTTTTGTTTTATCTCATCAGCCCAGTATTAGCACATTGCATTTGCTGCTCAAGAGTTTAGCATGTATCTAAATTGTACAGCTGCATGTTTGTCCCTGACAACTGCCAGGAAAAGTGTTTGCCTATGAATCTGAGCATGAGCAAGAGAAAGCGTGTGTGTGTGTGAGAGAGAGAGAGAGAGAGAGAGAGAGTCCACATGGATAAATATGTCTAAGCGTTGCTGTGTGTGCTCCAGGAGCTGCATGTGTGTGTTTGCGTATGTGTTCTGATGATAAGAGAATGAGCGCCCCCCTCAATGGAATACTTGAGTACTTGAAGGAGAAAAGAATTGTATGGAAGACAAGGCACTAACAAAATCTGAAGACACCTTCTTTTGTTATGAATTAATGTGCATTATTTCAATTGATTCTTTCTACAATGGTTGCTTGAAATTTCCTGTGCGAGGATAACCTCTGCCTTATCCCTCACTCCTAAAAATTTGAGGATTTTGAAAGTGTCTGAAATAGGAGTAGCAAAAATCCCATCACGACTGATAAAGAAAAGCCACACTTGCCTACATATTATATTGTTGTGCTTTAGATAAACTGTATATATATCGTACTCTCTAAAGCGACCTGCGATTTTAAAACTGATAGCAAGCTGCCCCTAACAGTACCAACACACATACATGTTGGACACCAATGTTCTAGAATGCACCAGCACAGTATTAAAATACAGGTCTCTCTCAGCTCAGCTCAGGTCTCTCTCAGCTCAGCTCAGGTCTCTCTCAGCCCAGCTCAGGTCAGCCTAGCCTCACTCCGCCCAGCCTCACTCAGCTCTTCGCCAGTGGCCCCAGTGCGCAGCTCTCCTCGCCAGGGTCCAACCCAAGCTCCAGTACCAGTCTCCACTCCGGCCACCCAAACTCCAGCACCAATCTCCGCACTGGCTGCCCAAGCTCCAGCACCGGTCTCCACGCTGGCCACCCAAGCTCCAGCGCCTGTCTCCACACTGGCCACCAAGCTCCAGTGCCGGTCTCCGCACTGGCCACCCAAGCACCAGCGCCGGTCTCCACACCGACTGCCCAGACTCCAGCGCCGGTCTCCGCTCCGGCCGCCCAGACTTCAGTCCCGGTTTCTGCACTGGCCACCCAAGCTCAAATGCCGTTCTCCGCACCGGCCACCCAAGCTTCAGTGCTGGTTCCCGCACTGGTCTCAGCCTCACCAGCACCGGTTCCCTCACTGGCCTCAGCCTCACCAGCTCTGGTTCCTGCACCTGCCACCCAAGCTCCAGCGCCGGTCTCCGCACCAGCCACCCAAGCTTCAGTGCTGATTCCTGCACTGGCCTCAGCCTCACTAGTGCTGGTTCCCACACCGGCCACCCAAGCTCCAGCGCCGGTCTCCGCACCAGTCACCCAAGCTTCAGCGCTGGTTGCCATACCGGTCTCAGCCTCACCAACTCCACCAGCCGTGGCTCCTGCCCCAGCCTCACCAACTCCACCAGCCATGGCTCCCGCCCCAGCCACAACAACTCCACCAGCCGTGGCTCCCGCCCCGGCCTCAGCATCACCAGCTGTGGTTTCCACCACGGCCTCAGAGTCACCTGCCATGGCTCCCGCCCCGGCTCCAGCTCCAACAATAGTGACTCCCACTCTGGCCTCTGTTTCTGGGCAGAGGTTCCTCCCTTCTCCACCTCCTCTGCCGCCACATTGGGGGTGGACTTCGTTTACCCCTCGTCCCCCCTCCCACTGCTGTTGTGTGGGCTGGGGGATCTGTTTCAGCACCCTGGAGTGGTGTCCATAGGGGGGGGTCCTGTCACGATTTTGTTTTGTGGCCATGGGGGGTCACTGTTGGACTATGAACTGGCTTCCACCTCCCACAGCTGACTCGTGTTATCTTGTTATTTCTCCTGTCTGTTCATTGGTTCCTGTCTAGTCATTTATGTTAGTTAGGCCTCAGTTGTAGCATGGAGGATTATACCTCATTTTGTAATCTTACCCTTCCTTTCTTCGGTCTGTGTTCGCCTCCTCTGTTCTACTTGCATCCCCTATTCTACTCGTGCCTTCTCTTTGTTTGCCCCATGCCTGGTTTTGTGTATTGTTTCAGTTTGTGTTTCATGTATTAATAAATCTCATCATGGAAGCCCACGCCTGTGCCTTCTCAGTCCGGACAGGACCGATCCGTGACAACCCTAGTGCTATTTAGGCCCCCACGCTGGTGCTCTGGCTCCAGCCAACGTCGGCTCCCCAGCTCCAGCCAACGCCAGCTCCCCGGCTCCAGCCAACACCAGATCCAGCCAATACTGGCTCCCTGGCTCCAGCCAATGCCAGCTCCCCAGCTCCAGCCAACGCTAGCTCCCTAGCTCCAGTCAATGCCAGCACTCTGGCTCCCTGGCTTCAGCCACCGCCGGCCACAAGGTTCCTGCCCACGCTGGCCCTAAGGCTCCTGCCCACACCTGCCCCAAGGCTCCAGCCTGAAGCAGCAACTCCTTATGCTTGTCCCTGCCCCTACGGCACCAGCTCCTGTCCCAGCCGCTGCGGCACCATTTCCTGTCCCCACTGCTGCGACACCCATTCCTGTCCCTGCCACTGCAGCACCCGTTCCTGTCCCCATCGCTGTGGTACCTGTTCCTGTCCCCATCGCTGTGGTACCCGTTCCTGTCCCTGCTGCTGTGGTACAGGTTCCTGTCCCCGCCTCTGCAGCACCAGCTCCTGTCCCCATCACTGTGGCACCTGTTGCGACACCTGTTCCTGTCCCTGCCGCTGCAGCACCTGTTCTTGTCCCTGAAGCAAGATAGTGGAACTGCACATGCACAGAAGGGCACGGTAGCACATCTCGACAGAACAGTCATGTGGTGCGATTAATCAGTGGGTTTTTTTTAATGTGTTATTTTTTTCTGTGATTAATTGATCAAAATTGAGGTGTTGATTCACCACCCTAGTGCTATTCAGGCCCCCATGCTGGCTCCACGACTGCTGCACACACTGGCTCCACGGCTGCTGCCCATGCCAACTCCCCGGCTCCAGCCAACACCGGCTCCCCAGCTCCAGTCAACGCCGGCTCCCCAGTTGTCCCTGTCACTGTGGCACCCACACAGGCCACCCTGACAGCAGTAACAGCCAGCACTGAGAGCATTGAAGGAGAGGCAGCTGGGGCCCACGTGGTCCGCATTTCCTGCCTCTATATGTCCTCCGCCTTTGTGTGGGCTTGGTGCTGCCATTAGAGGAGGAGTACTGTGATGTCCACCAGTCAGGGATTTAACAATAATGGTGTGTTGTGTTCATTGGTTTAGGTATGTGCATGTATAAAAAGGCACTGAGTTCTTGTTTTAGTTGTTAGTCTTCATTTTTGAATGTTCTGCATTTTTTGCACATATAAACTCTGCTCTACATATTTGTATGTCTCTGCTGCTAGAATACAGTACCGGTCAAAATACTGTATTTACTTGTTTGTCTTGTCTCGTTTAGTTGTATTGTTGCTCTTGTGTTCTGTCCTGTTTGCACGTGAGTTCTGCTCTGCTCTTGTGTTGCATCATGGTTCTGGAGGATTGCTGTGTTGTTTTTACTATGTACTGTGTGTATATTGTAGAAATGACAATAAAAACCTGCATGAATTGACTTGAGTTTTGGCCCTTGAGCCGTTTTGCCTTTGCTTTTGTGAAAATAAGGGACGTGACAGTACAACAGTATATTTTCTCCAAAATTAAAAAATTAATCAGTTTTGTTCAATTTTTTTATTACTTGGTATATAGCACATACATAGTGCCACATTAATACAGTGTAAAGGCATTACTACAAGTATGTGTGTGGGAAGGAGTGTGTGTATACACTTGAATGTGCTGGCTCTTAATTTCTTATGGAGATTTAGAGCATCATGATCAAGTCCATGGGCTGGGTGAGGGTGGATATTGAAAATGAACAGAAGGAGTAATTATGAGAGATCACAGGCTGAACTAAGAGGAAGGATTAAGGCTCTCAGAGCACTTTAAACTCATCTCTTCTTTGCTCAATTTCTTAAGTCACTGACACCAGGGCTTCTATTTAAAACCTACACCCCACACCACATGCTAACAGTCACACCACATGATAACTGTAACTCCCCCGCCCACACCCCCAAACAAACAAACAAACAAACACACACACACACACACACACTCACAAACTCACACTTTTATTAATAACAGAAACATCTGCAAATCCTCTGGTTCCAAACAGAGAAGAGGAATTCCCAGTATTCAATTAATAGGAGAGTGTTAATTTGCAATCCTTTACCACAGGCAGGAGACAAATTCTTTTACACTCTTACTTTTCTTTACACATGTGAGAAATCAGCTATGAGGGGCACATGCATCCTTGGCTAATTGAAGTTAGAGAGTGGGAATTGGAGAAATGACTAGACAGATGGACTGCCTTCACCAAGGACCCAGGGTTCTTTGAACTTTGACTAGGGAGCATATTTAATTAAGGGTTCCCCATTCTCCCCAGTGTGGGCGGTTTTGTGCATATGTGTAAATCTGTACTAGTTTATTCTTTATTGTTGACAAAATGTCCATACAATGGAAGCATCAATTGTGACACACCTTTACGGAAAAATACTTTGTTAATTAGTATTTTTCCCTAGTGTTTGTTAATTCATTTATTTACTTATTTATTGTTTTAGAATGAGGCAGACTATTTTACTTTGGTAACTTAGTTTAGGTTTTGTAAGTACACAAACTCTACAGAGAGCACACTTCTGTCTGAGTATGTGTGTGCATGATCTGACTGATTATTTTGTCTTTTCTTTTGTCATCTTGCCATATTGTGTAGCAGCACTACATTACATCAATCAGTACTTGATATTCAATGTGATTAACTACAAAAAAATACAAACATTATAAAATGTATATATCAAGGGAGAAATAACTTGTGTACAAAGTCCTGAAGCATGTATCTGAAGGACCCAGACAAGGAATTCAGTGGAGAGACCAGTTGAGACTGAAGGACCTGGATTTCAATCTCATGATGACCTCGCTCCGTTTCAAGTTGTCTGGCCATATTTTACATCTACCCGACGAAAGATATGCAATGACAGTTCTGATTTGGGTACCACCTAGTGGTAAGCAGAAATGGGGCCGCCCGAAGATCAACTGGCGATGGACCTTTCAATAGGACCTGAAGACGGTCAACATGTCATGGCACGGATGCAAATGTGCCGCAGCTAATCGAGACAGATGGAGAGTGCTTGCTGCTCAATGCATGGTCTGGCATCGAAGAACCTAAACTAAACTAAAGCAAAGGCAAAGATGTTTGCCCTTCTACTGTTTGTTAGTTTACTTATATGTGTTACAGTAGCCCACAACTGAACTGCTTTTGATAAGTGGCTAAGTGTTATACCACGCTGACAAGGCACACCAGCATCTGTATAAGGGGCGAGCAAGGAGGAGAAGAAAAGGTCATGGACTTCCCCGCACAAGCCAAAACCTCTCTTCTTCATCCTCCACTGACAGACTCAAGCTCCAGACCCAGATGCTGGTACCCTGCGGGGCCACCCATCACACTGAGAGCACCTTCACCCTGAACACACCACAGCACCTCTTCACCCCTCACCAAGCCCTTCCCAGCACCGTTGAACAAATAAATCTGCACCACTCTCTCACTCATGTGGCTGTCGACAGTACCTACCTTCCATGTCTGTGTCTGAGCCTTGCTCGTAGTGCTACTATATAAATACACAAATGAAATACCTAAAAAATAAAATACTATGCGGTAACACAACAGGCAGACTATAACAATACAATACTGTATATAAAAATTTAAAAATTTTAAAAAGATATAATTATAGTCACACCACTATGTTGTATATAGTACAGTTATGATACAATAGACTAAGGACTACAAAGAGAGAAGAAAAACAGTGCAGATGTACTGAGGAGAGTACCTATGATATAAACAGGTTATTGTCGTGCAAGTGTAGCAATTTGTGCAAGAATTGCAGTGTGTGAGCAATGTTCAAGTAGACATAAATGTAAACATTCACTCTTACAGCAGCTCAAATGACTTCATGACTACTGGAGTAAGTGCTACTGAGCAGTAAACGTTGAGCTCTGAAACAGTGGCCTTCTTTGGAACAGGTCTGATGGTGATGGCCTTGAAGTACTGTGGGACGATAGCTTGGCTGAGGGAGGTTTTGAATATGTCCATTTAGGACAACAGTCAGCTGGTCAACGCAGGCTCTGAGCACACGTCCGCTTAATTTGTCTGGTCCAGCAGCTTTGCATGGGTTGACCCTGGCGAGAGTCTTTCTCACGCTGGCTGCAGATAGGGACAGCACTTGTCTGGCAGTGGAGTGGTCTTCTGCGCTGACTCCATGTTTTGGGCCTCAAACCTGGCATAGAAGGAGGTGAGTGTATCTGGAAAAGAGCCGTCAGTGTCACACACACACAGTGTGGTTCTGTATTCAGTGATGGATTGGATACCCTGCCACATGCGTTTTGCGTCTCTTGAACAGGTGAAATGGCTATTGACTTTCTTTGCGTACTTGCACTTTGCCAGCTTGATACCCCAGGACAAGTTGGTCCTTGCTGCTCTGAGTGCTTCAGCGCTGTTTGCTCTGAAAGCAGCATCCTGATTTTTCAGCAGTTTGTGAACTTCTGCTGTAAACCATGGCTTCTGGTTGCCCATGATTTGACAAGTTTGATGATGTTAACACCTCCAATGCATTTGTTGATGTATCCTGCCACTGTATCTGCATACTCGTTGATATCTATGTGCTGGCCAGTGGTCACCACTCCAGTCTGTGCACTCAAAACAGTCTGGGAGGGCTTCAGTAGCTCCCACTGGCCATGTTCTGATCTGCTTTGTTACAGCTTTTGCTCTTTTTTGGGTGAATACGGGAGAAGTCTGAGGTGGGGGTGGGAGGATGCTCTGAATGCTGATCTGGTGTTTGTGTAGACCAAGTACAGAATATTAGCTCCTCTGGTTAGGAACTCGACATGTTGATGAAGTTTTGGCAGAACTGTCTTTAAATTTACATGATTAAAGTCCCCAGAAATAATGAAACATCCCTCAGGGTGGCAAGATTGCAGGTTGCTGACGGCCACATATTAGTGGCATAGCTCCTTCCAAGCATTAGCATCGCGAGGAATGTACACCGCCACAATAACAATGACAAACTCCTGCGGCAGTGGTAAGAAGACAGGCAATTGGAAGGGCAGGCCAGCAGTGGATTTTAACCATGCAGGGCATCCCTGACTGTGGCCTCCATGTCCTAATGCATGGGATCTTTGACACGGTGGGGAGGAAACAGGTGTCAGTTGCCACTTGGCAGACTTGTGAAGGCATGAGAGGGTGCCTGGCCCCAGGTCTAAAAGACAATGTGAAGTTGAACTTCCTGAAGAATGATGCCCAGCCAGCATGCTGAGGATTAAGGCAGTTTGCTGACTGAGTATATTCAAAATTCTTGTGGTCCATCCATACAGTAAAGGGACCTTTCAAGCCAGCGCCTCCATTCTTCGAGGGCTGCCTTGACTGCTTGTATTTCCTGGTTGCCTAGTTCTGCCGGAGCTAAGTGCCACAAAAAAAAGATGCATGGGTGGATCTTAAAATCATTGGAGGCTCACTGGGAAAGCACCATTCCTACTCCAGCATCCAAGGTATAGACCTCCACAATAAAGGAAAAGTCATGAACCAGAGTAGCTGAAATGAGGTCTGCGGTAAGATGGCACTTAAGTTCTGCAAATGTGGAATTAGCCTCATTTTGGGTGATGCGAGTGAGAACTCAATGAGGAGGAAGCTGTGCCATATTCTCCTTACTGAATACTTCTTGTCCTCTAGGGAATATAATATCAGAAGAGCTAAGCTCTAGCAGAGTCTTTACCACTAGTACATGGGACTGGGGTGAATGGGACTTACCAGGGTTGACAGTGAGAGAATGGTTAACGGAGATGATATTCAGGATACATGAATTTGTGATTGGGCAGTATTTAGCTTGAGACGTGGTAACTTACTCATCCAGCTGTTCCCACACAGGGATGGGTATAGGCATTTACACTGCGTTCCAAATTATTATGCAAAAAGTGTTTAGGAGTGATAAGGTAAGAATTTTTTTGTTCGTCAGTTG
>JBBPCX010000001.1:39998504-40038392 GCA_037974365.1 Hydrocynus forskahlii
AGTGGCGCTTCCTGTTGCATTGGAAGCAACGCCTCAGGGGCCTGACTGCTGAGGGTCCTCTGACCTGCGGTGGCCTCTGAATCTCGAACACACTCTTTGTCTCGAGCTCTCTCTGCAGCTTAAACACTCTTTGCGGTAGGAATACTCATCGGGGCCTGACTGCTGAGGGTCCTCTGACCTGCGGTGGCCTCTCTGAATCTCGAACACACTCTTTGTCTCGAGCTCTCTCTGCAGCTTAAACACTCTTTGCGGTAGGAATACTCATCGCAGCTCAAACACTCTCCGCAGCTTGAACACCCTCTGTGGCTGGAGCTGCAGCAGCACAAACACTTTCTGGTAACCACGGCAATGCTCGGCATGCCAATGCATGCAGGGTGTGTAGGCTTTGGCTGTCTTGTTCCTACAGTGGCTGGAGTGAGTTGATCAGGACCAACATCCGTCCCATCAGCTCCGCTAACCACAACTCTCGCATAGCTGGCTCACATGGGATCTGCACATTCCTCCCAACCACAGGTTGGGCCATGTGGTTACACGAAGTGGCGCTTCCTGTTGCATTGGAAGCAACGCCTCAGGGGCCTGACTGCTGAGGGTCCTCTGACCTGCGGTGGCCTCCACTGAGGTTTGCTTTCCCCTTGGGGGCTCACCACACGGGGCGAGTCTGGCACGAGTCTGGGAGGGAGAGTGTCGGAGGAAGTAACATACTTCCTTTGCAGCTGGGGATTGGGTGAGCGACGCAAGCGACGTGGATCGCCACGTCCCCTAGCCGCGGAACTCAGCAAGCCATAGCAGGAGCTCCTCTGCGGCCAGATGGAAGACAAGGCCTCGGCGCCTCGCGTCACTTCCTGGCTCTAGTGTTCACCAACCTGGCTCTCCTTCATGCCGACTTGGCTTTCCCGTTCGCTGACTTGGCTCTCGTGCTTGCTGACTTGGCCCTCTGTGACTGCAGCTGCCGCAGCTAGACCACTCTCTGTAGCCTGCACAATTCGCTCCAGGTTCAAGATCGGGGATCCATCGATCCACCCGGTCCTCCACAAGCCCAGGTCCGCCTCCTCGTCCTCCGACTCTTCCTTACACAGCAACTCTGCGGTGGAAAACCAACTCGCTCTCGCCAGTTCACCCCCGAGCTGGTCCCAGCTCGCCTCACTCTCGGCCACTCCCCCCATCTCCAGAGGCTCGTTGCCCAGTGTGCCATGCCATGATGGGTCGGTCAATCTGTCACGGGCTGCCTCCTTCTCATGGCATGTAAAGCAGGCACACACTTTGGATTCCATGGCTGAATACTCTTTATTTCTCTTCTCAAAAACAAATCAAAATGGCATGAGAGCCAAAGCCCCAAAATGAAAACTAAGAAACAAAAAGGAGATAGGAGTGCAACACAGCAATGAAGACAGCTGTAACCAATAAAGTAAAACCCCATTCACCCTTCACAATACTAGTCTCCCAATAATAATTTTTCTTACAGAAAAGGGCATCAGTCCCCAGACCTGACAAGACCCAACATTATGGTTAGGTGTTTACAGTCTAAAGTCAAAACATGTAACATCCAGTTACAGAAACTTCTATAATATAAAAATGCACAATTTATGAATGCACAAACAGCTAAATGAAGACAGTTTCAAGACTGGCATGACTGATCTAGTTAGTGTGATTGCGTTATTATTCTGAATTATTAGAGCTGAAATTTGCCTCTTCTCCTCCTACAGTTTTTACAATATGAGAATGGTTCCAACATCAAAATGCCCATTAATGTTACCTGCTGTGTGTGTGCATATAACCTTTGGATTGTTTTGATCATTAAAAAAATCAATTGTTGTGGTTAAGTCCCCTCTGTAATACATGGGCAGAGAGAAGACGGTCGAGTCGCATTCAAAATATGTGTTAGAGAGAGTCTATGATGGCTCAGGGATGAACAAAATGCAGAGAAATACAAACATGAAGAAACAAACACGTAGCAAAATGCAGCAGCAGATTCATAAATAGGCTTCAAGACACTAATGCTCAGGCCATGTGTCACTGTTCGTTTATTTTATTCAAAATAATCAGCCATGAATGTGGCTACATGTTCAGCTGTCCTTACATATAAATGGCTTAATAAGGACCTTCCAGTTCCCCCCCCCCCCAAGGTGCAAAAAGAGTCTTTCTAATGCCGTTTTTTTGCCCATAACTCCAAACACGCATTTTATAGCAACCGCACAATCACACTTTGCATTTTCTAATGAAAATGAATCTATTTAAAACATTTATAGTTTATCAGCTAGTCAGTTAAGGGAACATTCCCAGCATGAACACATGAATTGTTAAAATTTGATTAACCCTCATATTGTGTTCATTTAGGCTTAACACTCTTTGTGTTCCCGGTCACTTTTGACCAGGAACATGTTAGTTGATTATAAATCCATGATAACATTTATATTACTACCTAATGCTGTGTTGGAACTTTCTACTAACACAAATGTATGTGAACATTACAGGTTTTGAACTTCCATTTTCTATTTATGGCTTGTAGCCTCATTCACATAAGGTCATACAACTTGTCTTTTTAATAAAAAAAATATTATAGAGAGATTATTTTGACTGTAACACATACTAAGATTTTATACTGTTTATCACAGAGTACCTAATTTCAATGTTTACCAAGGACAATGTTATTAAACAATTAGAATCTTCTTCAAAATTAGCACAAAATAACATGTGTTGTGTTCCCAGTCAAAAGTGACCGGTATGATTTATTTAGTAAAGAAAAAAGACAGTTTTTTTTGTGGTTGCTAAGGTATAAAAGGTGGTTGTTATGGTGTCGGAGTGGGTTGCTAAGTAGTTTTTAGATGGTTACTATCAGATACAATGTGGTTGCTCAGGAGTTTATAGATAGTTGCTATCGGATACAATGTGGTTGCTAAGTAGTTTCTGGCAGTTGTTTTTAGGTGGTTGCTATGGTATCTGGGTCAAAGCAATTTCCTGCGGGATCAATAAAGTTTTCTGATTCTGATTCTGATATACAAAGTGGTTGCTAGGATGTTGCTAGGTGCTTGCTGCGGTGTAGGATTTGGTTGTTAAGTATTTTCTAGGCAGCTTCTATTTGTAAGAGGTGGATGCTAAAGCGTTTCTGGATTTTTGCTATGGTATACCAAGTGGTTGCTAGAGTGTTGCTAGGTGCTTGCTGTGGTGTAGGAGGTGGTTGCTATGTAGTTTCCAGGTAGTTGGTAGAGCGTAGGACTTGTTGGCTGGGGAGTTTCTATGTGGTTGCAAAGGTATACAAGATGGTTGCTTAGGTGAAGGAATCGGTTGCTATGGAGATTTTGGGCAGCAGGCCAATCACAAAATTTCTTCAGGAATTTTACATTTTTATTTTAATGAATTGTCAACAGGTGTGGTTCCCATGGAGTAAAATTGAATTGGAGATAGGTTCTTGTGTAGGAAAAGGGGACATAAGGTGTGTGTTTGTGTGTGTGTGTGTGTGTGTGTGTGTGTGTTTATAGGTGTGTGCTCAAAGGCACCACTAATAGTAATCTTACTAATTAATTTCTAATGACCGGTCATTTTTTACTGGGAACAACATGAGTGTTCCTAAGTTTAATAAAACACACAAAATGTAATAAAAATCCTCCAAAATTTTTTATGCATTCCAGTGTAAACAAAGTCATGGAACCTTAAGACAAACCGATGAAATTAACTGCATTTTCTAGAGAGAAAATTTGAAACTCACAATAGGAGGGTTAAGAATAGTTTCTACCCTTAATGTTTTTAGTACTCCTTCTGGGAATAATGTTTTTGTTGTTTAGATGCTTATTATTAAACAAATTGTTTTTTTTTTCTGAAATAAAACAACGATTATTCGGGACACAGGTTAAATACTTTATTTCATTCATTTTAAATGAATCAGATAAATCTTAGAACATAAAAGACAAATCAAAACAAGCTTTGACAGGTTGGAAAGACATTCTATTTGCATGTGTCCCTGTCCCTGTGGTCACTCCTGTAAGTGCATCTCTGTCTCTGGATGCCAACTCCCAAACATGAAAACATGACAGAAGAAGCTACCCCCTTGCTTGTACACCAGTTGCAGGAACAAGCTTCGCACTTCGACCAGCCAACATGCCTGAGCATCCAGAACAAGCACAAGGACCTGTTATGGATGGTGGCGCATGAGATCTTCCCAGTCAGGGCTGTGATGCACTCCCAGGGGATGGCACCGACATCTATGTGCCCACGGCTAGGATGTGGCGCACCCGAAACTGTGCGGCATGCCCTCTGGGAGTGTGGCGCTGCAAGGGACCTGTGGGCCGCGACCGGCCCCCTACAATGCCTGAGCCTGCCAGCAGGGGAGGTCCTCAGATATGAGAACGCGATCCTCACAGTGGACCAGGGAATAAAGACACTGTTGAGTGAGGAATTCACCAAGCTCTGGCTCACCCTAAACTGCATAAAAGACGCCATATGGACCACCAGAAACCTGCTGGTGGGGAAGCGTGTGACGGTGCACAAAGACAGCTAGCAGCAACAACGCTGCAGGGGTATACCGCACGTCGCCATTTGGAGGAGGGGGCCGGGGCCACACGGAGGAAGGTCCCTGCTGCCACCAGCCCTGATTGCCTGTAGATGCACCCTGACAAAACATCAGGCTGGAGCAGCGGGCCAGTGGGGAGCGGATCTCCTCTGGCACCAGAAGTGGCAGGCCCTGTGTGTCCATGTGAGGGTAACTCTTGTTAGGGGCTCACCCCGGTCCTGAACAAAATTGGTTTTAAAGACATTGGATTTTAACAGCTCTGGATTTTAAAAGCACTGGATTTTTACAGCACTGGATTTTAACACTGGAATATTAAATTGGACTTTTAACAGACTTTTATTGTTTCAGTGAAAGGAATTGTGTGTGAATGGATAAAATGTTTTTATTGCAATCCAATGGTCCTTTGTCTTACACTGATTTTACATGAAACATGCATACATCTTACTTATATATTTAAACATATTTATGTGCACTCATCATTTTGACTTGTGTGTATATATATATATATATATATATATATATATATATATATACACACACAAGTAAGAATTATATATATATATATATATAGTGTGTATGCGTATATTTTGTTGAATGAGTTTTAATGCCAGTGTAACACTGTTTTAAGAGACAATAAGCAAAAGAAAAAATTTAAACCAAGGCTCGTGAAGCACATACCTTGTTTTAACTCACTGGCCGATGGACTTCTTTGCTACAACTGCACTTATGGACCTTATTTTGAACTAGTAACTGAGCCTGTGGTCATGTCTGAGTCTGTGAATCTACTCCTAAGTCCCTGGGATCACTCCTGTAAGTAGTGCAACCCTGTCTCTGTATGCAAGCTCCCAAACATAACAGAAGAACCTCGCACTTCAACCAGCCATCATGCCACCCAGCCCGAGCATTATGCCAGGGACCCTCCTGGGCTGGGACCTATATTTCCCTGAGTTTCCTAAGCTGACAGACACCAGAAAAATTTCCATCAAATTTCCAGTGGCTCACAGGTTAGGCCCAGGTTGGGTCAAAATGAAGTGTTAGCAGTATCCAAGCGGCCTGAGTACTGATCAGTAAAAGAGTTATAGCAATTTCTGGGGTTTGCCAGTTTTTACTCTGTTGATCCAAGGCTTCAGATCCATCGCTACTCCCCTCTCCAACAAAAGAAATTAATAATGATACCTCTCAAAAGGGACAGCATTTGTCAAACTAAAATCATAATTCACCACTGCTCAAATTTCTAACATGCCATGTTGCTTCTGAGGTTGGAGTAGGGGCTGTGTTATCCCAGTAACATGGAAGCCCCAGTAAATTTGTATGGCATCCTGGTGTATGGCAGTCCTGGAGGGTGCCAATACTGTCACACCTCCAGTGTTTTCGGTCATCAGAACACTGAAACAAAACCCCTCACCCCAGTTTTTGCTCGTTTTGATTTGGGTTCTAGCATAGCTGTAAGCGGAACCCTGCATGCCTGGCTCTCTCTGAATACCTCTCTCTGAGGAGCAAGTTTCATACTTAGTTACATGGTAGTCCTGTGAAGCACAATACTTGTTTGGGCTCTCTGGACAATGGATGTCTCTGTTGAAACTGCACATACAGAATAAAAATCCCTGTAGTCACTCCTGCACATGTGTCTCTACCTCCATGTTCCAGCGGATAAGAGAAAACACAGACAATAAATATTCACTTACTAATGTCATATTCCCAGCTCTACAGATATCAGAGTTCACATTATTCAAGTTCTAGTTATTAATCATCGTTTTCCTCACTCCTTCATTATATGCTATGTACAAACACACCAGATTACTTCTTATTTTATTTTCTATTTCAATGGAAAATATGTTATTGCCAAACCAAATATTGCCAAATATAATAATAAATACCAATAATAAATGGCTGGCGTTAATTTGCTACATTGCTATGAGCTGAGAGGTAAAATTTTTGAGCTAAATCTAAATATATTTTAAGCAATTACCTTTCGTGCTAACAAAAGCCATTTACATTTTAATTTGGTCACTTTAAACAGTTACAGTAAAATTAAGTAATAGACAACACTCTAGGCTGCAGTGTCATGAACATGCACTTGCCTGTCCCTCAGACTATTTAGTAAGTCCTCGTGTTTAAAAAGCTTCTCTTCACCTACATATCTTTTTATTTTAAACGATATGTATACTAAAAACATTTGTTTTCGCAATTAAAACATTCTCAGAATGAATACGTACTTTAGTACTTCAGTCTCACCTCTCCTTTACTTTACAATCACATCAACATTCTTAAGAAAATCTATACTTGTTTTGAAGAGGAAAATAGATAAGATCTTCAGTAACAAGCCAATGACATTGTGTGTCCCCCGATAAGAGATTACATCTAAAATGATCTAATCGTTTTAAATTCCTGATTGTTAATGATGGGCAAGTGGTACAAACATCACTAGCATGCTTTAAGGTAATAGATGTTGCTTGCTGTTCAAGCTACCATGTTAAAACTAAAGCACAACGATGCTTCTTGCATATTAAATTTGATATGTTTAATAACTTACCTATGTGAAGCACTGTTTACTCAGTTCAAAATACAGCAGGCCTGATCATGAATTTAAGCCCAACATATGGTAAACCCATGAGAGCTGTAACTTGATTGTTCTCTAATCCCTGAACATTAAAATACCTATGGTACTCTTTTGTTGCCTTGTACTGTGCCTGATTCAGAAAACTGTCCAGGCTGAACCGCTACTTATAACTTCAATGCATTGGCCTAAAAAGTAGTTGGTCTTGTGATCACACACAAAAACATTGATTTGCTTAAACATTGATGTCTTTGCTGTTTTGCAACATAGTAATCATATGTAGACTGTATGGACTAGGAAGTAAGTGGTACTTAACAATGTTCACATATTAAACTCTTGTCTTAGAAGTGAGAGAAATGTAGTTTTTCATGATATGTACCATGTCACATTTTTGTAATAATGAAACATTTCCCTTGAGACAAGAGCAAAAGGGCTACAGCATGCAGCTACCGTTGTTTTCAGTGGACACTAATGATGCAAACAGTGATGCAAACAGCCTTCACCTTAATTTTGTTACTGGTAACAGATACATTCTGATTAATTCTATTTTGTTCAGGCATGTAACTATAACAAAATGAACTGCTTTTTGGAAGAAATTTTTCTTTGTTGTCATATTTGAGTAAACTGTACAGCTGGTTCAACTAATAACTCGTTTAGTGATTTTAGTTATATACACATTCAAATATTTCAGAAGGCATACAGCTTTCAAAAGAAACCTTCCAGTAAAGGTTTATAGTGGACCTTTTGTTGTTGCTAATTTGTGTTGAGGTTTAGAATTTTTTTATTTACTTGCCAGTTTATTTTTTTGTTTTCAAACCAGCAATTCAGTAGAACAAGAAAGTGTGGATTTGTAAAACAAAAAAATCCAGCTCCTTTCAGCTCACAATTTACTTATCGTGTTTAAAATTTTATTAGTGTTTCATTCTTAAGTTTTATTTTCATTAGTGTGATTGTGGAGGCAAACACTCTGTTGATCTTGTTACATTTTATTATTAGTATGACTGCATCATCAATCACACTATTGTTATTGCTAAGTTTTATTTTGATTGATTGATTTATTTTTTTGCAGAAAAAGATGATGCTTCTTGTTGGAGCTTGTGCAGAATTTTGGAACCTTTCCAAACCCAAAACAATAATATCCCCTTCAGTGGGCATGTATATAAGCTTTTGATCAGTTGATCAGGAGCTGAATATTGATTATTAAAAATGGATAATTTTGCCAATAGTGTTCCATTCATAGAATGCTGACATTGTGACATCACCTCACTCTGAATGCCAGAGCTGCTGCAGGAAGGAGGAATCAGCTGCTAAACACATGGCGTTAAGAGACAGGAAGTGTTAGTTTCAGAGTGTAAGTCAGCCATTTTTTGCTTGGGTGGACTTTTCTGCTGTTATTAATGCAGTATGAAATGAGTATTTTCTGTTCGTCATGATTTATTAAAAATAATTAGCATGTGAATGCTTGTTTTCATGCTGTTAGCTAGTCAAGCTGCTAGCCAGCTCTTGTAGCCAATCTAAAAATGGCATAATTTAAAAGTCAAAATAACTAAATACATTTTTACTTTTGATCTTAAAAAAAGTGGGAAAAACATATGGTATGTTTGTATGTGTATAAGCTGACGATTTCCAAAACCTTTGTGTGTGTTTGGGGATTTTTACAGTAAAAATATTATAATGGATTTTCTGGGGGTGGTCAGTTGTGTCCAATTTGATCAAATTACAAATACATTTTCACATATTGCTAGGTTGTGCTAAAAAAAAGATATATTTTATAAGAGTCAGAAAAGAACAAGTAATGCATAAACAGGAAAAATGCACTCAGGGCTCTAAGGACTAAAGTGCTTTAGTTTGAGCTAGAGCCGGTTTTGCTGGATGGCAACTTTTTCCTCTGCACTATTTTAATCTCTGTCATGGCCACATGTGGCCCACCACCCATTAAAAGGGAACCCCATTTCCAAAATCCCCCCTTAATGAAGTTTTAAGGTCTAAACAGCAGTTCAGCATGGGTTTGGTGTGAGAAGCTCTATTCTGGAGACACTCAGCAAGTCAGAGCTCTTCACAGTGGTGGTCAATGGAACCAGATGTCCGCCTCTGAAAGCTCCCACACAAAAGTTGAAAAGTTAAAGCTGGAGGCATAAGAATGTAGCTGCTGCACCTCAGCAAACATTAGTAATCTCCTAGTAACAACCACATTTACCATAGCAACCACGCTATCACACTGTGCATTTTTATTCCAGCGGTTTTTTGGAGCCGCTTTTTGTCTGAGGCTGTGTGAATATTAGAAAAATTCCAACTCTGACTCTTAGACAACACTCAGTTGTGCTTGTATTCAGTTTATCGACTGGATGATCAGGGGCTGAGTACTGATCATTTAAAGATGAGATTTTGTGGTCAAGTCACCTCCATAAGTCATCGTATTGCTGCATCTTTGTTCTTGATTAGAACTCCAACTCAAAACCGGCTTGAATAGCCAGACTTTAGCTTACAAAATACTTCAACTCAAGAAACCAGGAAACACAAAGCATAATGTGATCGACAACCCACAACAGAAACCAAACCTAAACCTCCTTAAATACCTAAACACAAACCCCAACTACCAATCACATAATAGAAACCCTAATAACCTAATAACACCCAGCTGTGACTCCTAATTACTAATACAGAACCTATTCAAAATAAAAGCCCAAAAGCTAACCCCAATACAAACTTAAACAAGGGTGGCCCCTAGTGGCCACCCACTGTCACTGATCTCAGCCCTGACAGTCACTTTTTAGGAAAAAAATCTTAATACACTATATAAGAGCAAAAAATCTGCTCTTATATAGTATATTATTCTCAAAACAAGATCAAGAAGACTTTTAGGCTAGAAATAAGATTGCAAGTCTTTGTTAGATCAAGAATTTTTGCAGTGTAATCACATACAACATCATAGCAACCACCTTGCAACACCATAGAAACCACTGCATGTACCATTGCAAATTAGCTAGCCACCACCTGCACTGCCATAGTGTTTTCAGGCATGAATTATTTGCTTTACCCATTCTTTACCATATCTGTTCTTTACCATAAATGGCTTGGTTATAGACACTGAGTCAATTCAGTTCAGTTCAATTTTATTCATTTAGCGCTTTTTACAATCAAAGTTGTCAAAAGCAGCTTTACAGAGTCTAGGTCTGAGCCCCTAGTGAGCAAGCCAAAGGCAACAGAGGCAAGTAAAAACTCCCTGAGCTGGAGGAAGAGACCTTGGGAGTAACTAAGACTTAAAGGGGATCCTATCACCCTATGGTTGACCAGGAGAAACAGAAAAAGAGAAGGCCTTCATGAATTCACCTATTGACAAATTGGCCATCTATGGCTAATAGAGTTAATGCTTCCTTCAGTAACTGAGCAGTAAAACATGGTGTGCTGAGTAAAGAGAGTCAGAGAAGGTTTGATATTCCGCTGTGAACAGAAGGTTTTTCTTTTTTTTTTACCATAAAATCATGTCTGACCACGTTTGAGTGTCTCCAAACACTGCTTTTATAGCAACCACACACACTCACATGTAACATTTTCCTACTGAAATGCAATCTAGTTCATACTAACAAACTGTAGCATCATGAATAATGAGTATGTGTATGTTCTGGGGTTGGGGAAGTGTGTATTGTGAGGTAAGAAATTGTTGTTGTTATTCATTGTCATCTGTGAATAAAATATTTGGAAGAGCTTTGTAAACGGTTGTAGATCTGTAATTTGTAAAAAAGTAAAATCTGTTAAAAACTCTCAACACACCCTGGACAATTTGTTTTCCCTGTGTGCAAGACCTATGATCCTTTCATTAATATACAGTAATCCCCCAGTTTTACACAGATTGGGAGTTGCGGAATCAGTCTTACGCAGATTTTTTCTGAGAACCTAACTGACAATTGTACGCAGACATCCCCACAATAACGCGGAAACTGCAAATATTCTCTGTTTTTTTTTTTTTGTTGCTTTTTTTGTGGCAGTATGTTTTTTTTACGCATTTAGTTCTAAATTATTACGAAAAATATAATTTACTAATTTTGTAACATAAATATTAGAGTAAATACAGATACATTTCCATATAAAATATAACTGTATAAATGTTTTTGTACTGTCCAGAGAAACACAAAGAAAGCTTGTCTTGGGATAAATACTGCTGTATTCAGAGGCGGGAGGTTTGAAAGTAGCCAATCCGAGAACGTTATTTATTTCTCCTTGCTGCTGATTGGCAGCTGCAGACCAAATTTCCCCCCGGAGCATCTTGAGTGTTTCTCTTGTTTTTCGTTTTGTTCTTCTTAATGCCCCTGTATTTTTATTACTGTAAATTAAATTAAAAGAGGCTGTTGAGCTCAATCTCCATCCACCGTCTGCTTTAACTGGTGGGTCACTACAATACGACTCCTGAAATGCCTGAGTAAGACGCCGCTGATGATTACCCGTACACTTTACTGTATTTTATTACTAAAAATTACATTGAATTATTACTGTATTTACCTGCTTATACCAAAGAAAATGACAGCGCATACCAAAGAAAACATGCTTGCATTAATTAACTGTGAGAGACGGCAGTAAACTGTCCAGCGGGTATACTGGTTTACCTTTACATTTTCATTAAGGGTAATGTCTTAAGCTGAGTTTAAAATGAAATTAAAGTGTTTTGAATTCAGTCATTTTATCTGAGAATCTAACTAATAATTGTTGGCGAAAACTTCAGCAAATTTGTGGAAAACGCAGATATTCTCCACATTTATTTTGCTTTTTTGCAAAAAAAATGCCAAAGAAAATATGCTTGTCCGAATTAACTGTGGGAGACGGCAGTTCAGTGTGTACACTGTCCAGCATGTATACTGGTTTACCTTTATATTTTAAGGGTAATGTATTAAGCTGAGTTTAAAATGATATTGAAGTGTTTCAGATTCAGTCATTTTTTCTTAGAACCAAACTAATAATTAACGCAGATATCCTCAACATTTTTTTTTGCTTTTTTTCGTGGCAGTATATATTTCTTCATGCATTGTTGTGCTAAATTATAATACATTCTACATTTTAGCACTGCAGGCGTTCAGTGTAAACTGTACAGTGTAAATATGGGTTTACCTTTACATTTTCATTAAGGGTAATGTATTAACCTGAGTTTAAAGTGAAATGAAAGTTTTTGGGACCATATCTGGGGAGGATTATTTAGGGTTTACACTATAAAAATAGGCATTTTAAGACTTTTTTTTTACCAAAACACAACAACATGGTTTTTCACTATACGCGGGTGCTCTTGGAACGTAACCCCCATGGGAAGTGGGGGGTTACTGTATATATATGTGAGAGATATATGTATTATTATTAATTATTGTCTAACGGTAGGTATTATTTTAAGAGAGTATGTTGCTGAACAAACCAAGACCCTCAAGTTTATGTAGCATATGTACTAATAAAGTAGTCTTTTGAAACTTGCAATAGTAAAGATCACAGAAAAGGCAAACACAACACATGTAAGAATTACATCTAAAACTCCTCTTTCCTCTCCTAAAAGCAACCTAAAAACCTTTCCTTTTAATGTGCTTGTTATCACCGTGGTTTTACAGCAGTGAAAAAGAGGAACAAAAGAATGGATGCAAAGTGGAACAATCTGTGTATAAGTAAATAATTGAATAAACTCAATTTGGTGAAGTTGGCAAACAGGGTTTGGTTAATGTTTTCACCCTGGTGCTGAAATAGTTTGAGACTGCATCACCCAACATCAGCCTCATCCTGTCAGCTCTAGAGAGCCCTTGAGAATGTTATTAGCTTGGTGTTCGCCTTGCCATTTTCCACCCGAGGCAGATGGGTAATTACCAAACTAATAGTCTGATTGAGAGGAATCAGATGCAGTGGCTCACCCAATTAGATGATACATTAGCTTTCTTTCTTTGTAAGCAGCTAATGTGTGAAGCAAAGTGGTATTTCTGAGGGGGTCAGAGTCTCAAACAAGCTCAGAGTTGTAGATTGTAGCCTTCTCTCTCTCACTCTCTCTCTCTAATGGACTAAAAGAGTGAAGTTTTCATCACCCAAAAAGTGCACAGAATGCAAATCACACCCCACTTCCTAACAAAAGGAGCAGAGGAGGCAGAGGAGGATATTAATGTCCAATGTGTCAGCCTACAACATCAATTATGCAGGATGACATAAACGGAAGTTAATGAGAAGGACACTATAATTGTAATAATTGTGTTCTTTTGTGGGCTGAGTGGTGTTGTTTTCAGAGTTCTTTCATTATTGTGATTGGGAGTTAGCAAATATATAGTGGACGATTTAGCAGTGGAGGTATATATAACATTTTACTTTAGAAACATACAACCAAATGCACATACACATGCATGCCTGTACATATGTTCACAAACATGGACACAGACCTTGTATAGCATATAGCATAATGCTATGCTGTCCAAAACATCAGAATGTACTTAAGTCACTCTTTTGTTGCAGCAGTTATTAGACTCATTGAATGATGCTTGCAGAAGAAATACCACATCTTTATCTTCGTTCAAGCTCCTCTCTGTGTTGCCGTGGTGTTGAGTGGCAGCCAAAACACATTAGAGCACATCTGTCCACTCGTGCGCGCCAGTGAGGCCAACTCTTTCTCGCCATATTTGTGAAGAGCCCTCATTGCAGCCATTGTTCACTTTGCTTGACTATTTGCACTTCTCTCCACAACACCCCTCCTGTTGATGCTCCCTGAGCTTTTTGAAAACAACACACGAATATAGAGATCACGTTTTATTAATCCAACCAGTGAAAGAAAGTTTTCAAACCTCACAGTGTCACTGGCTTTAGTAGTAGAATGCTGCTAGGTGTGGTGTTGCTTCTTTATATTTCTATACACATTTACTCACCTGATTTTGTCTAATAATATGGTTATGAAATAACCATTGAGATTTTGTCTTTTTTTGCTGTCATGTTTGAAACTATGCCATGTCTTGGCAATGACAGGATGTATTACAAGTATATTAGGCTACCAAGCATGCCTCATATAGACTGAGCACCAGTGACATCTGGATATGCAAAGCAAAGAGGGCTCTCACCAGCTATTAGAGAAATAGCCCAGCCACTTGTGCAGTCATTGCAGGGAGTGGTGAAGGCCTTCTACCACCTGTCATAGTAGACAGATATGGTTCTTCTATATCATGTAAAAGTCACATGATAAGACAGTAAGGCAAACAGTAAAACTATACAGCTGTTACCATAAATGTAT
Source organism: Hydrocynus forskahlii (assembly GCA_037974365.1). NCBI lineage: Eukaryota > Metazoa > Chordata > Actinopteri > Characiformes > Alestidae > Hydrocynus > Hydrocynus forskahlii. The sequence goes on from JBBPCX010000001.1 coordinate 40,012,794, forward strand.
TCAGTGTAAAAAGAAAATATTAAGATCAATGCAATGTGCTAAACAGTTATTCAACCAACAAACTAATTGTCTAACATACACATGTGTGTGTTCTACCTTTAGGCTATTTATTATATATCACTTAAACACAATTAGGCTTGCATGAGTAATGGGTTATACCAGACTGTGTACAGCATTCAATGAACCTCAAATTATCTTCGTAAATTATCTAGCTCTCACATGCAAAAGGGGTGTGCCCGAGACTTCAAGCGCATAAAAAAAGTTATTAGAGGTAGAAAGTGCAGTGAAGGTGTCATTATGTGGCCGAATGGCTTTTGTGGAAAATTGTTCACCACAAAGGAAACAGAGAGAAAAAAAATCTGAGGGTGCACTTGAATATTGTTGCTAAACAATGACCCTGAGTGGCTCCTCGCCATCCAAATGTCAACATTCACACTTGGAAACATATTTGTGTTTTATTCTAGAGCATCGCGTGCCACCTAAAGAACAATTATTCATCTAATCCCCATTGGCAAGATGACAAAAAGAATATTCTTCCCTGTATGAAAAAAGAAACTGTTATTACGAAAAGCCATGTTACAGATATAATAGATCCACTTTCTTTGTTGTGTGGCCAAATTTACAGTTGTTATGCTTAATCTCAAAATATTTCTTGTTGATTTGTACTAGATTATACACACAGGCATGGATTTAAAAGGCTGTTTTAGTTTTTACATACCAGAAAATGATGCATGAAAGTAATTAATTCTCTAAAATTACACCAACAGTGCTTATCCATGTAGAAGTGGTCCACTCCTATGTTGTGTGGTGTTACTACTGTTTATGGCCCCTTCATTTACACAACAACTTGAGGTCAGTCTACTCATGTGTAGACATGTGTTCAGCAAAGGCATAAAATCAATAAGCACAATTGTTCCCTTTGGTAAAGCGAACACTTCTTGTAAGCTTCTGTTTTGTTAAGATTGATTTCTTCATTTATTGAATTGAGTAGTTTTTGTATGATAATAGGGGTTTTGTTCATTTGATAAACTTTAGAGATTATTTGACTCATTAATAGAAGTCAGGTGTGGATAATTCCATGAATTAAGTGTCATCTAAGCAGCTGAGAATCTAAAATTAAAGATAACTTCTTAAAAAGCAAAAGAAGACAATAAAAGATATTTAAACGACCTGTAAACATCTGAACCTGCTACTAATTTTAACAGCTACAAATGTTATTAAGAAACATAAGTTAAAAGTTCAAAATCTTCTAGACTGTTCAGGTTTGCAAAGCAAACTCCCCACTGTCAAGGACCAACTAACATTTGGCTGGGACAGTAATTGTGATGCATCCATTCTCTGTGAAAATGCTCATTAGAAGTGGTCTTGTCTCAAAAGTTAATGTCTGAAGAAAAAATAAATTATTTGGCTGTAATCAGGGCATATTTAGAAAAAAGTAGAAACATTTCAGGAAAGAACACCTTGTCAGCTGTTAGGCATGGAGGTAGATTTATTATGGTTTGAGACTACCGGATACAAAAATAAAATATTAAGCTTAAGATAATATTAATGACCATAAAGTGTTTTCTCCTGGCACTCGTTTAATTATTTGAGTGAAATAAGTGCTTCATCAAATTGACTTGTAATGTTTTGAGTATGTACTGTGTTATGTCTCTTCACTCCAGATTATTCCTGTGGTGGGCATACTGGTGTGAGTGACTATGGGGGGCTTCTAGCGACCTTCATCCCTGCCTCACCTTGAAGAGGTTGCTGCAGGCGATTTCACTACCTCTGACTGTTAATGACTGTCAGAGCATGGAACCTTAAGGCTGTAATGACACACTTGACCAATGAGTTTTAACAAGTGTATGAGTCTTAACAAGTGTAAAACTCAGTCGATGATTATTACTGTCTTGTGCTGGTAATAAACTGCTAACATTTCAAGTATAATAAATATATGTTTAGTTTCACACAACATCATTTCTTTTATTTTTGATGTTTGTAAGTATATTACTTAAACAAAGGTTTAAAAGTACATGATTTCATGTACTTTTAGTCAGCACCTAGTGCTCTCGGTTGTCTTTGACAGTTAGCAAAGAAATCAAATGATTGTGTAATTAGAAGTCAGTTTCCGTCCCAAGGTTTCTTTGCGAGGCAGAAGGGCAATGTATGGCTAATGTAGATCACTGGTACATCAGACCAAGAAAGACGGAACTACCTCATTATTCTAATAATTACATATTGGCCTCATTCATTCAGTTTAATCATTTTATTACAAACTCTTAATGGCCATTGCATTTATTGTCATTTACATTTGCATGTAATGAAATCCACAAGAGTCAAGACTATTAAGGGGCAGCAATGTATAATTATGTACCATATTTACAAGAGGGGTTGCTTAATTAATTAAGTTACTCTGTCTCTTTTGTGCACCTGCATTATGAAATGTTATTATTTGCATTCTTTCAGTTTCTTATGATGTACTTACTAAATGCCAGACTCTGAATTAATGAATGACCTCGACTGCACATTCAAAAGATGGCCTTCACAAAGGCTCCTTCCAACATAAGTGCAGCCCCAGCTAAAGATGAAGTGCTCTGCCTTGTCTGTTATTTTTCCTTCCATTCAGTTAGAAATTGCAACGCCACTGTAATTGGTGAAGATTCTAGGGCAGGAAAAAAGACAAATACTGGAAAAAACTCAAATTAAAAAGTGGTGTCCTTGTGACATGTGGCATAAAAGGCATAGTGTGTTCTTTCTCATTAATGCAACAAAAATGCCTTCTAATTACAAAAATCCTGGATTTAAGCAAAGCAATTTCTAAATATGCTACAATTAATCAGGAGCATGTAGGACTAATTTAGTTGATCCACACTCACCCTCTTATGGTGAGTTACTTGTGAAGCAGTTAAGAGCACTCCAGCACTCAGCAATATCTGAATTCTTAATTTTTTTTTAATTACAAAAAAGTCATAGCTAAGAGTACATACCTCACAGAAACTGATCCTCAACTCTTAAGTACTAGTCCTGTTACTCAAATTATAGTTCACAAAATATATACTAAATATATACATAAAAACAAACAAAAAATAATTTTGATGTTGTGACGTTTGGCGGCCGCTAGAGGCCGTCCTTTTCAGTTGCTTTGTTTTGTTTTTGGAACTCTTATTATAAAAACCTGAGCACACCAGGCTTGAGTTTGTTTGTTATGTGTTTCAGCTGGCCGTTGTGCTCAGGGAAAAAGCTCTGTGTTTCTGTTGGTGTGTGTTTAGTTTTTAAGTTTGTTTGTGGTGGACCTCAGGGTCGGTCCACTGTCATACTGGCTATTGTGTGTGCGCTCTCCTCTTTCTCCTTTTGGTTCTGGATTTGATGTTTGTTTCTGGCCCTTGTGCCAGTTTTGTTTTGTTTAAATAAATAGTGAAAATGAATGTCTGCCTACGCTCCTGCCTTCATTCGGGAGTTAAATGGGAACGTGACAGATGTTTATGCCAGGCAGTCCCTGCCAAACTTGAAATAGGTTGCACATTTTTAAAAAGAAACAAGTGTCAGCTTTGTCATTTAACAAATTTGGGCTGCCTTCATCAAATTCTGCATTACATAAAGATGGACATGTCACAGCTCAAAAAAGTTTTTTTTTCTAATTGCTGAATTGTAGACAAAAATAAAATTTCAACTCCCCATTGTGCCTTTATAAAGAAATGAACTGTCATACTATTAATTTTTAGGTGGTTGGGGGGTTCCACCATCCAAGCACTACACTTATGAACTAATCTATACTATGTTTGATATTGTAGTTGACAAAACAGCATTGAACATTTTGATGTTGAGGCTGTGTCCTGAAGCCCCAGCCTGAGGCTTCACACGGGCCCTTAGCTCAGCACCAGCGGGTCAGCAGTTCTCTCCTGCAAGACACACAAAGAGTGACAGTCTTGCTAGTAACCACTGCATAATTCAAGAACTTACTTCGCAGCCCAGCGGAAATGGCTGTCAAATCCCCATTGTCCCTTTCACCTCATTTGCAAAACACATGCTCATATAGACAAGCCCCCATCTTTAGACATGCAACAACAGAGTATCTCTTTTGCTTGGAAATTACTTACAGCTAGGAAATAATTGGTCTCAGAGGGCATAGTGGTGTCTGTCCATCAGGTGTAATTCACCACTGTTCATGTCTGTTCTGACCCCTACCTGTGTGCCACTGTGCCAAGTAAAGCATGCGTTGGATGTGTAAACAGATATACGGACTGGTGAAGACTGTGGTAACAATCAAAGCATAAGTAATTCTGGACTAACTTTCTTTTTTTGTCTGATTTGTTGTGCAGCTGTCGCCAAGTGAAAGAGGCTCCAAGATCTTTCTGCTTTTTTTCCTCATCTCATTAATATAATCCAATTATTTCTTATAAGCTTCCTATCGCTCAGAAAAGATATATGATTTATTAACCCTTTGGGATGTGCTGTGACAATCTGAAGTAAACTATTCACTTGATGCCTCATTTACTACAAAAAAATGGTTTATACATTTATATGGACAAGACTGGGTTTCTCAAACAGCCCACCACTTCACTGTTCCATTCACAACTTCATGTTTAGACCCACTGTCACTCCCAAACTGATCATGAAAGCTTGTTGACTTCTTCATTCCAGACTTCCTCACAAATCACAAAGAGCTGAGCTGTAAGTGATGATACACACATATGTAAATGACTGTTCAACATAATTTGAAAAACATCTACTGAAGGAGGAACCCTCAAAGCATTTTTCCAACCAGGCATACATCATTCCTTTTGTCACCTCCTCTAACTGCAAAACCCACATCCCCAAACTCTTTTCCTACATTTGGCTTCCTTACACCTTCCAGGCCTCCTTCATCTTTTCTCACTGTGAGAGCTAGCCCAAGGCAGGCCCCATTCACTCCCCCCAGCCCACACCATCATTCCCCGCTGAAAGCTTACGCATGAGATAGAGCCATTCTGCTCCATCCCCATCATTTGCTTATCTGAGAGCCTTCTTCTGTTCACCGGGAGTGGCAGACAAGTGCCCCTGTGGGGGAGGGGGGGGGGGAGTTGCTGTGGAGGAAATGCTAAAAGGAGCATGGAAGAGAGAAAAAATGCTAACAATGGGCACACAAGTACTGTAGATGCACGCATACTTCACATATGCAGGTACTTTGTGTACACACGGCTGCCTATCTTAGTGAGCTGCACTCTGTTGATTTTATAATACCCCCTCATTTCCTTTCTTGCGTGGAGGACTCTGTTGTTACACCCATTATTCCCTTTCCAAGAGCTTTCTCACATCCTCACCCATCATTATGGTCCTCGAGTGCTGTTTATGCGCTTTCATTTTCAGACAGAGATCTTAATAGATTGAATTGATTATCTCTCACACACCGCTTATGTTCAGGACTACATCTGCAATTCCAAGACACTGTTTTACCCCTAACTAAGCAGGTATTTTATCTTAAGATGTACTTTTTAAGAGTAGTACTTTTTAAAAATATTATCCTATTTTTTGGGTTCATGTTATATATTGAGGCAAAACAAATAATTTACTGATTTTTGTGACAGAAGTTATTTCTGTTACTTTCTCACTTTCCATCAATCTCTTGGTGATAACAGCACTGATAGGTACAGCATATATGCTCTGCCCTCTGAGTGTGGAACCTAACCATGCCAATATTGATAAAGCATACATTAATTCAAGTTATTTAATTAATTTGGGGTTTTGCATGTTACTTATGTTTTTCATTACCATGTATTATGACACTTAAAGTCACTGTATGGTTCTTGATCAGTGAATATACCCATGAATATATCCACCATGTATCATTTCAGGAAGTTGGGTAACGTCTCATGAAGGGGTGCTAAATAAGCAGGATCATGATGCTTACGACAAAAGCTCAAATTTGTCTCACCTTTATTAAACTCTCAGATACCATAGATTTTTGGCATCGCCCTTTTCTCTGTCTATCAGTCATTACATGGTGTGGTAAAATTATAGACATTCAAAGATCAAAACCAGAGACAGAAACATAGTTAAATCTTTTTTTTCCTTGCTTCATTTTAAACACGAGTCCCTTTTGTGAACTTTGCATCAAAGCCCTGATGAACAAAAGCAGCCAGGCATCTGACAAAGACGATAGTGGCTGGTATGTGAAGCCATCTGTTTTGGAGGACACCCAAAATCTTGTGTATGGGCCATACTTAGTTATCCCACTGTTCCATTCCAGGAGTGCACTAGCCTCCTATTCACACACTGGGCCATATACTGTCCATCTCTTGGCTGGCATTTTTTTCCCTAGTACAATTAAGTAATTTATTCCTTTCTTCATCCTCCTTTTTAATGAATCCAAGCCACAAACAAGCCCCAGTTGCTCCTATTCAAGGCTCATGATTGCATCTGGCAGTAATTGCTGCGAAGCCTGAAGTGGGAACGGGATGGAAACACATTGTTTTGGGGGTAATAGGTGAAGACCTGCCTCTCTTGACCTGTAATACATTAGTGTCAGTGAACATTTGGCAGCCCTCAAATGATTAGCAATGAAGATGAATTGAGGAAAAAAAAAGAAGAAAAGAAAAAAAGGTAGAAAATCTGCCTCATCTGAAACACTGGAGTCTGCATGCATTTGCATGTTGATTAGTTGTTCTTTTGTCTGTGCTCCTAATTATTATGACACATAATGTCTTCATCATGCAAGATTCAGACCTGTCTTGTTCAAAATGTATGTGGGGGGGGAGAAAAAGTATTTATTGACTCTATGTGGAAATGCTGTTTGTTGCGGTTGAAATTTTATGTTTCTCTTTAGTTGGAAACACATTTGATTGTTGACTGTGGTGCCGTGTAAAGGATTTTAAAAAAATCATTTCTGTTTTGCTTTTGTTAAGGAACACATAGGTAACTACTTTGTTGTTCTTTAATTATATTTTTAGGTGATCCCAGAGGTGAGCTTCCAACAGGCAAAAACAACAAAAAATGGTTTGCTGGTTTACTTTAATTAATAATTACAAAACAACCTGCAGTTATGTATTCTTGGATTTTAATAAATTAATTTTTGTTGCATATTGTTCTATTTATATATGCAGTTTATACAGTTCAGTTTTTCTGTAGTCACCTGTATAGAGCTATCTGCCTTTTCCAGCCACTTTGGTGGTGGATGTTTTTATCCACAGAAGACAAAAGGTGGAGGGGTTTACACAATATAAGTCCCTGCATTGTCCCTTGACCTTTGTTATTTAACATTATGGCATACACTGTTCACCTGAAGTCTGATAAGGTTATTGCACAGGGTATCAAATGCTAACTTGCACAAAGAAACTAGCATTTTGGCAAATGTCAGACATTCTAGATACGTGGATGAAATGTTCGTGAAGTAGTTAATGATACTGCATTCAGGTACATATGGAGTTGGTCCCCTTTTGCAGCTGCTATAATGGTTCCTCCCCCCATGCTCTGGACTTAGAGGGTAACTTGTTTTTTTTTTATAACAAACTAGATAAAACCTAAATGCCTTGCAGTGGCAAATTGCTTTGGTTTTACTTGATATGATTACATTAATGTTTAAGTTGAGATTTACAGAAATATTTGAAATGGAGCTGTGTAACTGTATTAAAGGGCACATTGCGGTTAAAAAGCTTCTTATTTGTTTAAAATGTCTGCAAACCAAATGTTATTGCATTGTTGTTCATATAGCTGTGCTTTAAAACAGAAAGTGCACAATACACTACTTTTGAATGAAGTATTTAAATTTGTGTACAGAAGAAGACCATGCGATTAATCAGTGATTACAAATTTTAATGGTTGCCCAGCATTAATATACATGTATATTGTCACATGATAAAAAAACGAATTAATTAATCGCAGACATTTTTGCTGTAAAAGTATTTAAAAATGTAAATGAATTTTAGCATATGAGTGAATTAATAATTACATCTCTTTTATTTAATAACTGTTTCTGCACTGTTCATGTCATGTAATGGTCACAGCAGTAAAAAATATGACCTAATTATGCTGAGGAAAAAAATGCTTCAGCAAGAACAATGATAGAACTAAGTCCGTTTATAAGGTGCCGTTTAAGACAATGTACATACAAGCACAGACGCCAGACATATTTTAATGTAGGGGTGTGCTGCACTTGGCGTCTTGCGTGTTTCACACATATGTCACCCCCTAATATAATAGTTCCGGTGTTGTGACAGCTTATGCTACCCTACAATTTATAGTCAGTTTATAATACTGATAATAATGAGAAACAGGCAAATAATATGCATAATCAGAGAAAAATACATTTTATTTAAATGAGAAGAGTCTAGATAGATAGATCTTTAGAGGTACATAAAGCCAGTTCATACAGTCAGGTTCTAACTGAGAAATGCTACCGTGAAGCAGGACACAGGCTACTTCAAATCGTGTAATGCTTACAGCTTGTGGTGATGTCTGGACCGTGCTGATGTTTCCTAGCTTCAGATAGCATTCTGCAAACTGCACAAAAAAAGGCATTTTAGAATCAGAATCAGAAAACTTTACTGATCCTAGAGGAAATTGCTTATGTAATGACTAGAGAGAAAGACCCCAGAGTAGCAACATACACTCATAAGCCCTTGAACTGTGCACTGAAGACAGGGTGTAGGAGCAAACATGTACATGTGCAAGTCGAAAGTAACAGTTAAAAGAGCTTTTAAGGTATTAATCAAGGTATTAATCACCATAAATCAGTGACCCCAATGCAAGCTAGCACAGATAAAAAAACAGTGCCCAACGCAAGATAGCACAAATAAACCAGCCTCCCTAACGCTAGGTAGGACAGATAAACCAGCTTCCCTAACACTAGGGAGCACAGATAAACCAGCCTCCCTAACACTAGGTAGCACAGATAAACCAACGCAATATGAGTGTGGCACTGAATCCCCAGACTGTGGAACTCCACATGCACAAAAGGGCACAGTAGCACATCTGGATGGGTAGCATGTTTTGACAGAACACCGGACCGGGTTAAAGTCATGTGGTGTTAATCAGTGTTAATTTTTTTACGCGTTATTTTTTCTGTAATTAATTGATCTAAATTAATACGTTAATTCGACACCCCTAATATATATACATATATATGCAAGCACTCACTTGTCCTGATGATAGGGCCAATGCTTACATACATGCGGCACTTTGGAGCCCCTGAAATACTTTTGGAATGAGGAATGTAATGGGCGGGAACAATCAGTCAGGTTACATACATGTATATAGCAGTTATGGAAAATGGTCACGTAAAAATGATATACTGTTGATATGAAGAAAATGTATAAATGTAGGCAGTTACAATATAATTTTGTTTGTTTAGGGGGGATTTCTCCCAGGATCTCCCCACTCTCATAAAGCTTGATTTGCCCCAGACAAGGCCTTTGTAACATATTCAGGTAAAATATTTTTTACTTGCTAGTTTACACAGTCCATAAGAAATTATTTGTTGGGTCTTGAATGCGGTGCTACATTGTGTGAGCGTAAATTTTTTAGCCCTCCCAAAATTATGACTGGCCATCATTAACTGTGTGAATTTATATGTACACATGATCACACATGTGTATGAGAAAGAGAGAGAGGGAGACATTATCTATCCAGAGAAAGTAATGGCAGGCAAAAGCAGAGGGAGCACAAATGCATCAATACACACAAACACATGAAATTTATGATTTGTCCATTAGTAACTAAGAGGTGTGGTAACAGTCAGTTTGGGTAAAGGGACATTTTTTGTGTTATTACGTAATAGTCAAACAATTTGTTAATTTACAGGACAATAATTGAAATATCAGATGATTCCCAAAAGTTCACAGATAACTATACGTGTACTGCTGCTGTCTGCAGCAGGCTGAAATTCGGATGCTTATATGCAAGATGACAGTGGAGGTAAAGAGAACAGCCGTGTCTGCTGTCACCTCAGCCAGATAATTTGTTTACTGCTGTCGTTCAGCCGCTTAACGTGTTCCACGGGCACCTGAACACTTGATAGAGATGAGAATTTTCCAGCCCACCGGAGAACACACACATTTAAATCCCTCAATTGCTGTTTTTCTTTTTTGAAACCAGAGTTATTAACTGTTCAATAGATTATTGTGTGTTTTGCAACTTCAAAACCATAGTGTGGGATGGTGTACTCTCTAAGGACAGGCAGAGCTATCCTGGTGTGCATATTGTTCCTTATTCATCTCCTCATGGAAAAACTCCTATTGCAGTTGCACACTTTGAATTCTACTTTATTTGATTAGTCTTGCTTCACTGTGCTCATGTGTATATTTGGGCTGAGTTGTCCTCATCTTATCATTCTGAAGAGGGTGACAAATATGTTGCACTGTGCTTTTAAATTTACCAGAAACCATTGTGCAGTTTTACAAGCAATTTATTTGATTTTATTTGATATTTGATTTCTTTGTGTAATTTCGTGTTAATGAGTCTCAGCGTGTTTATAATATCATATAATAAGAGAGTTACAACCATTAACTACACTTTGAATTCTTTTCAATATTATAAAATTACCATTGTTTTATTGCAAATGTTTCACATTTGTACTCTCTCAAGGGGATAGTAAATTGCATGAACAAATACATTAATGTATTAATTGTTTTTTGTTAAGAAACATCATATTCAAGGAGTGCAACTTGGGGCCAGAGAAATTTCTTATTTCACCAAATTTGGGCATCCTTGGTCCTTTTACAGCAGGCTTGTGATAAAGAAAACTCACTATAATGCTGATAGTGAGGAAAACTTTGAAGGTTTTGGAGACCACAAAATTCATTTTACAAAGGCTGGAAAAATGTTTGCCATTTGTTCAAAATGTTTGCCATTTGTTCAAACTCAAAAAAGTTGTCCTGACGCTTCTGTCAGGTAAAATAAGCAGTCAGACACATTTTTGTTATTTATTATACCTACAATATACAAAATAAATAAGTAAACATACAAAAATATGTATTTTAACCATATATTTGTAAAGGTAACAAAAGGTATATATTCACGAGGAAAAACAAAAATAAAATCAAAAAACAAAATTGATATGAAAATAATATAATTTCATTCTCTTCCATTTTTCAACTGTTCTCCAAAAAAATGGCAGGTTTGTGGCAACCTAAGGTCAGAAAGGTGGGTAGAGCAGGCCACGGTAAACAGACGAAGAGAGAAAAGAGGAAATGGGGAGTGCTGTGGAGGTCAGTGTGTTGTATTCAAATTTGAAGACAAAAAAGCAGAGAAGGATAATGTAATGGTCGTCACACTGGGGACTCTTGCAAGTCAATATTGTCATCTGTAGGTGAAATACACATTTGCTGTTTCAGCAAAAGATTATCTCATTTATTTTTCTGACAGCATCAAAAGTTCAGCATTTTTGTTCTAGTCTCAAAATACTGCTGCTGTTTAGTGTTTTGCCTGCTCTGAAAAACACGATGAAGTTCATAAGCCCTTGTTTTAAGAAGTCTTAAGTTTTAAGACTAAGTCTTAGTCTTCATTAAAATAATCTTAATGGAATATGCATTGCTTTATTTTCTGTGTCTATTCATGTATCTACCTAGCTGTAAAATTGGATGGTTGATGTAGGTAGAGGAATGTGTGAGGCCATTTGGGCAAATCCAGACACCATATTCGAAGCAGAATAAAGGAAGGTAGGTACAATGAAGGCTTGTCCATGATCATGAACCAGGTAAACAGGAAGCATTGTCAAAATCAGAGAAACACTCAGGATAAATACTCTGTCTCAAAGAGTACCAGCAATATTTAACATAGTCAGATCAATGAGAAGTAGTGCATATATCTTTTTTTTCCTAATAATTAAATAATTTGTTAGAATGGTAACTGGGCCTGTTATAGCAAGGGTTCTAAAGTTAAGTGAGTTCTCACATCACAGCTATCACAAGCCTGGGCCATAACAAACTGCAATGTGTCTGTCAATGTGTCTATATATGTCAGTATAAGTGTAAAGTGTCCATATGTCATTCTTGAACACACCATAGCACAGCACACAGTGTGAACAGCACACAATTGTTCTCTGCAAATATCCTAAGTGAAGCACCTGTCTTGCATATGTTTTCAGCAGTCGACATTTCATTTTTATGTTTGTTTTTTTTTACAGTTTAAGTCCTGGTGTTTTTTACTGAAGGAAAAACAAATAAGAAACAGGAAAGAAGTTCTCATGCATAACAGGATGACATTAAAGCTGACTAAGAATTTAGCATAAGGCTAAGTGTTTCACTGATGCTTTACAGAGCCATGTGCTTCAAGATGGCTACCAGTTACGCTAAATGTTTTAAGGTCAGACACAACACTACTGTTTCTTGTTGCCAATATTTATTATTATTCATTCTTAAAAAAAGTTCAAACACAAGAGACAAAGAAAACTCACTTCTGATTATATATCTAAAAGGTATAAAATAAAAAAACAGCTGAATAAAAAACTATACTAGGGTGGCTATTTAACAATTTTTAAAGTAATGTTACTGCTAGGAGGCTAAATCCAAAAATGGGACACTACTTTGCTGGTGGATTATAGTATGTGTGCTGTTTGTTTTTCCAAATAAAGAGCTTGATTTATTTTCACTGCTTTGAATTCTTTATTCTTCTGTGTTATCGGTATAATGACGCAATCTAAGCTACAACAGAGTGCAGCTTAGATTGCAGCAGTGACAGTGATCCCTCTCTTCCAGATGAACTAAATGACTGTCACACAATTTAATGCTAAAAAAAAGAGCTTGTGAAGAAAGCTACATCTCCCTCCAGTAAGCAAGCCACTTTGTCTTTACACAGCTGATGTGTGGAGAAATCTGTCCAAAGTTCTGGGAATTGACAATATACCTGGGCATGTGTTTACAGAATGCGCTGACCAACTGGCTTGTGACCTTACTGACATTTTTAACACATCTTTAAGCCAGGTGTCCACCCCAGCTTGCTTCAAATGCACATCGTCCCAGTGCTGAGGACATCATTGGTGACACGACAAAACAACTACCACCTCAAAATTATGAAAGTGCTTCAGAAGGCTAGTGATGGCACACATATAGACCAGCCTCCCCACCTCTCTAAACCCCCTGCAATTTGCATACTGGTCCAACAGGTCTTCTAAGGATGCCATATCCACTGTTCTTCACCTTTCCTAGACACATCTGGAAAAAAGACACACATACACTACCAGTCAAAAGTCTGGACACACAAAATGATGAAGGAACACATGGAATTATGCAGTAAACAAAAAAGAGTTAAACAAACCCAAATATGTTGTGTAATAAGGTAATGATGGACTGTTGTTTTTTTTTCCCTTAGTTAAGTGGTTCTTGCCATAATGTGGAGTAGAACCATAGTTGAATAGGATTACTAATGGTGTACCAACCCTACCATCACAACTGATGGTCCCAAACACATTAAGAAGGCAAGAAATTCCACTAATTAACTCTTGACGAAGCACACCTGTTAATTAAATAGCATTCCAGGTCAATACCTCATGAATCTGATTGAAAAAATGTCAAGACTGTGCAAAGCTATCATCAAAGCAATAGGTGATGTTTTCAATATTAATGTACAATGTAGCCAATAATAAAAACAAAGGAAATTGTTGAATGACAGGGTGTCTCCAAACTTTGACTGGTAGTGTATGTTACAATGCTACTCATAGCATTATGAAACTGAGTGGGTTAGGCCTCAACTCCACCCTTCGCAACTGGATCTTAGATATCCTGACAGAGAGGCCCTAGTTAGTATGGTAACTCCATATCACTGAGCACAGGCCTGTGTGTTAAGTCCTCTACTCTTCACTTTTCTGACCCATGACTGCATAGCTACACACACCAACCCACATCATCAAATTTGCAGATTATGTGCTGGGACTGATAAGCAGGGATGAGTCAGCATACAGAGAAGAGGTGGAATTGCTGTCCATAAGTAAGAAAGCTAAGGAAAGATTCCTGAGGTGGCTGAAACGAGCAAGTCACCTCCTCCCATCCTCACCACATTTTACAGTGTCACCATCAATAGTGTTCTGACCGGTTGCATCTTTATTTGGTATGGCAACTGCAACATTTATGACCGCAAGTGCCTGTAGAGGGTAGAGAAGACTTTCTGAGGTGCCTCTCCCTTCACTGGGGTGCCTCTCCCCTCACTAGCAGAAACTTTCTGCAAACGCATTGTTCACAAGGCCTGTAGCATTGTGCAGGACTTCTGCCACCCCTCACATGGATTTTTCACACTACTGTCATCCAAGAGGAGATACTACAGCATCAGAGCCAGATCTGCCAGGTTGCAGGACGGTTTTCACCCCCAGGCTGTTAGGCATCTCCACACCATGCTGCCTCCCGGGATCCACCACACTGCCTCAACCCCAATATTTTCTGCTTCCAACACCTTAATTTTAAGAACCTGTGGTTCACTAGATGCCTACAGTACAGTAGCTATTCACTTCACTTGTTACTGGTTTTAATGTTGCAACTGATGTTTGCTTATCATTGTACCATTATACCTCAATTATTTTTATATTTTTTTATATAAAAATTGTTATATTGTTTATATCGATTTGACTTAGTAATCTTGTTGCTGACCTTTCTTCGAAAACATTTGGGGCAAATGTGAAGAAAGTTGAAAGCAAGTTTGCCCTATTAAAAATATGTAAGAGACAGCATATTATCTCTCTTTGGTATCATCTTCAGGAACCCATCCATTATAATATGAGGAAGGTGGTGTGTAAAACATGGGAGGTGCCCATTTTCCTCAGTATGATGAAAAATGATCCAACATTTCAGATCATAACTGTCATATTATTTTCATTATTCCTATCTGCAAGAATGTGGTATTAACACTAATGCAAACTCAGGTAAGGTAATTGGCACTAATGGATCTGAAGGACTCCAAAATGGGATGTCATTAGAGCTGTCAACACATTCTCAGGATAGTTCAATTGTGAGGCTATGCACAGAGAGAGCGAGACAGAGAGATAGAGAGAGACAGGGTTCTAAAACATGACAGCATGGAGAAAGAAGGTCAGCCTAGACAAATTGGGGTTATCTCTGTAAGGAACATTCAGGCCCAAATGACATGTAATAGGTTCTTTCTCCCTGCACAAATCTATGTGTTTTGAGGTAATTTCATGTGCTTTTTTTCCATAAAGGTATTCATATTAGTGGCCACAGTGTACTTTGTTGGGCCTATGATACCATTAGCATCCAACCACACGATGTTTGCAAGGCCTATACTTAAAAGCATGAATGACGAGGGAGTGGAGTACTAAACTCCCACCTTTAGACACAATCTTGTCCAACTGCTCTTTCTTGCTGTAGCAGCAGAGAAAAACATAAACAGATTTAAAAACATCTGTTTATGATACCCTTCTATACCTTGCTTTTAAAAAATCCTCATAGTACATGTTTTTAAAATGTGTTAAATATGCAGTTACCAAAAATGATAAAAGACTAGAACTCTGATTAATGCTGAAAAGGTATAGTAGGCTATTAAAAAACACAACATTACGTTAACTGATCCAGTGCAATTAACAACCCAGGTATTTTGATTAATGTGATATCAATGTCATATATCTCTGTTATTCTATTCATGCTCTCCCAGATCTTTTATGTTAATGTCAAAGCTTACATGTATTTTACACTTAATCACTTAAAAGAAAAGACAAAGAGCCCAAGTTTCAGTGTACCTTTTTCAAATTTAAGTATGACAGCCATAAATTAAAGCATCAGCATGAAAAAGTGAGATAACTGTAAACAATGTTTTCCGGCAGCATTCGTTCTCTCCGTCGCTCCCATACTTAAAAAAAGCATGTAAATGGTGGAGGAGTGGAGTTAACCAGAGACCTCACTAACCGCTCCTCAACAAAAACTCATGAAGATGAATAATTGACTAGATTAAAAGAATGGATCTCTCACTCTTAAATAACAGGATTCATGCTAACCCGCACATTAAGGTGTTCATAGCCAGTTAGCTGCTGATCACAAAAGAGAAGCAAAGCAAGTGTGTCACCTTGTCAAGGAGAGGCCACAGCAAAGTGTGCTTCGATATGTCACCTATTCATCTGCACTGGGTAATTACTTCAAACCCTATATTACCATGGTAATGAGACGTTACTGCACTGTCAACCCCTGCCAAGCAAAACAAGGACATCTACAAGAATTTCAAGTTGATCTTTTGTGTGTTGGCAGAAGTGGGCTGAGCAGTTTTGGGACTATTTTTCAGATGAGTTAAAAAGATTTTTGCTTCATGAGGGTCTGGGTGTAAAACAAGATTTGCACGGCAAAGTTTGTGGTCCAGTGAAAAACACAAATACATACTGAAATCAATCTTGAAGAAACACATACAGCATTCATCAGATTAAAAACAATGGCTGATTTCCATTGGCACTACCAGAGCTGTAATTGGGCTAAGCCCTGTGTTGGTAGATATTACTCCTTGGTGTATGCCTATGCAATAATTCTATAGCACACCTTAAACTGTGTGATTTCACTACTCCTGGTGTTTGACCTGGTGTTAGCTATAGCTATAGTTTTCTCATTTTCAGGATATGAATATGCTGATGTAAGAAGCAATATTTACACTGCTCATGTTTAATTTAAAATCCAAACCTGTGAAGTCTGTGTAGTGTGATATGGAACATATATACTTCCTTTTGCATTAGAAGCAAACAATGTTTCTGCCCTGCTATTAAATCCTTCTTAAGAGTGATAATATTAATCAATACCTCATTTGTCCCTTTCCGCAAGAATACCAGTCAACCTACGCGGTTGAAATGTGCCAGTTGCAGTACCTCTGTTTATTAAATTTTACCAAACTTTCCATGGTTCCAAAGAATGTGATAGTGATGCAGCATGCAGCACGTTTGAACCTTTACATCAAAAGATAGTAACTGGTGAAATGCTAATGTAGTGCCATGAGTACTTTGGTTGTCTTATTGACTTGTGTGTGTATGAGAACGCAGATTACAGAGAGTGTTCTCAGAGCAAGGTGCGTGGACAACCTACTTTCTCATGCTACTCCACGATTGAGGTCATCCTCCACGCTGCACTGGGCTAACTGTTGGCCATTATTCATGATACAGCTCCAGAAAAAAATTTAAGACCACTGCAATTAAAAAAAAATCAGCATCTCTATGAGTATGACAACCATTCCATGTCAGTGTCTGTTAAATTCCTACACAAGCACACCTCATTCTGCTTTATGAGGTACTGATTAGGTAATCCTGAATCAAATCTTATGTAATGAGGAAAAGTATAAAAAACATTGCTGTAATCAACACTATCCTCTTGCAATGTGACCAGTTGTTTTGTTTAAGCGTGAACAAGAGATTTGTTTTCTTTAAATTATTTAAGTTCTGTAAACACTGAATCTGTTCTCTTAATTTGATGTATTAAGGAAAAATATTGTCAGCAGTTCTGAAAAACTGAGGCAAAGCTGTTCAGTTCAATACTTGCACCTATAAAAGATAAAAACCGAGAAAGATTTTTGTAGTGGTCTCTTATTCTTTTCTGGCGCTGTATGTTCACTTAGACAAAACATGAAAATTGAACAGGGGCCCCAAACTTTAACATAAGTATTGAGTATTTGATGCATCCAAATTATTGACAAGTATTGAAGAATGGAGAATGAAGAATTTCACACATTCAAATGCTTTGTTTCCTGCCCTGGGCTCTTTGTCTATTTTGTGGACCAACCATTTCTACTAGTGAATGTTTTTCAAGGAATAAATAGGTCTGTGGGATTCATTGTCCAAAATGTACTTTGACATCATAAATAATGCATGAAGAAAGCATCACAAAAAGTGGATTTGTAAGTTGCGCATGATTTGCTTTGAATGGGCAATGTCTAATAAGCTTTCAACATAATGACATCTTTCATATAGCCACAGTACTGACCATCATAATACCACAGAAAATAATTAACAAATTAAAAACAATAACAAATTAATTGTATCTTTGTCTTCTTCCACAATAGTGTGATTCTGCTGAAACTACTTTATGAATAGCATGTTCAGACCAACCCTAGATGCAGCATATCCTTGTTCCACAAAACATGTTTCATGATGGCTTTTTTATCCTTTTTTCACCAAAATAATTATACAAAAAGATAAGAGGTTAAATAAAGAATTAGATAGGAAAAAGCTGTGTATAATTATTGGCCCCATTTAATTTCTGGAGCACTAATGGAAGCACATGGAGGGGTGAAATGTCTTGGTAGCAACAATTTATCTGCTGCATTTTCACCGTATTTCACCGTCTCTTTGTCAAAAACAACCCACTCTGTGCTCTTGATTGCATCTCATAATTATCCTGCATTGTGGTAGCATTCCACATAAAAGTAACTTCAGGTGTAAAACAAGCAATAGCTTATGAAATGAGCCTGTAAATTAGTGACTGGGTAATTTCTCACCCCTAGTATGAAGCTATGCAGATTACAGTGAACAGAGAATTCAGTGAAGTAAACACCTAATTTGTGGTGTAGCATTTTTAGTATTTTCAGCAGCTGTTTGTATGTGAATGAAAGAACATTAAAGCATGCATAAGCACACAATTTTACCATTAACACTTCAGAGATCTGTGTCCTGATCTTTAGACCATAACAGTATGAAAGTCAGAGATTTAACATGCTGCCTTTGGGTTCTTTGTCAGATGAAAAGTTGTGTGTCTTTTGTGTTGTTCTGTTCCAGTTGTGTGTTAGAGTCTACCAAAAAGTAGACATGGAAATGCAATATTGATGGCTAATAGAAGCCCCCCAAACGCACACACACACACACACACACACCACAAATACTGCTTCTGATTTTGTGAACAGCATGATTAAACCACAGCATCTCCTCCATACTGGATCGTCCCCAGACAGGAATCCAATTAAGCAGCTCTGCTTTATACTCAGCCGATCCTTTTTTCCCCAGCATGGCCGAGTGTAGCGAGGGTCCACAGAAGCAGGTTTTCTTACAGCAGGAGTGGGATGCTGGCCCACCAGCTTCAGGGCTGTGATCTCAATGTGCAGGGCTACCATCCACGCACAGCAAAGGGGGAGAAAATGAAGGAGGTGAGACAGAGAGCGTAAGGCTGTGGGGAATCAGAATCCTGATACAGACATCACACATACACCTGCTGTGAATGCATAGGAGTATATGTGTTGAGTCTTGCAGATTTCCTGGCTTTTACAATGGTTCTAGGAAACAAATTTAATTGGTATAGAATGTTTATGGAAAATTATGTGAGGGTTCTTCAAACTTTATGAAGGTACTCACTCACACAGTTCAAATAGTGACTCCTTAAGCCTCACATACCAAAACCCACAATTTGCAGGCAGCTAGGCCTCAAAAACTTCAACTGATGTAACTTACAGAAATAAATATACTGTGGGTTTCACATTCATTCCCTAGCTATTGTGGTTTCATTAAATAGGAGCAAAGCTTAAGTAAGCAATTTGGCCTGTAAACAACCCCAAACCTACTCCTTATCTAAACTAATGATACACACAGACAGGCTTCAGCATGTGGTTGCATTATGTTAAATATATATTGTATTAATTCATTGCCATCAAAATCCTTGCATTGTACGCTCACAGATACTCTAGTCTAAATATCTATAGAAATCTATGGATATCTATGAGATCTGAGAACTTGTTGAAGTAAAACATATATATCCAACAATTTCAGAGGTGCTAAGTACATTTTTGACCATTTTTGAGTCACTGCCTTGCAGTTATGGAAAATGAATGAATAAATGAAATGACCAAATTCAATATTCTCTTAGCTTTTACACCTCAAGTGATGACATCTGAGTAGAATAGGGCCTCTTGAAAATAGCTCATTTAAATACTTTGTGATTTTATGTTAATTTATTTAGATTTTTTTTTAGTTTAATTTATTTTGCAAAGTTAAGAAAGGGTTAAAGCACTATCAGTTTAAAAAGGCACTCAAAGTGTTTCTTGGAGTGTAGTTAGAAATAGAAGTACACTTCAAATACAGGCCTACATGGTTCCCTCTGGCATGCCATGGCTCTTAGGCCTTTCCTCCCTTTGGCATGTCAGGCTCACAGTGCCCCCGGACCTGTTCTCTGTCGGGGGCCTTCATTTTGGAGCACAGTGAAGGCTCCACTGGGCCCAAACCTACCTGGGACAAGGCAGGGAACACAACAGGGGGCCTCGTCTGTTTTTGCTCACTACGTTACTATCTCAAGCACACCTGACAGAGAGCATGGAATAGTGGCCTCACAGGAATTTTAATCTGCCATGCACGCAAACAAAAGAAAGGACAGGCTCAGTGCCATCGTAGCTTGGGGAATGGTTTTACAGAGTGTGGAGATAAAGCACCTCAAATCCTTATGTTATGTTGCTGGCTGTGATGCCTGGGCATTGGTTTTGAAGAGGAGCTTGCAGGGAGATGAATGCAGGAAGAAGCAGTCACAATCTCAAGTCATTGTTTCAATTTACTACATGTTAGAGGCTAAAATGGAAACTAAGTACAAAAAAGCCACTGGACAGAATAAAGGATGAAATAAGATTCAGAATACATGTGCCATACATTTACAAACATCTAAATTGATGTGAAATTAACTGTCATAAAAAAATATTAAGTATGAGCAAACATTTCATTTTGAGCTGTGAAAATTATCTCCATATACTACAATCTTTACAGAATTTCTTTGGGCTGTGAAGAATGTGTTCCTTAGCTGTCTATGTTTTCCTAAATATTTAGCATCCTTCTATCTTAGCGATCCAGACAGGTCAGCACTCTTAGTTTGTCCTTTATTCCTTTATTCATACTCAGTAGTATGTTTGTAAAAAGGGTAAGTCAAATATGACATACTCAAAGCAAGAACATAGCCCACCTTCCAGTCATAAAACTATTCTTGTTTAACCTTGTGCCCAGATTCTCAAGGGCAAATTCTGGGGTCTTCTTCTCCTGTTC
This sequence comes from Hydrocynus forskahlii, assembly GCA_037974365.1. Classification (NCBI taxonomy): domain Eukaryota; kingdom Metazoa; phylum Chordata; class Actinopteri; order Characiformes; family Alestidae; genus Hydrocynus; species Hydrocynus forskahlii. The sequence continues at coordinate 40,033,663 of JBBPCX010000001.1, forward strand.
TCTTTCTTACCCTCTTTTCTCGACAAACTAATCTGCACCTCAGTTTTCCTGCTGGTTGCCACTGTGGGACAAACAAGATCTGTATAGCCATCACTCATGATTCTGCCCACCACGTCAGCCACCATTAAAAATAACCTGTTCTGACAGCTTTCAGAAAGGACGCCACACCTTCCAAACAACACCTTTTTATCTCCACTGCCCTTACCCACTACCCTCTTCATTAGGCATGTTTTAGGGTGTGCCATGCTATCTACACTATAACTAAAGCTGTTAGCATCTGTTTTACTCCAAGCAAAGTCAAAAGGTGCAGGGCTTTGAGGAGCTACCCCCAGCTCCCACATGGATTCCCTCGCTCAGCCTCCCCTCCCTTCCCATTACTTTGCATACCCAGAAATGTCACCTTACTCCAGCAAGCTGTTACCACCCTGCCTCCATGCCAAAACAGCTAGCCTCAAAGGACACCAATGGATCCTGCATTTTCAGTGATGGCTCTTAAAAGGCATTAGATGCCTGAGGCGCCTCAGGCTCGGGCAACAGAAGAAGATGTGATATAATGGCGCTGGAACCAAGGACTGTGCCTCAAAGTCAAACCCGATGCGCTACGCTGAGGGTGGTGAGGAAGTGTGTGTGTGTGTGTGTGTGTGTGTGTGTGTGTGTGTGTGTGTGTGTGTGTTTGTGTGTATGTGTGTTGGGGGACGGAGGTGGATGATTCCCAATTGCTGATATATTGGCTTTATCCAAGAGCCTATTTGGACGAGCGCAGGACATGCATAAGCTTTTAAAAAATGATGTGTTTATTACAGAAGAGAGAATAATAGAGACACACAGTTTTTGTCTGATACTGAGACTATTTTCTCATTCATGCACTAACTAATTACAAGGATTAAGTAATGATGCAATAGTTTAAAAATTAGCTGCTAGACAAGGCTGCAGATAACTGAAGTGTTCATCTTAAAATGTATTTGATATGATCAAAATTAGTTTCGAAGGGCTGCAATCAGTTAGCTGCTGGAGTATGCATTTAGTGTAGAAGGACTGGTTAATGAGCAGCTAAAAAGTTGCCAGCATACCACAGCAATATGGACTAGTTTCATGTTAGTAAACAAAGCACCTGTGTCTGTCTATTACACCACTTCAACGCATTTAGATTAATCAGTTAACTTAAATTATTCAATTTATTGTTAACTAAATTATTAACTGCGGACTTTGTACTTTTTTCAATTCTCATGTTTCTTCATATATGGTAGTATGGGCCACAAATCAGGCTTTTTTGCTTAATTTTTTTGGATACTGAATTTGGTGTGACTGTGTGCTTCCTAAGAGATGTTAAAATTATTTAAAGTGAAAACATGGTAACTCATCACTAATGACTGAAGTATTACTGTTTTTGTCCTCAGTAGTTAAAAATGAACAAGAGCACTTTTATAAAGTAAAACACATGGTAACTCATTACTAATGAATGAGGTGTTACTGTGTTTTACCTTTGGAGTTATAATGAACAGGAACAGTGTATTCTAAAGTTCACTTTTATAAGCTCAGTATCAGAATCATCATCAACATGGGAGCTACAAGGAAAATAAACACACAATACATAAATGAAATGAAACTTTTGACTTACAGCATGCTCATTGAACTGCACTGTGAAAGGAATGAGCTGAAATACTTAAATGTTGTCTGAGGTCCTGCAAATAACTGAAGGAAACTGAGAGCTGCTGAAAGAGGCTGGAGGAAAATGCTTTGTGACAGTGACCTTATGTTTTATTGCTCTCTTTTATCCAAATTTGCCACTGATTTAACTTCTGCAAAGTCTTCTTTCTACAGAATCAGCTTTGAAGAATCAGCATCCAACACTCGCAAGCTCTTTGCTACCTTTTCATTTTTTCTTAAATCTCCATCTCTCCCTGTTTTTCCAGCTCTCTCACCAGAGGACTTAGCCATGTTCTTCAATGAAAAGATTGATGACATTAGTAGTTATTTCCTGCCAATCATCAAGTCACTTCCCAGCAAAGACGAGCCCATGCCACCCAGTTTCTTGGCTTCTCACCCCTTTCTCTTGAGTATGTATCATTGCACCCACCACGTCTCCACTCGAACCTAGTCAGTCGATTATGCTCCAGATGACATCTTTGGATCTAACCCTGCATATTGCCTACATCATCAATGGTTCCTTAACAACTGGCCATGTTCTATCTGTTTTCAAGTCTGAAGTGGTCACACCAATTCTGAAGAAACCCATGCTGGACTCTTCAGATATCAACAACTACAGACCAGTATCTCTCCTCTCCTTCCTGGAACATGCTGTTTATAACCAACTTAACATCTTTCTTTCTCAAAACAGGCTTCAGGACCCTAACCACTCCAAGGCTGTGCACTCTACTGAAACTGCACTACTAGCCATCTCTGAAGACCCTCATGCAGCCAACATGTCTTCTGCTCTGAAGCCTTCGACATGGTCAACCATCAGATTCTCCTGGCTGATCTATCCAGCCTTGGGATATCAGGCTCAGCCTGGCAATGGTTTGCATCCTACCTTGATTCCCGGAAGTACCAGGTAGGATGGCAAGGCTCCCAGTCTGCCCCATGAATATTGTCCACTTGTGTTCCACAGGGTTTGGTCCTTGGACCTCTTCTCTTTTCTCTGTATTCTTGTTCTCTATGGGCTGTAATATCCTCACATGGCTTTTCCAACCACTTTTATGCAGATGACACTCAACTTATTCTCTCTTACCCCTCCAGCAACAATCAGGTCTCGACCCGCTTCTGAGACTGACATCTCCTCTTTGATGGCGGCCCACTACCTTAAGCTGAATCCCAGCAAGACTAAGCTTCTTCTCATCAAAGGGAGTCCATCACCAAGACAAGACCTACTGTTTCTCTGAGAACTCTGTTATCGTCCCCTCAAAGGTAAGAAATCTTTGTATCATGTTAGTTGAAGAACTGTAATTTTCATTGCATGTTGACGACCTCTCTAGGAGATGCAGATACTTCATGTCCTCTCAGAGCTTCAAGCACCGCTCGTCTTGACCCTCCACTGCTCAAAAGAAGAGGAAGACATGCATCAAGACTCTTTTCAGTCTTGGACCCACAGTGGTGGAATGAACTCCCTTTTGCACTCAGTCCCTTGCTGTCTTCAAGCATCATCTGAAGACCCACATCTTCAAGGAGCACCTTGGTGACTAACCAGTCCTCTTGGTGACTAACCAGTCCCCGCTTATTTCTTATACATCTTTTCCTATGTATTAAAAAAATAAGCATTGGGCACTTACCATCTTAGCTGCTTTTCCTTTCTTTTGTATTAACATCTGACTTTTTTCACAGGGTTTTTTAAGGTGCATGGGCTTGGCCGCCATTCAATCAGAGGGGGACGTGTCCCCCTCACATTTCATAATTATTAGTTTGTACCCCCCCACATTTAACATAAATAATTAGTTCACCCTGTTGGATCTTGAATCTTTCACAAAAGAATCCACTCCACTTAATCGATAGAAGAATACACACACAACTGGAAATCTGAGAAGCCTGTCTATGCACTGACAATTCACTACATGCAAGTGGTGGAGGCAAACCTGGAGCAGATTTCCAGTGGTGTGTGTGTATTCTTCTGTCGATTAAGTGGAGTGGATTCTTTTGCGAAAGATTCAAGATTCAAGATTCAAGATTCAACAGGGGTTTCCAAACACCCCCACCCCCTAAAAGGATGAGACTTTGCAGGCATGCAGCAACACCGCCCCCCACCTGACCCATGTTGTCAAATGGGTGAGGACTATTGCTGTCACATTCTGGACTAGTTATAGTTTATTTAGGTTCTTGTTGGAGCAGCCCAACAGCAGGGCATTACAGTAATCAAGTCTGGAGGTAATAAAGGCTGAACTAATTTTTCTGCATCATGCAGTATTTTAGTAAAAGTACCAATATGTGCATAGACTATTTAATGGTACAGAGTGGCCTACAGTGAATAAACAAAACCAGCAAAGATACAGTTTCTTTGTTAACAGACTGTACAAGATTGTTTACTATCTTTAATAGGGCTGTTTCAGTTCTGCGATGAGGTCAGAATCCAGATTGTAATTTTTCACATATGTGATTCTTATACAGAAGCAAACATAACTGTTGGGCCATGACTTTCTCTAAAATCTTAAATAATAAAAGTAGGTCTGTAATTTAAGAGCTCACATGAATCGAAACATTTGTAACAGCGGCTTAATTAGCCTTAGTTTAAAGGCTTTTGGAAAATGATCAATATTAAGAGACGAGTTTATCAGTTTGCTAAAACAAGCCTGATTATTACTGGTAAGACTTCTTTAAGCAGGCTCGTAGAAACTGAATCAAGTGTACAGGTAGAAGATTTTGATGAGAGGATGATCGTAGTGAGTTCTGCTTGTTGACGTGGATGACAAGATGCCAGCCTCTCTGGTGGCTAAATTTTGAATGGTATCTGCATTGGCTGTGTCAGACCACAGATGTCCGGTCCAGCAGACTTAGATGTAACGAGGACATTATTTAACCCAGCAAACATAAAGGATCTAAAGCAAAACAAAAACACCGAATCACAGACTTGACAATACACAGAGTGACTAGGGTAACATATGTCACTGTTACTATATTACATATGTAATATAGTAAAATGGAATAGGGGGACATATAAAAAATACAATACAAAAAAGCCCTTGAATACAAAAAAGATATACTGCGTGAATCTATCTATCTATGTGTGTGTGTGTGTGTGTGTG
>JBBPCX010000001.1:40038492-40077745 GCA_037974365.1 Hydrocynus forskahlii
CTGTGTTGAGTCAAGAGGTCTAACTCTATGCCACCGCATAACTATAAATGTGTTAAAAAATAATGAGAATATATATAAATATATATCAGAGTCCTGATCGGGAGGTAACGTCCGATTCCGATCGAGTCTGAAACCACGTGATCGGGCCCGATTTCCGAGCATGTGATCGGATTTGGACATCCCTAAATTTTACTTGACCCTGTTCATACAGGAGGTGCTTTCAGGCCACCGACATAATCAGCAGAGAGCGCCATATTTACAAACACCTTCCACAAAGGTGAAAATTACCACATGTTTTTTGTCAAATAATCTAGTCAATACTCAACAAAAACGAATAGTAAATTAATATTTCAGAACCACATTGTTGAACGTCTCTGGTCAGAGATCAACAACCGTGTAAATTATTCACTGAAAATGGCCCCTCACCAGTTGGTGGATCAAGAGGAGATGGACATGGAGAGCAGACTTGTGAAATATTGTGTTTCCAACTTGATCTGCCAGTTGAGCAAAATTGGTCTTACAGCAGTGGTGGGAGCGTGGAATGCGCACAGGATTCCTGGTAAAGTACTACCTTAAGATAGAAATAGAAATTGTACTAACTGTTCATCAATTCCAAACTTGATTTTAACAATTCCTATTTATTTAACAGGAAAAGGAATACCAAACCAGTCTGCAGACAATGGGTGTCCTATAAAAATCTGCCTAGTCCCTCATGCAGAGGAAGCAGCTAATCTTTACAGACAGGAACTGGGATCCTCACTGACAACATGGGTCAGTTCCTTTTGGAACTGACCCATTTTTAACTGAAGAGGACAAAGTAACAACTGAGTGTGTTTTTGCATAGAAATATCCAGATATCACTGACTTATTTTGGAGAATGGTAAACAACGAATTTGCCCCATACAAAGACGCCTTGCTTTACATTATAAACACAACTAAGAGATATGCCTGAAAAGTATGTTGCAGTTGAAATACTGACTTAGAACACCAATGCACATACATACACTGAACAAGTGCAAAATACTGCATCATCAATAGTAGAAAGTTACTGTTCTGTATAAAGTGATTTCAAAACAGAAAATGTGTCAGTTAGACCAGTAACTGAAAGTGCATTTGAAGAGTTGTCTCTACATTTTGCACAGTGATTGGATGTTTGTTGCCATGCTTCAATGCATGTTTTGCAGCCAATAATACTTTTGCAGCACATGAGAACATGGGTTCTACAATGAAATCTGCAAAGATAAAGGAAAAAGAAACAGGCTTGTCAAAATCCGAAGAAAATGGAAAGCTGATATTTTTATGAAACTGTAAACGTCTATGAAGGGAAGACATGTACATAAGTGATTCAGCACAATAAATCCAAATATGGTTTTAATGCACAACATGAGAAATGAATGTATACTTTCATTGACAAGATACTCAATCTATTCATTAATAAAACTTATCACAGGCTGCAGCTAAGGTTAATATATAAATACATCAAACTATATTGGGTCATTTGTTGGACAATTCAAATATCAACATAATGTGTACCTTTACAAATCACACAACTGAATCCTTCTTTGATGATTTGTAGCTCACCAGCAGTGAGGAAGACTCTCTGGGTAGCAGTCAAATTGGTCAGCTCTCTGATTGCTGTTGTAACAGCCGGAAGGCCCTGAGATACCAGCACCAACTCCTCTATTTTCTCTGTCACCTCTGAGATGTCCCCAGTATCATCTTTTCATCTATAAACACAAGGAATGTATATGCATTTAATTGATACAGCTATATCTAGTATCATGTGGGTAAGAATTTAAAACAAACCTTGCAATTACACTTTTGATCTTGGGCTACTGATAATTTTTTAGTTTTTTCCTAAATTAGACAAGGTTAGGGTGGCAACCTAATAATTATACCTCACTCTTCTTCTCTTCATTCCCTGCAACACTTGAAAGTCCTCTTCTGGCACAGCAAGAATCTTTCAAGCATTTTGTTTCCAGTACTGTGACCCTTTGAGGCAGTGAGGATAATAAAAATAAAAATGTTTATCATACTGTTTAACCTAACTAGTCAATAGATGGGTTAAACACTTGGTTGTTAGAGGAAATTGTTGTGTATACCTGTTGTTCCCTCAGATTCTAAAATAGCATTGCCCTGTGCATCTGTCAAAACCATGGGATCATAGTCTCCGATTGCATCTTGCGCTTTTCCTACTTTTCCCCTGCAGTGTAGCTTCACATTCCAAAAACCGAACCACCATAATTCTGCTGGGGATGTAGTCTTCCTCCAACAACCTCAGCATGGTATACAGATCTGCAAGCAAAGACAAATTACGTATATACAGTAATAGTAAGGATGTGCATAACTGTGTTCAAAAAAATCTCATAAAAACAGGTTGTTTTTTTTAGGGTTTTTTTTTCAGTAGGCAATTTTGTTGCAAACCATAAAACGTAAAAACATGCAGTGCATTTCCTTATTTTACTACTTTTCAAAGTTAGTCCTCAATTACTTTTGCTGTGTAAAACCAGAAACATTTCATTGTATTACTAACTTGTCTCTTATGGCTGCGTCAAAATAGTTTTTTTATTTCAGTTTGTTTTAACAACCATTTATAATCGGTATGCAATCTGCTTGGTGTGAGATCACACAACAGGAAGATACAAGTACACATATACCTTTGGAGGGTTCTGGCTGTACTTGGTCTTGGGGAGGCAGGAACAGCTCGATTTGGAGGTGAACTAACAGATGATGAGGGTGGTGTTCTGGTTAAAGATGCTGTTACTGGGCTGCTCACAATCTCCTCCCCATGGACCTCATAGTGGCCCCTAGTTGTAAGGTCAATAGTGCTGAAAAGTCCAGGAAACACTGCCACATTGGAGTCATCAGTACAGACTTTCAGGTGCTATCTGTTGGAGAAATGTAGTTTAGAGGATAATAGAATGTCAAATGTTTTCACTGAACGCACAATAGGTGATAAATATGGGACCTAGCAATCTCTTTACGAAGTTTAATATGAAAGTATCTAACAGGGTCACCTACTGTTCATGTAACACATTAGGTAAAATATATGCAAACTAGCTAGCTAGCAATAAATAAGTACCGAAGTGATCCTGCTTAAAATGTTCAAATAATAAATATACAACTTTCCAAAATTTAATTTAGAACACATGTTCACCTAAAAAATGCAGCTCAGCTTTTCAACAGTCATGTCCTCATCCCTGAGAGACACTCTTGTTGTTTCGGAACACCAGGTACTGTTGTTGCTCCATGTCTTCTTGTTGCTCTCAGCTCAGGGGCAGTGTCCAGGATGTTGAAAGTAGCGCCACTTATGCTCACACACACGCACGTGGCTTGTACGTAACATCCGGGCCAGAAAACGATAAAACCGCCCTATTCTCGTTCTGGTAAGCTTCAATTTTTATTTTGTACATTTTACAGGAAATTTTAAAAAATGGTTTGTTTTCTGATATTTTGAATTTGGACTTTATGTTAAAAAACAAATCATCTGTCGTCTTTGTTTTTTTAATTATTGATTCCAAAATGAAAATTGAATGACCAAAATATACACGGACCCTGGTGGTGGCGCTAGGCAGAGATTTGGCCGGTGGGAAAGTGAAGAGACGGCGAGAGATGAGTTGAGTAACTGACGGCGAAGGGACGGCGAGACGTGGTGCGCGCTCACTGGAGACCTGCAGAACTTCGCTTGCCGAGGATACCCGCGGTTCGTGCAGTAGCACGTGTGGCTGACAGCCCCGTTCACCCTGATGGCAGCGCTAGCAGAAGCGGAGTACGCAGAGACCATCTTAGCTGCTAAGGCAATGTCATTCTCGCACCAGGAAGTGGCAGCCAGAGGAGCAGAAGGTGGGGAAGCCCACGAGTGGACTGTGGTGGCCGGTGCGGATGGAGTATCACCTCGAGAAACACGTCCACTCCAGATGGGACATCTAGCACGGAACTGCCGGGCCCCAACTCCCAGTGGGGAGCAGCAATGCCCAACATAAAGCTCCCAGAGGGCAGCGCGTGATGCCGTGCCGGTGGTGGACTTACAAAGGGTGCGACAAAAGCAGGAGCGCGAGCCCATTCTAAGCCAGGTACGGGTACGGCGGTGGGCAGAACAGTCACGCTGCCCTGCATGGGACGAGATCGCTGCTGCGGACTCAGAACTGAAGGCATACCGTTCACAGTGGGGGATGCTGGAGTTGCTGCCTCGCTTAAGGGACTGTGTTGGACTCATGGAGTGGCCGAGGATGGTGCACCCTGTCGGAGGGGGCTGTGTAACGAGTGGCACAGCAGGACTGCCTCCCATGAGCCTTTGCGGTGGACGTAAGTGGCCATTTGGCCCTCTTTAGGTGTTTGTGGGAAATATTAGAGGGGGGTAGACGAGTAGTGAGTGTTATGTAGCTGTTATATGTGTTAAAATGTGTGCAAGTGTGTTATTTTGTGTGTTTGAGCCCTTCTCGCCAGTCACCCTCCTCCAGAGTGTTAGCTGCTGGAGTGGGGTGATGGGTGAGACAGGGGTTTTCTGGTTGAAGTGGGGAGTAGAACTAACTTATGCCAGTTGGGAGTGCAGTACACCTTGCTAAGGTCTGTACTGGAGGCTGTGTAGCAGATAATAAAATGACGCTTGCATGAAGATCAGCGTGTCTTAGCGCTCTCTCTCTCTCATGCTCGGCACAGTATTTTACATTATAGCACTGTGGAAATTCAATGTAAACTGTATGGTACGGATAGTCTCAGTGCATCCATGAGATGTATCTTTCATCTAATAATAGTTATAAACAGCCACTTTATAGGCAGTAACTAAAATGTTCTAAACTACAGCAGTGATAAAACATATTTTGACCTAACACATGAAGATGGATCTAGAGTCAAAACTTCCACTTTTCAGGGTTGAATGGGAATATAGTTATGTTCCCAGGACTTTACACACCCTAAGCGTTTCACATGATACATTATATGTCAATATATATAGGTCATATAAAGGACAACTAAATAAAGTAAAGTAGTGCCTTTTAGTCACGTGTGAGCACACCACAGCACACAGTGTGAACAATGTCAAATTGTTTCTCTGCATTTAATCCATTGACCAAGTGACCACCAAGTGAATCTTAGCCAAGTGGCATGGGGAACATAGGCCCCCTGATTAGATAACTTCAGGAGATTGCATTCAGGGTCATTTACAGTTAGAGGCCACCTCCATGCAAAGAAATAATTTGTAAATGGTGCCAGAAAAGCTCAGTCAAACCACATATGCAAGTGGTTTGGTAAGTATCATCAACTTTAATTCTGTGCTATGTTTAATAATAAACACAATGCTGGAGAAGAAGATGTGAAAGTACACAGATGGCTTCAGCCACTCTGTCATTGCTACTACCTTCTCTGATGATTTCTCGATCATCGAGCTTAACAACAACCCTTAGTCACGTATTTCTCCATGGCCTGGGTTTCAGGTATTGACAATGGGCAAACACATTACGGGTGGGGAATACCCCAGCCAGGAGATCAACGGCACAGTCTCAAGGTTGATGATGGGGAGGCGGAGTAACCCTCTGCACACTAAACACCACTATTAGAGTGGTTAACTTGCCCATAATACAGAGAGGCAGGTGAGATAGGTGCTCTCGATGAATGTGGAGAATAAAGGAACTACAGGATAGGATGTTGCTTACTGGTGTGGAGGGATTCTATGGAGTACTAAGCCAAGGTACCGCTTGACTGGGAGTACTGAGCCAAGGTACTGCTCGACTGTGGAGTTCTGTGAATTAAGCTATGGGAGACATAACACAAGACTAACAGACACGTTGGGACTAGGAATTGTGTGGGAGAGGGTTCAAGTGTGCAAGCAGAGATAAACATGGAGGGCAGCCATCCAAGGAACTAACTGACAAGGGGGAACTAATTGATAAGGGGTGTAATGGGACACAAAGGTCTTTAACCAGTGTCCAGATTGCTCAAATTAGATACTTACCCCCAGACACAGTGAGCACATTCAGTGGATGAAAGGCAAGTGACCCCTACCTGCATGGTTTCTGGAGCAGAGAGAGTTAGAGCAGGTGAGGAGCTGTCAGAAACTCCAGCAGGTATTGGGGTAACTACTGAAGCATTCTGGGAGGATTTTTATAAATATAAATATATTTATAAAACTCTTGGGAGCTGGGAGATCCGCTGCAGAGTGCACCACAGGTGAAACATCCAAAAGTGTCAACCGTAGTGGGTTCTTAAAGGCTAGCAACGACCTCATGAAACTGACCAAAATCACCACCAGATGTTGATTCAGCTGCCGGCTCTCTGAACCCTCCTCATCATGCAAGGGGATATCAGCTGTGCCCTTGTAGTGGGTGCATTTTTCTGTTATGGCAGCATCAATTAAAAGGTGAAAAAGCTTGACAATACTAACCAGATCTAGTTCAGTAGTGACAGATCTTTGGAACTAAAGGAGAAAAGCACAAGCTAACCAGAGTTTGTGTGTGAATCAGCAAACACAGCAAAGAAACACAAAACATAGAAGCATAAAACATGGCTGACAGGGTTAGCATACTGAGAAGAGGCAAAATGGTGAACACGTATCTCTGGGTCAGTTTGTCATGCTAAATAAAGAGGGAGACAGGTGCATGAAGGATGGAAATCAAATGCAAACAAAAGCCAGTTCTATACTCTGGCGACCTGGAGCAAGAGTGTGGCTGCACCGGTGCAGGGCAAATTGCTAGACAAGGAGGTGTGACACTGTTTAACTTTTCACAAAGTGTGGTTCTTTCAAAAAGTAATTGGGAAAATTCTCTCAGAAGTTGTTTAGAATGTACAATTATGTATTACAGTTGGGACAATTATGTAAATGTGTAGGCAAATTAAACAAATTAGTAAATTAATTAATCAGCAAATTAAATTACTTTTTGTCAGTGTCTTCAACACTTACGATCAAACAGTGTATGACCCAACTGTTTTTGGCCTAGTTAAACACAGAACAAACAGGATTTATTTAAAGCCTTCTGAGGTTGCTAATTTGAAAACTTTTTGTAGTAGAACATAACTGCCCTGCCAAGGCTGAGGAAAATAAGTTTTTTTTCTGGCAGTAGTATAATTCTGCACTGTAGTAAATGTTTTTATTATCAAATCATTATAAATCATTATAATCAAAGAAAATACCGCTAAGTTCTTAATTTTTTTTTATCGTTATTGACTAAAATGTTGTACCACACACTAAATTGCTGGTGAAATGGGTATGGTACAGCAGTATATACCTAGAATGGCAGCAAGCCTCAATTGATGTAATGTCGTCAGAATCAGAATCAGAATCGCGTCTATTGGCTAAGTATGTGAGCGAACACATACAAGGAATTTGATTCCGGTCGATGGTATCTCTCAAGCACAACAGTATAAAAAAGTAAAAAATTATACATATATACATATATTCATGTGTATGTATGTACGTAGGTTTGTCACGCCCAGGGTGTTTTCACACTTGGTCCGTTTCAGCCATTAAAGCGAGCTCGATCAATTAGTCAGCATTTTTTGCATATATGTGAACACAGCAAACGAACTCAGACCCCTGTGAAATGAACCTCAGTTCGGTTCACTTTAGGTCTGCGGCTGTTTTCGCCCTCTAGGCTTGCCGTAGGTAGATCATGTGGTACAGCCCCGGGAAACCATATGTGTTTATACGGGAAACAATAGACAATAAAGGAATAAAAAATATGAATAAATAATTATAAAAAAGATGAATAAATAATAATAAGAAGAAAGAAAAACTCAATAAATAACTAAACAAATAAATAAATAAAGGGACCTAGAGATTCTTGTCAAGATCAAGTTTCTCTACCAACTTATACAGCCTCAAAGCATTCTTGCTCTCCATCAGTTGAAGAAAAATAGTAGCATAGATTTTTGTGGAAAATGTATTTGGTAGAGCTTTTAATCATCTACTCTTATGTAGAAAAAAAATCCCAAGAATGGTGACTGTGAAGAAACAATGGCGGCAGGTTGGATGAGGAACTAAAGAGTGAACAGAAAAAGAACTGCGACCCCATCTGAGCTCCCTTTTGAATGAACTCACACTGTGAACATAAAAAGAACTGAATTTCCATTCTGTTGGTCCACTTTTTGGACCACTTCTAGAGGACTGAGTTTGGTTCCTTGAAAGAGGACTATATGTTTCAGATTATCAAACTAATTTAAATAGTAGACAACGATAACCCAAGTAAACACAAAATGCAGTTTTTAAGCAATTAGTTTATTTATTAAGGAAAAAAACTATCCAAACCTACATGGCCCTGTATGAAAAACTGTATGAACTGTATGAACACTGAGTGCAATTTCACTAGCCACACCCAAGCCTGATTACTGCCAGACCTGCTGAACCATGAGATCACTTAAACAGTACGTTAAGAAAAGAAATTCAAGAACAGATGAGAAACAAAGTAAATGACACCTATCTGTCCGGAAAAAGCTTACAAAGTCATTTCTAAAGTTTTGGGACTCCAGCGAACCACGGTGAGAGCCAATATTCACAAATGGAGAAAACATGGAGCAGTGGCCGGCCTACAAAGAGCACAGCGACGTCTCATCCAGGTGGTCACTAAAGAATCCGGAACAACATCTAAAGAACTGCAGGCCTCACTTGTCTCAGTTAAGGTCAGTGTTCCTGACTCAACCATAAGAAAGAGACTGCGCAAAAATGGCATGCATGGCAAGTTCTAAGGCAAAACCACTGCTGACCAAAAAGAACACAAAGGCTTGTCTCACTTTTGCCAAAAAACATCTTGATGATCCCCGTTTCTTTTGGGACAATTTTCTGTGGACTGATGAAACAGAAGTTGAATTTTTGGGAGGTGTGCGTCCCGTTACATCTGGTCCCTCTCCTAGTACAAAGAGGACCGCAGAGGAGGGTCAGGTAGGGAACCCCCTAGACCCTCTGCAACCGCTCACATGGTGCAGGTCAAGTCCAAGGCCGCGGGTCCCTGGTGACGACAAGAGGCCTGCCCCCTCAACCCCTGGTGGAGGGCCATACAGGCACCGGAGAGATCCAAGCCCCCCAGGCCCGTCCCCCAGCAGGGCGGAGACCCTGCTGGCCCCGCAGGATGGCAGGAGGAAGGCCCGTATATAGAGTCTTTTTTACAGTTCAATAATTTACTTATTCAGTCCGCCCCTGTGACACGAAAGACGAGCTTTCTTTGTGTTCTCTGGACAGTACAAAAACATTAATACAGTTATATTTTATATGAAAATGTAGCTGAATTTATGTTAATATTTATGTTACAAAATAAGTAAATTATATTTTTCTTAATGATTTAGAACTAAAATGCATAAAAAAACATATTGCCACGAAAAAAGCAAAAAAAAGAAAAAGCGGAGACCGTTTGCAGTTTCCGCATTATTGTGGGGATTTCCACTTACAATTATCAGCTAGGTTCTCAGAAAAAATCTGCATGAGATTACTTTATATGTATTAATTCTGACTACTGTACTGAATCCTGTAAGACCCAAATACAGAAAAGAAGACTTTTTTCACCTGTCAGATATTGATGTAGGAGAGCTCTGATGCAATTAATGAAGATTTTTTCTTTTATATGTTTTAGTAAGTTTTTACGTTGAAACAATAATTTGTGACCATGTTAAGTTTTACAGTCAATTCTCAGAACTGACTGTATATAAAATTAATTCTAATAAATATGATTTAAAAAAATATATATTTCATTTACAATCATTTACATTTAATTAATTTATGATTTATGAAGATTTATGATTTTATTGTTTAAATTATGATTTAACTGCTTAAGTGTCTGTTAAGATTTATTTGAATCAGTTTGTTAAACTCTAGTGCTTGAACTATTTAAAGTGTGTAAATCTTAATATGCAAGTCACTTATTTGTATTTATTCTATTTAGTTTGACCAAAATTTGTCATACAATTGAGTTGTATAAAGTTTAAAAATAACCCCCAATAATTTCAGTGTAGCTGTGAGCAGAACTTGCATATATATATATATATATATATATATATGTGTGTGTGTGTGTGTTTGTGCCTTTATGTCGTTTTACTGAAATATTTTCGAACATATTAACTTCCAGATAATACTCTGCCTTTCTTTTTGTCACCCCACTACTGTGAGCACCAAACAAATTTTTTCAGCTTTCCCCTTCACCCACAAGCACATCTATTTCGGTTTTAGAAATTTCCTTACTTTTCCCCCGCCATGATGCCATTTTTTTCAGGTTTACATTGGAGACTTAAATATTCATGAGGTGATTTGCATTTACCATGTGTGGTTGAATGGAGGCGTGTCGAGGGCAGAATGTGCAGCAAATTCACGTGCGCACAATCCCAGGTAGGGTGAGATTTATAAAGCGTATTTTTCATAAATCTTTCTTTGCGTACGCCATTTTCGTTTTTTTGGCGCATGCACTATTTTAGTATGAGTTCTACGCAAAGTTTTATAAATGAGACCCCTGATCTTTTCCTTGAATTTTCCAGTGGGCCCCTCTTTGCAGGCCGTGCTGCTCCTGTAGAACCAGGGATGGAGGTATAGGTGGGGCCCTTTTCACATCCTCATTTGCAGTTATCCCAACCGCTTAATTGCAGTTGTTGCTACTAAAGGGTGGCATAACTAGGGATTATGTTTAGGGGGCAATTACTTTTTCACATAGGGCCATGTAAGTTTGGATAGTTTTCCTTAATAAAATCACTTAAAAACTGCATTTTGTGTTTACTTGGGTTATCTGTCTGTTAATCTGAAACATTTGAGACAAACATGCAAAAAAAAAAAAATCAGAAAGGGGGAATTTTTCACAGCACTGTGTATATATATAGTAACCTGGGGTAACAGGCCCCCCAACAGTATTTGATTTAGTTGACACAAGTTTGGTTTTATCCCTTTGGATATCTCAGACACTTGCAACAAGGACCCAGGCCACGCCACAGCTGAATTTCTATACACCTGTTCGCCAATCACGATCATTCAAGATTTTTTTCTGACCAAATTTCTTCCTCGAAGATGATGGTTCCCCACTATCCTTCCAGTTTTTAATAATGCGTCGGACAGTTCTTTACCCAATTTTAGTAGTTTCAGCAATCTGATGCCGATGCCACTTGATGCCGATAATTTGATCCTTCTTAAACAGATTAACATCTTTTCCATGACCACAAGCTGTGTCTTCTGACGTGGTTGTTTAAGAAATGAGAAGTTGCTCGCTGCATCAGTCAGGGTTAAATAACTTCTTGCCAGCTGAAACATATTCATCCATGCAGCAATTATCCAATGGGAGGCTCTTACCTATTTGCTTAGTTAAACACACACACACATATATTCATACATATATTTATATTTATAAATAGTATTAACATATTATATGTATAAATAATAGTTAACATTTATCTTTATATTTATAAATATAAATCTATATTATGTTTTCGTATCGTAGATTGTACATTACTGTATATTATTTTGCTCAGCATATTATTAATTGTATCTTTACATATCGTTGTTGTTTTATACTGTTGTGCTTGAGAGACACCATCGACCAGAATCAAATTTCTTGTATGTGTTCGCTCACATACTTGGCCAATAAACTCAATTCTGATTCTGATTCTGATATGGTGACTGGTGCTGTACGACAGGCTCTGGGTCCAAAGTCCACTGGACACTTGCTGCGTCTGCTGGCTGCAGCTTGCGTGGGTGTATGCCAGCAGGCTGCATGACTAAACGCCTGAACATACTGCAGCAGCAGTCGTATCAGGAAGCGTCTTGTGCGAAACTGGGCGCTGCGTCAATTGACGCACGCAGCCGTTATAGGTATAGCCAGTAAGCCGCTGTTCTAGTGTTAAAAACATGACTTGATTCAGTTAAGTTTAGAACAATAACAAGCTTAACAGTGTCAAACTATGCCAAAAAATAGAATGTACATTTACATGGCATGTTCATCATTAATTAAATAATCCAAACAGACAATAGAATGCCTTTTACATCATAAAGTATTTGAGAAAGTTATCACCTATATCTAAAGGACATGATACAGAACATTTGTTCCTCGAGTTACTGACTATTAAAACAATTAAATCAAATACCTCCTTTGTGGTACCTGAGTTTACTCATGCTGGTGTAAGACATAGAGCTACAAAGGCCTTGGGTCACATGTTATGACTTATTAGTTTGCCTCGCATAGCATGGCTAATGCAGTCAGCTGACAGGTGGTAATGGCTGAGTTGCCAGTAGGGCACTAGACAGGCTGCGCATGTTGGAACTGTGCTTGGCCTTGGCAGCCAGAGTCCAAACCAAGTACCCTGCTTCACTGAAGGTAAGAGGAGATGATACTGCTAAATTGCTCTAATGGGAAGACAACAGAGAGGCCGAGAAAAGCACCTACATGAGACGACTACTCTCTGGCCTTTCAATAAATAATTAACTCATTTCATAGAATTACTAGAATTAATGCAATCCTAACCATAAACAAAATAGTAAACTGTATCATTAATCAAATAAAACTGGGGGGATGAGGAAGTGAGGAGGATAATGGGGGACAGCATGGTTTTGCAGAATGTAGTGATGAGTCAAGGTGGAGGGCTCACTCATTTCAGCCGTCTTAGTTAGTGTAGTCTCTGCTGGGCTTTCTTTGTTAGGTAGGTGGTGTTTCTTGTCCATGTGAGATCCTCAGTTATGTGCACAACAAGGAACTTTGTGCTCCTAACAATCTCCACAGCAGAGCCATTGATGTTAAGTGGGGTGTGGGTAGGATGTGTCTTGCTGAAGTCCAAAATGATCTCTTTAGTCTTGTCAACACTGAGAGAAAGATTATTGTCCCTGCACCACACTGACAGCTATTTTACCTCTTTTCCTGTACAGTTATGTCATCAGTGAAACTGATAATGTGGTTGGTGTTCAGTGCGCAGCCCATCCGTACTGACTGGGGCCAATTGGAGAGAGCGGTGTTGAGGCCTAACCCACTCAGTTTCACAATCAGCTTTTGTGGGATGATTGTGTTGAAGGTTGAGCCAAAGTCTAGGAAAAGCATTCGGATATATGTGTCTTTTTTGTTCAGATGTGACAGATAGAGGTGAAGGGCATAGCATATGGCATCCTCGGTAGATCTTTTGAACCAGTCTGCAAATTGCATTGGGTGTAAAGAGGTGGGAAGAGTGGATTTTAGTGTGCCATGACTAAACTCTCGAAGCACTTCATGATGATAGGAGTGAGTGTCACAGGACAGTAGTCATTCAGGCATGTTGCTGATGACTTCTTCAGCAGTAGGAGGTTGTGGATTTGAAGCAGTTTTAGATGTAGCTAGTAACTCTGTGTATTCCTCCTAGTTGATGGAGTCACAATTATTTGAAGCTTCCTTAAAATGTACCAATCTGTTGTAGCAAAGCAGTCTCGTAGAGCAGAAACTGCACCACTCAGCCACACTTGGCTTGGTGCGTTTGAGCAGGAACTTGTAAGCAGGAGCTATGAACACAGTGATGTTGTAAACATTGTCCAAGCAGCTTTCCCCTCTTTTAGCAAAGTTCACATGCTGGAAGGGTTTGGGGAAAACTTACTTAAGATTTATGTGATTAAATCTCCAGGAACGATTAAAAATTATTTTGGGTGTGCCAATTGCAGCTTGCTTATGGCCTACAGTTCAGCTAGTGCCTGGTTAGCATTAGCACTAGGGGTGAGGTACATAGCGACCACCAGCATACAACTTTCTACCTTGGCAGGTAGGAAGTCTGACATCTGACTGATAAAATATCTATCAATGAAGAATAGTGCTTCACAATGGCAGCACCGTTTGTTCACGAGTCATTGTTTATGTCCACACACACAGTCCGCCACCACGCATCTTACCGGACAAAGAGATGTCCCTGTCCGCTTGAAA
This sequence comes from Hydrocynus forskahlii, assembly GCA_037974365.1. NCBI lineage: Eukaryota > Metazoa > Chordata > Actinopteri > Characiformes > Alestidae > Hydrocynus > Hydrocynus forskahlii. The sequence continues at coordinate 40,052,319 of JBBPCX010000001.1, forward strand.
GATGGTTAGTCCTTAAACTGTATGGCTGAGTCTGTAATGTTTTCAGTGAAAACAAAAACACAAAATTCCCACTGGTTAGCTCGCTGCAGCTTTATGTAAATCAACTTGTTGTCAAGTGATCGGACATTTGCAAGGAGAAGAATGGTATGGCTGATCTGGCGGGGTTAGCCTTTAGCCTCAAGGTAAGCCGCCGCACTTTCTTTGTTTCTGCTTCCGATCGTGGCGCTGGCATTTCTTCCTACACAAAACTGTCTATAGTTTCAGTACATTAGCAGCTACCCTCTGTTACATACTGACAGTGAGAGATTCTTAAGAATGTATTTCTGGTATGTGATGATTTCATTGAAAAGCTGTAATAACTGCAGTCAAGAACTTGTTAAATGTGACAGGAGAAAGATATGTATCAAATAAGACGAACAACGGTATCAAACTAAACTGTTCAATAGAGCGTCAAAGCTCTGTATGTATATGGTCAGTGTCATAACCAGGCCAACAATTAGTCAGCATCATTGAAATTACAGTAACCCCCCACTTATATGCGGATTAGCAGTCACAGTTTCAGTCTCTCTCTGATTTTTTTTGAGAACCGAACTAATAATTGTTAGAGGAATCCCCCGCACATGTACGCCAACTGCAAATTTTTTTTTTTTGCTTTTGTGACATCCAGGCCTGTCCTCCATGCCCCCTTGTCCTCGTGCTGGATTGTTTATGTTGCGTTGGTTAGCAAGGAAATCAGACACACCTGAACAGAATGAGCCCAGACCTAAACAGCCTTGCATGAGGACAAGGGCCCGGATGTCACAGTCAGCTGTACTCAGAGGTGGGAAGTTTGAAAGTAGCCAATTTATTTTTCCTTGCTCCTGATTGGCTGCTTCCCTGAGATGCATCCCCAGAATTTTCCCCCGTGGAGCATCTTGAGTGTTCTTGTGTTTTTCAATTTTGTCCTTCTTAAAGCCCTGTATTTCTATTACTGTAAATTAAATGAATTTATTGCAGTGTTTACATTGCTTATAACAAAGAAAACGACAGCGCATGCCAAAGAAAATGGGCGTGCATTAATTACAGTGCAGTCTATATAGGGTTTTTTTTATCTGTATTTTATGTTCTGGTACTGCAGGAGTTCAGTGTACACTGCACAGTAAGAATATGGGTTTCCCTTTGAATTTTCTTTAAGGGCAATGTATTAAGCTGAGTTGAAAAGGAAATTAAAGTGTTTTGAGAGCATATTTGGGGGCATATTAAGGGTTTAAAGTATAAAATTTTTTATTAGGCATTTTTTTTACCACATCACAACGTTGCGGTTTTTCACTATACACGGGTGCTTTTGGAACGCAACCCCCGTAATAAGCGGGGGTTTACTGTATACCCTTTTCTGTCATGTCTGGGCTGCCTTCGCCGCTCATCCAGGGTTCCCAGTCACGGGGCTACTGAGCTGGAGGTGTCACGCCTCTCTATCCACATGGACGTTTGTTTTGGTTTGGTGCGTTAGGCGGCGCACTTGTTTTACATTCAGCCCTCGTGTTCTCCTTAGACTTACGTCAGATTTCCCTTTTGTTTTCAGATGTCTCCCCACATTAGTTAAGTATGTTATTATTGTCTCGTGCCTCTGATTGGTCCTCATGTCCCTGCTCCCTCATGTGTCTAGGTTTAAAAGACCAGCCAGTCCAGTAGACTGGCACACGGTCAGCTAGCTACTGACCATTGTGCTTTTCCTCAGGCTCCTCTCATGTTGCAGTTTCACTTTGGACTACTCTTTGATGTTTTCCAGTGGACTTGCCTAGCTGCTAAAGGAAAGCCATTGTTGCTAAGCAGTAAGGAGTGCTGCCTTTAGATCTAAGCATTGTGAACTCTCTTGTGGTTTTAGTAGCACCCAGTGCGGCAGAAGCACCTCCAGGCTGGGATTCCCCACGTATAGCTCCAGCAAGGGTTGGTGTGTCTAAACACTAGTGTTTCCCTCAGCTCCCAAGGGGGAGCATGAGCTTCACAGGGATTGGTCCGGTCGGATAGGAGGACCCTTCCTCTGATGGAGCAATTCCCTCAAGCCATGCCAAAAACAAAGCGAGAGTGCTTATTTCCTCATGTGTCTGTTTGCATGCTTTGTGTTAGAAGCTACCTTGATTTGAGTTTTACCCTGCATTTGTGTCCTCATTCCCTGAGGCAGCATGACAATTTCATCTGAATCACAGCTGACAAAAAGTGCATACATCATCTTAAGGCCTGCATAATACATGAAAAAAGATCTGTTATAAAAATACCTAGCTGCTTTAAATTTTTAAGATTGTCAAAATTTAAGATTATAGTAATCTTTCCTTTACATTCTGCTAAAGGGGAATTTAACCAACTGTTTTTTCTAGGTTTCTGCCTGATTAAATTCAATGTTTGAATCAACCAGTCTCCACAAGCAGTCAGATGCCACCTCTAAAAGCTACCAAAAACTACTACATGAAATGGTAACCTACATTACCTGATGGCCAAAATATTAGTTTCCATGGTGAATGGTTCAAATTCAATGTGTTATGAAAGTGACCATTCTGTCATACGTGAACACACCACAGCACACAGTGTGAACAGCACAAACTTTTTCCTCTGCACTTAACCCATTTACCAAGTGAAGCAGCCGGCAGCCAGGAACACAGTGCCCGAGGAGCAGTGTGTTGGGACAGTACCTTGCTCAGGAGTACCTCAGAGGTGCTTAGCAGTCTTGGGAATCGAACCCATGACTTCCTGAGCAGAGGGCAAATGCACTAACCACTAGGCTACCAGCTTCTATTTATAAGGTAAAATAGTAAACATTTTTGTGACACCATGTTACAGTAATCAACACAACATCTAAAACTGTTGTAGGTTCACTGGTCATTTTTGACAGTAAAGTAAAGTTATACTTGCAATGTAAAGCCTGGTTCCTGTCAATACTGTTTCTCTGTGATATACCATTGTACATCAAAGCACAAGTTTAGAAAAAAAGCCTCCTGAAATTATTTGAAGATTTATCCAATAATTGCAACAACCAAGATACTTACTGTTTTAACATGCATCATTAAACTGTTACACTTGAAAGATATGCAGCACTTATAGTTTAGTCAACAGCATTATCAGTCTTCCCTGCAATCACTAAATAGACTCCTCTCCATCCTGTTGAATTAGTCAAAAATCTACTGCGCACACTTAAAATGTACAAGACACTGACCAAAAGGAATTAGTCGATTTCAAATGCTGCCCAATGAGACATTATAGACCAAAGGTTAAAGGTTTAAAGATATTCCTTTCAATTTCCTTCCCAAAAGAACCTGTTCATTAAAAAAATCAAAGTCAAAAGTCAAAACTACTGTCCTCTCACAGATTTTTAATTAAGATGGCGGAAATTAAGAACTTTTCCTGCATCCTTAAAGCAGTCATTATGATTGTCTTTTGCAGGCCTTGAAATTTCTTTAGGCAAGGATCTTGCCATAATTACAATATTTCTCTGCATCTTTCAAGTGAAGAGTGTTTTGATGACGTTTTTTCACCCTATGTGTGACTCTTTTGAGAGCATTCTTTGCTTGCTAATGAGAGAGTCTCCCTTTCATTAGAACACAGCATTCATTAGTTAAATGCCTACTCCTTGGGGATGCAAGATTTTAATTACCAAGAGGATGTTCATAATTCTGATTGCTTTCAGTGACATGCCTGGAATATTCACTTGACATTCTTGTAGTTTTTAAGAAGAAATTAATTACTAGGTTCTCTAAGGCTAATATACAAGATGGTTTCAAGGCTGAGTATTTTATATGTATGTATGTATGTGTGTGTATGTGTGTGTGTGTGTGTAAGCATGTAAACATGTAAGACCTCATAGTGGTGCCAAATATTCAGTCTGTTTATCGCATAAGACATAGATAGATAGATAGATGCTTTATTGTCATTGTGTCAGTACAATGAGATGTCGTTTGGGGCTATACTGCTGTAGTATGGTGTATGTTGTTGTATTATTAAGTACACTGTATACATGTACCAATGGTTGTGTACATAAGTCAACTAAAGCCAAATATTAGTTTACTCTCTGTGTGAAAGCCCATGATCAGAAAATATTTTCTGGTTGATATTACCAAGCAGTCAGTTAGTCCCAGAAATAATTATTTAAAGCAATACAACAAAAAACTACTTTGGAATACCGATAACATCTCAGAGAATGTTTCTTTTTGTTGTACATGAGCAGAGAAGAACCATGTCAAAAAACATACACTTAATGTAAATGTTCTATGTCCAGGAATCATTTAGGATCCTTTGTTTTTAAGTGCAGACTGGTGTAAGTTAGATTGACCAGTCACATAAAGACACACAAAAAGCTAAAATGTCTCTGAACAGGCGACACTTACTACAATTATCTGGGCAGCTGTCTTCATTCAAATGATGTGGCTTTTGGTTAGAAATACATCAGGATGCTTTGAATGAATATTGCAGGCATGTTTGAAATGCTGAGTAGCCATCAGTCTCTCACTCTGACAACAGAGAATACTTGAACAGGAAGATAACGAGGAAAATATGAAATAACAGGCATGGCCGCTACAGTTGAATGAAGGGGGAGGGGAAGAGAAGGAAACACCCTCTGGATGTTGGGTTTTGAGGGAATCCACTAAGTGATTTTCTAGGCTATTAAACATGCTGCATGGAGGGCATGGCACTGCTCCCAGAGACGGATAAAACCACTCCAGACTGGTTCAGCCTTATCTTAAGGAGAAAGAAACATGATACTATGTTTGTGTTTGATTGTCTACATCTGGAAAGAAAGTTATTCTAAAGGTTTATGGAAACCAAACGAGTTTATGGTAATAAAATAATTGCAGTACATATGAGGTAATAAAATTAGCCTTTCCTGTCCACAGTAACTAACTACAGTCTAAAACTAAAGACTGGGCAAATAGAGGAGTGGGCACTGACCCTCTTAGGCCTCTTGCCCTAACAGATGGAGGAGAAGGCAGAATGGGCACAGCAAACTGGCACCGCACAAGCTGGCACCACTGGAAAGTGCCAAAGCGAAGCAGGAAGCCAAGATGTGTACCCTTTGTCTGTCTTCATAAACACTCATCCCCCTCCCATCCAAAGTGTGACATTGTTTTCCTTGCCTCGGGCAAACCTGTTTCATTTAGGAACAATGGTTGTATATACCAGAAAACAGATGATTTGTGGAGAATCTGCAAAAATCATAAAGAACAGCATGGAATTAATGTTTCCTGGAACTAATGCTTGTAAACCTATTTGTATCAATAACCATCACATTGCCTAGGTACATATGAAAGTGACATATAAAATTTTAAAGTTTACTATGTCCATACACACAAACTCCTTGCTCTGATTTGATGGTTTATTTGTTTGACAGACTTTCTGCTGTGTAGTACATATGTAAAGAATATGCTCAGTGAACACAATGCAAGCCCCAGTGCAACCAGCATTTCACTTCACAACAGAACTAGCTCTGAAAGAAAGAAAAAGAGGGAAGGTAGGAAAGAGAGTACTGCTTTTTCCAGGGTGTGCCAGCTCCTTTGGAGGGAGATCCTTGCCAGACCACCTGTCTGTGTGAGTGCCAGCTGTAAGCTTGCGTGTGCTGAGGAGTGTCACAAACATGTCGCGCTTCCAGCAGCACGTTAGCTGCAGTTGGCACTTCTTCCCCCATGTGAAAGAAGAAGAGGCGCAAATCAGATGAATCCATTCCTGCCAGGGGCAGTGAAGGTTGGATGCCCGTCTGCCTTTTTTTTACTTTTTCCATAAATTCTTCCCTCCGCTGGGTTTCAGGTTTGAGAGAAGGAATGCCAGTGGTAAGCAGAGACACCTGGTGCTGCCTTCAAGCTCATGGGGGCCTGAGGAGCAGGAGCAAGAGGAGAAAAGGAGGCCTTGGAAAGATTCAGTATTGTTCTCAAGTACCCTTCTTCTGCTCAGTCCACCTTAAATGAGGAGTGTTCAGATGGTGAATGCCTGCCCAGTCCTACTCTAGTCTACTTGCAATTTAGTCCAAATATTTAAATAAAGAAGGCCAGGCGAAGAAACCAAGCGTTAAATGGGTCCAGTTGACAAAGCCTCCGCACAAGGGATTTAAATGGCTAGCTTTCAATAAAGCTTCTGTGATGGTTTCTTGAGAAGCTCAAGCTGTTTTTCCTCTTCTTCTGACAGACACCTATGCTTTGAAGTCATCAAAGCTTTGTTAAAGAGATAAACAAAATCTATATATTTTTGGAATGGAGGCAACTTCAGTGTTTTCATCCCAAGACAACAAAAGTCTCCAAAAAAATTAAGAGCAAAATAGAATACATTTCCAGGAATTAGACAGTGTAACTCCATATGCCATCCCTGTTAGCAAGCCTTACCAGTCTGCTGCAAGGACTGCTGCACTCATAAGGGCAAATTCACGTAGCAACAATCACGCTCACTCCCTCAGGAATTTGTATAGGCAAGAAAATTGAGGCAACATTTGCCCGCAACTCTGACACAACCTGCAAAGAGAAGAGATATGAAAAGTTCTGCAAAGAGAAGAGATATGAAAAACTGCAAAAGTAGAGTAAAACAAAACAAATTAAATTAAATTTATTTAAATGTGTTGAAGATTTTAGGAGTATAAAGATCTTATTATACAGTGACAAAAACTGTAACATTGTAATGATTACAAATAACAATAGGTTGTACTTAAAAAAACAATGAATAAAATAAAACAATTCTCCTACTTTCTGTCTTTCACTGTCTCTCTTTGTCTCTCTATCTCATTCTCTCTCTCTGTCTCTGTCTCCTCCCTCTTTCTCCATCACTCCTTGCATTATGTCCTTTTCACCTTTTTCCCCATGGTTTGGTTTTGTAAAGGTGAAACTGAGCCCTGGAGTCTGTATGGTTTTGTTGTTGTATGATCTCCCAAGGTGAAAGGACCTGCTTCCCCAGGCCCAGTGCTGGTGGGTCCCTGCATCTCGCACAACCATTTAGGGAGGCAGGACAAACAGTGAGAGTGACAAGGAGGTCAGCTCTGCGGCTGCCGGTATTAGCAGATGCTCCACGGTTTGAGTTTTTTGTTGTTCCTTCCCCCCTCTCTCATGGTCTTTTTTTCCTGAGGATCAAGTCAAGAACACAATGGCCTGAAGTGAGTGAGTGAATGAGTGAATGAGTGAGCTGTCCGTGTGAAGGGAAGGGGGTCCGCAAAGGTCAGGGTGTGGGGCTGAAAGCTTCTGTACTTCAGGGAGGGCAATGACAGCTCTTTTCCAGCCAAGGTTACTAAAGACTCGAACAGCTCTTGTTCTGCAACCCTTGATCAAAAGGAGAATAATAACCTGGCCTACTATGCAACCTTGAGGAGTATATAACACATTACTATGGTACAGTCAAAAATGTATTTCCATTCAATTAAACTGAAGGTCTCCCTTCAAAGTAATTTTAATTTGTATGTAAACAAAAATTTGAATTAAAATTAAAATTATTTTGAAGGGAGACCCTCTGTTTAATTGAATGGAAATACATTTTTGACTGTACCATAGTACCATATTTGAGTTTCAAGCCATGTGCTGGTGGTTGCTGATACTATATTACACTCATGAAAACAAATATGCTAAAAAGAGTAATGCCAATTTAAATTAAATATGCTGATATGAAGAACTTTTTACATTATTTAAATTCCACAAAATATAAAGTGCAATATCAATAAAAGCTGTTCTATTCAAGAAGAGAACAATTTAGTATATGTCTAATGTGTGTTTAAATATTTTAGTCAAATGTTTTGTGGTCTAATATGAAACAGGTGCAGTCGTGTGGGACTTTCTGTGCAAATGGATGGTGACTGTCTCCTATCTAAACATCTGTGTACTCCTGCTGTGAAACGACAAACAATGGAGGTGAGCCTTAAGTAAATAAAATTACATGCCCTAAAGCAAATTAACATCCAATATTTACCTGCAGTTGACAGAAACACATTAACCAAAAACAAAGGACAAACTATCTTCATTTAAACTGAATAATTCTAAATTTTGATTGCTTATCAAAGGTGCTGTTTCTAAGCCTTCACTGTTCCACTTATTTGAAACAGATTTGAGATCTTGGTGTAAAGCAATCACCTCTCTTAATCCAGACAGTGAAAGCAGAGCAGGTTTCTTGGACATGGATTTAACATAGTTTACATAGTAAACTGCAGTAGAAATGCTGTACCATTAAGTGTGTTAACCTAAAAAAAAGTTTATGCTCAGGTTTAAAGACAGTGCGGAAATGAGTACTTTCCTTTTTACTGTGATTTCAGAGTGAAACATGGTATCAGAGAGCTAGCTCTGAGCTAGGTTATCATTTTCACTCGGTGATGGGTGGGGTAATATGATGTTATTGGTTATTTTCCCAGCTTGCCGGTGCATTCCTATCATATTTATCTTTATCATCTCTTTCTTCTTCTTTTTACTACAATTATTATTTTTATAATGATTGCTGCTCAAATTTGTAAACCTGCCGAGTGTTTTTGAAACAGGTCACATAAGGACCCTGCATTAGGCAGAAACTAGAAGACCTTACCTATAGTCAGGAGTAAGCTGTTAGAGAGTGGCACTGCATATTTAAGGAAGCTCTCAGTTGTTGAAACGGGTGAAATGGGATAAGTGTCCATGAAGTGGTTGCTGTTTAGGTCCTCCTCTTTCGTACGTGAAGGAGCCCCCCTTTGCCCTGTCAAGACTGAGGAGATGAATAAGGAGAGCCCATGTTCATCCCTGAGAACTCACGTGGGTTTAACACTTCTACAAAGCTGACCTCCAATCAATGTTCAGTGTCACTTTTCAATACAGAAGCAGGTGGAATAGTCTGATGCAAAACTGTAGAAGAATGGGCCTCATCATGAAAATGCTGCTCAGTATTTCTGTGCAATTACATGCAATTGACTATATACACATACAAACACATATACATAGACACAGCTATGTACTATAGATTGTCAAAGGAATTAGGTATAGTTGCGTATTAAATTCAGCCTGTCTGATTCAGTTGGGTTCTTTATTGCAGTGAGCTACAGGATCTCACTGAGGGTACAATAACAAAGCCTCTCAGGGGACTGAGGTCTGAATTTCAAATACATACATACATACATACACATACACACACATATACACACACACACACACACACACACACACACACACACACACTCCTTTTTTTTACTACCACATCTGTCTGTGTACACTAAACACGACAAGGGAAGGTGTCTCATTCTGGGCCTCTATTCTTAACGAACAAGGAGACGTGCACACACACACTCTCTCTCTCCCTCTCTCTCCCAGAGGAGAAGATTCACTAAAGCTTAACAATATGAGGGCGCATTACACGGAAAGATGGGTTGAAGTGTAATGAGCATGTCCCATTAAAGAGACAGGGGGAGAGGCAAGTGTAACTACATCCCACAGAAAAGGGCTCAGGTGTAGGCTGCCTGCACGGCTGCATCTGCATACGTGGTCAAATGCTGCTATTGAAATCTATCAGCTGTCCTCTTTGTGAATCTCCTCTTGTTAGTCTCTGAGCACTTTAGTGTGGGTACACTAAATGCAGCTTTGTTTGTGCATACTGTGTGTACTATCAGGACACTTAGTAGTTTCAACAATAGCAAACATATATAGAATTTTTAAAAAAAATTTTCAACTCTTTATTATTTGTAGCTCACAAAAAAATAGATACATTTTGTCAGATGTACAAAATCACCTTTCTGTTCAAACATAGAGCAGTAGAGGATTTATTGTTTTTATATTGTTATTTATTTTTTTAATTTAATTATTGACTTAATTTTATTTAGTGAAGTTACTGTTGTGCATACGGGTTTGTCTTGCTGCCAAATTTCTGTCATTTCTTGATATCAAAACAAATGGATGACACAAATTAGTTGATGTAGAAAGTAAATTTAAGGCAAATTTAATTCACTGTCCAAGTTATGTAAGTTATTATGAAATGATCAATTACATTTGAATTGTAGTAGTAAAACAAGCACAATAGTAAAATTTCAAATGTAGCAAAGATTAGGTCAAACATAACTTCTTCACAATAATAAAAAAAAAAAAAATCTTTTATACACTCAAGTTACTTCCATACTCAGTTTTGGAGCCAGCCTCTCATCTCTTTACATGAACATAAGTGGCCAGGCAGCTCAACAATGGTGACACACACACTGTTACTACACCTTCACGCAGCCATCCTAAATGAACGGAGCTGCTTATCATGTGCTCTCCTTTCAGAGAAGTACAAAGAAACCCACCGAAGTGGCAGGACCAGAATAAAAAGAAAAGAAAGACTAGAAAGATTTTAAAAAGTACTGTCCCTGTGATCTTTGCTGCCTCTCATGCAGCTCTGAAGGCCAAAAACATATTGTTCCAACTGCTTGTTTTTAAAGACTGGCAACAAAGGGCAGCACCGCTTGTTTTTTGGCACTAGCTCATAAATCTGTCAGTGTAAATGAAGTTGTTGGTGGAATCTCTCTATTTTTTTCTCTCTCTCTCTCTCTCTCTCTCTCTCTCTCTCTCTCTCACACACACACACACACACACACACACATGCACATTTTACACTAAAAAACCCAGATGAAGTCTAATCTAATGAGTGAGAGAGGGTTGATGAGTTGATAACGGACCCAGTTAGGGGCTGAGTAGGCGGGGTTAAAGCGCTAACTATCCCCTTGGGAGAAGGCAGGGTCAGGGAGGGATCACCACAGCTGCAATGGAAAGCCTAGAGTGGAAAAAGCATTGCTGACAGGGTATCTTGCCACAATAATGATTTCTAAATGAGTCTTGGCTTGAATGCATGGTTTCTTTACTTTATAGTTTTTTTACTCTACCAGATACACTCTACACTTTATATTTACTAAATAACCCTTTAAAAGACCATGTCCTGACAACCTCTTTAGAGAATAACCAAAACTGCTTTTAAGGCAATGTGTTTTGTTTATTTTACCTCACAGTACCTGCATGCCCCACTCTGCCATAACTGTATTAAAAATACAACATAAACAAAAAATGTAGCTCAAAACTGTTGTATTATGTCTTGGGCCTCAGCTACATACTCATAGCCATTTTATTTCATACATTTCTGATGCTTTCAGTGTGAACCACCTCTGTGAAGAATTCCTGTAATGTAATACTTTCTAAGTTTCTCTAAAATTGCCAACATATATCTTCTTTCATCATGCACACACCAATCAGCCATAACAGTTCTAACTCATTAACGCATGGACTCCACAAGACCTCTGAAGGTGTCCTGTGGTATCTGACACAAAGACATTAACAGTAGATCCTTTATTTTCTGTTCTGCGAAGTTTAGCCTCCATGAATCTGATTATTTGTACAGCACATCCCACAGATGCTCAATCAGACAGATATCATGGGCACTGCAACCTGTGGCTACACAACCCCAAATGCAGCAAGTTATTTATTAATTATATATATATGTAATTATTCATTATTATTTTGTATTATTAATTAATCTTCAAAAGCAACATAATTCTTTAAGTAATTCTTTTTTTAAATAATTTGGCTTTAATACAAACTTTAATTGACGTATATGTGTCACAAAGGGCTCGGATAACGGCACAAATGCAGGTTTCCATTTTACTTGACTTTTATTGACACGAAAGAACACAAAGAGGCACGAGGGCCAAAACACAAAACAACACCTAAAACTTAAAGACTGTGTTATCCTACATACAAGACTGACCTTAACTCTTCACCAACACAAAGGCTTGAACTGAGGCACTCTAAATACACCAAGGACTAGGCCAAGAACCAATCAAGACAGACAATCAACTCTAAACAGCTGTAACTGAAGACTGATGTTGGACACTGTGAACAGACACTTTCAAAATAAAAGTCCAACATATAACAGATTATGGCGGCCTCTAGCGGCCACTGACCCGGGATGTAACAATGTGGTCAAACACGTATATTGGGTATTGTACATTGGCTTTAAACATTGCTCTTCAAGGCTTTCAGAACTGTTCTGAAGACACCTACTTAAATTTTGTAAATCATGTCTTCTTTTCTTGTTTACCCTTCTCCCTTGGCAAATGTGCTTTACTGCAGGCAGCGATAATGGCCCTCCACTCTCTTGTTTAAATTTTCGATCACAGTTTAATCAGCGAGTGTGAATTAGTGCTCCAAACACTATGAGATAATCAGACATGTACACAAAACACACACACCCAGATATACATGCACACACACACACACACACACACACACACACACAGTGTCAGGGACATAGGCTACACATACACACAAAAAAACACACACGCACATCCACCACAAACACAGTGCTGCTCAGAAGACCTCTCACTGAGCTGTCAAGCTTGACAAAGAGAAGAGGAGTTGAGCACAGCGACAGTGTCATTACACAGCTATGACCCAGTGTCCCACACTGCTAGACTTTTATTATTGAGCTAATTTTAGTTTTACTCCACTTAAAACAATTAATTAAATAGATACTGGTACAAGTTGCTAATCATGTCATTGTGGCAACAAGAATTTAACCATTGGAAGATAAATGTTGTGATAGCTGGTTTGGGTGAAATGGGTTAGTCTTACTCACAGTAAGACTATAATATTAAGAAATCTGTGACTTGACAAATAAGAGCAGCCTCACCCTTTCCCATTTGCAGGTTACACACATTTTATGAGTGTGGTATTCCTCATTTTCTACAGACTCTGAACGGTCTTTAACTGCTGCATAAACAGATACAGCACATGTCGCCCCCTCCTGGTAGATGGTAGTCATTTTATTAAAGGTTACAAGAGAGAAAAAGAGCCAGTTAGAAAATTAATTTTAAAAAAAATAATTAAGAACATGTTATCATTGCCACAAAGTATTTTGAAATGTATTGGTTACTTTATAAGAGAAGGAGAAAAAAAACGTTAATGTTACAAGATATTATTCCATGTTATTTTTGACTGTTTCTCTTCGTCCACTCAACATGGAATGTTCACACAAGGTAAAGGGCAGATGACATTTTACAGTGGTGAAAAATAGAATTAATTGAGGTCTTGCTATAACACCAGTGTTATGTAGTACAGATAAATTCAGTAGCTTGTTTCTCTGTAAAAATCCCAGGATTAAATATAGACAAAGAAGAGCATAAAAGTACTGAAAATAACAGTATAACAAATCAAGGCAGCATTTGAAATAAAGAAATGCAGCAAACAGACACTGCAAATACAAGACTGTTTTAGCTGTTTAAGTGGCTTTTGGTATGCCCCAATGGAATCCAAAAACAGTTTACTGGAAACAGCAATTTCCAGTAAGCGATTTCCAGTAAAACACTAATCATTAACATGTTGACATCCAGGAATACTTTCGCCACGATGCTGCAATACTGTATCAGAACCAGTTCACGTTGATAGTTCTGTTATAGCAAACCAAAACAACTGCAAGGAGATAAAGCAGAAACAACTGTCTGTAAAGCCTTTTTTCTGACATACAGGCTTCGCCAGCTAGACTCAACAATTATAAAACTGAGATCATCTTTAAAATGTAACTTCCAATACCTTCCATTAAATTGTTTTTGACCTTATACCTCAAAACTGTTTGTTTTACATGTTCTTAACACTTATGGAGTAAAAAATATACAAATGTTTTGTTGACTTTCTAAGTGACAATGCATTCACACATCCTCTAAAAATATTACTTTTTCTTCCAATTTTACAGTAGAATTTTAGTTTATTTCTGTGGGGGTGTCTGTTCAAATTAAAATGTGCACAATACTGAATGTATGTGCAATAAATATCAATAAATACCTTAATTATAAAATTACATATCCATTATTAATGGCTATTTAATGGCTAAGAATTGGGGTTGTTAAAACAACTGTGGACCCTTGGCATGTCAACAGTTAAGTTTTATTAATTTCTGTACAAGTTAATCTGCAATCTAAAAGTTCTTGATTACAGGGCATAGAGATGTTTATATTCAAAACCTTTGGTTTGAAGCACATATTTCTTCTCCTTTACAAGGCTAAAATCAGCCTAGGGCATGTGATAGAAGATCTCATGTTAGGTAAGCATCAGTGATCTTAATGGAGTCGCTTGTAGCAGGGTCAATCTGGGGATGAATGCAGACTTAGAATGTGTACTTCAAAGCAGTACAAATCACACCCTAATCCTGTCCCTAGAGGCGTTAGGCCTAAACTCTCATAATCATCTGGCTTTCCACAGACTGAGCTTAGCATACGCCTTACAACGCTGTTAGGAAAGCTCTTTTAAGAATCAAGCAACACTGCAGCTTTTTCATTCCACTATCTGCATGTCAGACTGACATGTAATGCCACATCAGCTGTCAAGTAGGACCAGTACTTGACAGCATCTGCTAATGTCTTTCTTGCATGCATCACCATTAAAAGTGTTGAAAGAGATTGTAGCTTTGGCTGCTTCTTCTTGTCTTTGGCCAGGAATGTTTTCGTAAGATGCCGTATGTCTGAGAGTCTTTTATTAAATAATTGCAAAATTTGAGTGTATTTAATGCTTAAGGCTATCCTATTTTTCTAAGCGTGTTTTTAAAATGACATACGATTGTCTGACATAAAATTCTTCTTAGCTTGAATCCAAAGGTGCATTTTCCCTTCTGCAAGTGCTTCTTTTAAGTGACTGGACAAGGCTTTGTCTCAATGACTCACTGTTAAGCTTGTTTTAGGAAAATGTCAGTATACTCTTTTTCTAAGATTCTTCTCCAATTTACAGAGAAATTTGGTTTAAAGTAGAGCATGAGCAGAGGATTTAGAAAATCTGTGTGACAACTTTCAGTTGGTGAAATGATCTACAATAACTTCATTTCATCTGGATAAAGCAGTCATGGCACACAGGTTGTGCACAGAATTTTAGTAAGGCATAGACTTTTAGTAAGCCATACTTCTTCCATGTCCATTTCATAAAATTTATTTTTTTTAATGACTAAATTTGGACACAATTATATTTGTTCTTTAGTGCTATCAGTTCTTCATTTTATAACAAACTTTCACAAAAGGAAATGTGTTGCTGTAAAAAGGAAAGAAAAAGAAAGCGTGCAGCAGAAGAATGAAAAAATGCAAGGGGATGAGGACAGATGGGAGCAGAAGAGAGACGATGTTTCGTGGGATGGAGGGAATTGGAGGAGTAAAGGGGTGGAGGAATCAGAGCCTCAGGTGTGAGGCAGCAGCTCCCTGAGCAGGACAGCAAGCCCATCACGCCACGTTAGCCCTGGGTAGGTGAACAGACTGTCGCATCGCGTAAAGGAATGGACACTGTTTCCTGTGGTTCTAATGCCAGAACAAAGAGGGGTGTGTTAGTGTGTCAGTGAGAGATAGATGGAGAGAGAGAGAGAGAGAGAGAGAGTTCAGCTTGGGCAGACAAATGGAAATTACCCTGGCGTCGAATCAGAGGAAAACAGCAACAAAGACCTTTGTCTAGTTGCTTTACAATTCCATGTTTTCACAAACCCACAAGATGACGATCATGCATATTCATTTATTCATTTCCATTCGAACTTTTGGTTTCATCCAGGACTGCAGTACATTTTCAAAAACCCTTTCATGTTTTAAGAGATACACTACCTGAGGCAGTCTCAAGCATCTTTTCAATTAAACCTGCAACAAAGTGCTTTTGTTTGGCCTTTTTAAAAAAAGATTCAGTTTTGTTTTCCTAAATCCTAGTTCATGCACAAATAAGCATAACAGCTAGATTAAATAATAGGGACGTATCATGCTGCCTTCCACTCAAATCCCAAAACAAATGACTGAAATCCTGAAAAAATCCTTTGTCTTTACATTATTCATTTGAATGCAGCACTTGTAAGTAAATGTGCTCTTAAATGAAATAACATCAGAAGAACAACGTCAGGCATTTTACAAATAAAGAAAGCCAGTTTGCCCCTGAAGTTTTACAATGTAAATGCAAGTTTGATGAACACAAGCCATTTCCCTGTTTCACAAAATAATTTACTCTCAAAGCATCATTGACATTGCCCCTGTGTTTGGGAACAGTCATCTATTTTATTGCTTCTGAAATGCTCTCAGTTCCATCAAAACTGAGCTACATGGTCACTGGTACCTCTTTCCCCATAACGACAGGGTGGTTTAATGCCTTGCCACTTCGTATCATATACTTGGACATCTGGTTACTGGGACATTTGAGGGTGGACTTGGATCAGAATAGCAGACCACTTAGTATTCTGTCCAAAATCAAATGAGTGCTTATTGTGAATTAATACAAAGCTTAAAATAGCTGACTTTGCTGTTGTACAGTCTTATGCACAAAGTACCGACAGTGAGGCAACAAAAGGGACTGAAATAAGACTGCCATGAAAACAGATTTGCCATATTCAAGCACTTTCCAGCTGCAACTCAAATTTTTGTTGTCAGCTTGCCTCCTATTTACAGTGTTCTGTTTGATCCTAACTTAATTGAGCCTCTTGAATATTATTATTATATAACATATTATTATTGAGCCATTCTTTATGACTGCATAGTGGTAAAAAATAAGAATCAGTGTAAGCTGAAAAAACAAGCAGAATATCGGTCTTAACTGATACATCACTGTAAATGATATATAGAAAGTGCTGAAATGTGTGGACAAGTAGAAGAGCACAGCAGCTCTCTTACCCTCTTATCCTGGCACCTTATTGTCTGTACTACTCTGTAGGAAACATTGTCCATCCTAAACCACCAAACCGACTGGACAAATCCAAACAGTTTTTCTCTGTACATGGTTCCAGCAGAAGTGAACTGTAATTATTCCTTTGTAGCTAAAAACAGTATCATTAAGAATAATGGCATCATTAAGTACTAGAAGCTATTACTGCGGGCAAATTTGTCGCATTGATAATGAGGCTTCAGACAGGAAATGAAGATACTAATTATGGGATAAAACGCCTACTCAGTTAATTGGAAGCAAAGAGCAAAGTGAAAAGAAGTGCATTTGCAAAGAAAGAAAAAAAGGTACATAGTAAGTTCTCGACCTTTTCTAGGAAAGAGTGACAGTACAATGTAGATCACAGTATATGATTCAGCCCCATGTAGAGGTAGGCATTAAAGATTGAGGACCTGATGCTATGCTTTTAGGTCTATTCTCTACAAGACTAATCCATATCTTACATTATTTTTATTTTTTGTCCCTATTCATGGCCTAGACTAATTTGCCATTCGAAATTACACTGTTTAGCCACAACATTAAAACCACTGACATACACCACTGACAATAAATACCACTGATTTGCTTCTTACATTGGCATCTGTCAAGGGGTGGGGTATATTAGGCTTCAAGTAATCAGTCTGTTCTTGAAGTTAATGTGTTGGAAGCTGGAAAGGGTATGGATCTGTGAGACTTTGACAATGGCCAGATTGTAATGGCTAAGCAGACAGAGCATCTCCAAAACAGCTAATTTTGTGAGATGTTCCCCACAAGGTGCGCAGTGGTTAGCTCCTACCAAAAGTGGTCCAAGGAAGGACCTTAAGGCTCACTGATGATTGTGTGGAGTGAAGGCTAGCCCATCTCGTCCGATCCCACAGAACAGCTACTGCTGCACAAATTGCTCACCAAGTTAATGCTGGTTATGCTGGAAAAATGTCAGAACAGACAGTGTATCACACCTTTCTATTTACTGAGATATGTCCACCACTGACAGTATGAGATGTGGACGTTACATGGATGACATGTATCACCTACCTAAACATTGCTGCAGACCAAGTGTACCATTTAATTGCAACAATATTCTCTAATGGCTTTTTTCAACAGGATAATGTGCCCTCCCACACTATAAATATTGTTCAGGAATGGTTTGAGGAACATAGCGAAGAGTTCTTGACTTGGTCCTCTAAAATCCCCAGATCTCAGTCTGATCAAACATCAGTGTGATGTGCTGGATGTGTCTGGCCCACAGAAGCCCTACCTTGCAACCTATGGCATTTGAAGCATCTGCTGCTAACGTCTTGGTGCCACATATTAGTTAGGTGATTTAATGTTGTGGCCGATATGTTAGGCTAGTATGCTAGTAGAATTTCAGCCTACAAAGATAGTACTTCAACATTTTTACGGTAATAAAATCTATATATACATATATATATATAGTAGCATCGTTATCTGCAATTCATGCAATAAGGAAATTTTGTATCATTGGTGTACATAAAGTCTAAAATATCACCTCAACGTAAAGCATTTAGGATCTAACCTGGCAGTCTGAGCCAGCACAGCCCATGATACCCGGCACCATTAAAGGCATGATTTGAACTCACAGTCTACCCACAGCAATACAGGCAAAGCATGAACACAAAACCAATATGGTTAGAATATTAAATAACAATAATATGTATCCAAATTTATTTTGTAGCATGAAGATTACAAGATGTAAAAAGGAGAGCTAACCAAAAACCAGGTAACCAAAAAACACCTATAGAATACTGGGAAGCTCGGTCATATAGCTGGCCTTACATCTACTAATTTCTTATTACACATAAGTATATATAAATATGTAACTGCAAATAGGGCACCAAATCGTAAGTTACCAATCTTAATTCAGTATGTGTACTTATGTATAACTGTAAGACACATTTTTAGTTTTCTTTGCTAATTAATGCATTAATGCATTAATTAATTTCATAATTGGTTCATGATGTTCATGATGTTCTTTAAGATTTTGAATCTCATTTTGAATTTTTTAAATAGAAGACAGCCAAAGGCTAAGTTGTAAATACTCCACAGCAGATTTTGCAGAAACAGCGCACCAATCCATTGCACCAATTATGTCACCAATGGCGGGGACCCAGGGAGCTTGTTAAGGGTATCTCAGTGGTGCAACTAGCAGTTCTATGATCTGAACTCACAACCTTCTGATCACAGACTGCTATGCCAAGTACTGGTGTATCATCTTTTATTACATTTATGCTGTACCCACACACATAACTAACACAAATCTATTTTCCTTCCTACAGGTCTACAGTCCTTCAGGCCACTATCACAGTTCTAGGCATAGGAATCTTGTGTCTCAGAATTTCTGGCACTCATTGAGTCTGTGTCATTAAAGGATAAAGTCCAGATGTGACATGCTAAGTGGATGTCTTAAAGGCTTTAGGGTTGTAGCTATCCTGCACGATTGAATATAAATGATTCTTTAATGAGCCAGATGTTTAATGAAATGTGTAAATGTTAAAGAACCAATTTAATACCAATTAAATGTTTATCTACAAGTTTATCTGCAATGTCTTTAATATATCAAAGTGCATGTTGCATGAAAATGCTTATTGCTGCCAACAAAAAATTCAACTTTCCAGGAGAAGGGAAACATGTTTTTACAGTGATCACATGCAGTATGCACAAAAAAGAAATAGGTTACTTTCTACCCTTGGCCATACGTCACAACTGATCTAAAATTACAAATATGCTGAAGTATTCAATAAGTCCAATATAAATGTACACAGTTGTCCTCAAAGGGATGCTTAAATGCAGAATTCCGAGCAAAAATTATGAAATTGAATACAACAGTCATGTTCCAAACTTGCCTCAAACTGCTGCAAAGCATAGTATGTGAAATGGAAAGCAAAATGAGAGAAGGTCAGCCAGGAATTCAAATGGAAGACATTTGCAGTTCCAACAAGAACAGGCAGTGTGAGTGCACATCTGAACCTTAGTGCTTGCTGGAATAATTGCGGGAGCACATCTGGTGCACTTTGAAAATGAATTGGCCCAGCACTGCTATGATAATGACGGTGCGGTAGTCTAATAATTTAGGAAATTCTGCATTACAAATGTCATCATGGGTTGGTCCAACACTTATTTAGTTCATTTACTTGCACACAGTTTGACTGCAGTTTTTTTTTTCTCCAACTGCACTGGCAGTGACTTCAACATTCAATTAAATTCAATTCAATTCAGTTCAGTTCGGTTCCGTTATATTTATTCACCGCTTTTTACAAAATGTTTATAACTACTTCACATCTTCAAGAGTGAGTGAGTGTAACATGTCCTACATAAACATTCCTAAAAAATAATAACAATTGCTAAATTAATGTTTCATTCAACCTTTAATTTTATTCCTAATTACTCATAACTTTGGTAATTTGCTATTCATTAATTTTCACTTGGGGCTCACAGAAACAAGCATAGAAACTGGAAGTGCAGAGTCTAAACTTACCGTTCTAAAGAATAAGAGGAGATATTTTGGAAAATAAAGGCTAATGTTCATTTAATGACAATGTTTATAAAATATATAATTAAGTAATTACAGGTCATAAGCATAGCAAATGAAGGTAATAATCAGGGTATTTAATAACAATTAATAACAGATTTATGACTGATTTTATAGGGTCATCAAGCAAAACACTAAGAAATCTTACCTGCCAGTCATCTGCACATTCATTCAGCCTTCCCCCAGAGGTGCCATGTCATTGTGAGGGTGCTAAAAAGGGATCCATTCTGGCTTAAGGCCTACCACAGGTCCCCTTTTTGGCTCATAGTTTGGCATGACCTAGTTATGCTACAGTAAATGCCTTAAAGGCAGCTGCTATGAGAAGTACCAGTCCTGCATGCTTTGCTTTGCCAATCTCATAGACATCTTCTAGCTCGGTCATTAGCCCAGCTACAGCTGCAGGTAATCTTGCAAGAAATCTTGTCAAGCACCTACCTGTCATCCAATTAGACAGCTGTACTCAACCATGTCTGTGGGTGTGTAAGCAACAAATGTGTGTGTATACATGTTGGTGTGTGAATGTGTGTGATAATCACAACCCGTGATACCACCTGCTGTAGGGAGCTTTAGCCCTGTGTCACGACGCCTTCTCTCCACAACATCTGGTTGAGCCCAAGGCAAGGCAAGAGGAGTAGCAGAGCGGAATAAGGAGAGAGAGGCAGAGATAGTAAGAGAGAGGTAGGCCCCAAGCATCAGTGCAGACTGTGCTGGAATCCCTTCTGTCAGACGGTGCTGGCACTGATGTGCCATTCCCCCCTGTTGCCTCCTCGCTAGTCCATGCACTAAATTAATACAATTAAGCACAGTCCACGTGGGTATTGTTCTAAATGTGTGCTCACTGAAACCTTAATCCCCCAAAGCTCATATGTTTTATAAAAAGAGAACATGACTGAGAGATGGGGGTGGGGGTCGTGGGGGGCTGGATTTATAAGGTTATCCGAGGAGGCCAGCCGTTTGTGTTCAGTGTGGCACAGATGCGTTCACTGGCGAGATGAGCTTTAAGGGCTCGTTAATATATCTGCGTTTATGCACATCTGGCAGACATCTAGCAAGGTAAATTAAACACCAAAGTTGCACTTGCAAACTTAACAAAACACTCACGCTTCATGTCATACAGAGTCATCCACTGGTGAGTAAAATGAGCAGTTAATTACAGGGGAATTTCCAACCTGACCTTCTCCCTTTATTTATATGACATTCTCTCCAAAGTGTGGGTAAAACCATGAGCAGGCAGGAGATTATCAGAAGCTGTTCTTCTATCAGCACGTGAAATTGACCAGAGGAAATGTTTGTTACACCTTTGCCACTTGATGTGAAAAGCTTAAAGCAATCAATGAGGAATAATAGCACCTGAGCTGTTTTTTTCCTCCTTTCTCTGAGTCGATATCATTGGCCACCACTCCCTGGGTCTTTAGCAGATGTAAACTATCCCACAGTCAACCTCACACCAGCCTTAACCTTCATTTGCTCAGTGTGTATTTAAGTGTGTCTTTTTCCACCCCGCCAAGAACTATGGAAAGCAATAGCAGTCAACAAAAGACATAAACAGTGTGAAGCACCTAAAGCAAGAGCTCCTTTCCAGGCATGGGCTACTTCCCCTTTGGCTAAAAGCTGTCAAGACCCTGGAAGTATCAGGAGAAAGTGATGTAAATAAAAGCCCCCCTGCTCACCCCCCCCACACACACACACACACACACACACACCTCCCTCGATTCTCAAGCCTTCAACCAGAATTGCACCACGCTGCTTCTCTAGGCCTATAATAGAGGTGTAATATCACCATCCCAGTGACCACAGGGTCATAGAAAGACCTGATGATGATTCATGAAGAGGCAATGAGAATGGAATAAAACAAAACAAAAGCAGAGGAAAATGAGCTGGCCTGCACACTGCCATGCTGAAAATGGTGAGGGGTGTTCTTAGACAATGTAGTTTTGTAGTGTGGAGCATGGACTGTGTTCAGGGGCTCTCGGCTGGGGGGATGGTCTCTATGGTCTTTTCTGTCCCCTCCGCCCCTTCCCTGCAGCCTCCCCCCTGCCCCTGACAGAGAACAAAAAGGTCAGTTGTACCCTCGGCTGCCTTTGGAGCCCGCTGTGCGCCATGTTTATCAAGCACGCTAATCTATTCTTGTTACTCTCCACTTCAGAAGTAGGCGCTCATCTGTTCTCCCCCACTCTACCCACCCACACATCCCACCCATGCACACACACACACATCCCACACACTCCATCCCCCACTCCTCCTGGTCCCCCAGGGGTAGCGCTGATGGCATCTGGCCGGCGTCCAGCCAGTGCTGGAAAAGATGGCATGGAGCTGCCATTAAAATCAATTACATGGGTCAATGTTTTTATTAAAGGATTTCTACTCAAACTAAGTCATCAGGATGGCAGTGCAGTGACAGTGCTCTAACCCCCAACCTCTTTATGACCTTTATGTACCCACCACTAAAGACTCTGAGGCTGTCAAGGTTATATGTTTCTTTTCAGTCTGTTCTTTTTTTGTTATCAGACACACGTGTGCATGTGATTAGTGTGATCATAGGTTAATGAAGTCCTCAGCTTAGAAAATCAACCTGTCTTTTGTTGTCTGCTCTTCTTGAAATTTGATGTTTAGAAGAATATGAAATGTTCATTTACTGCATCATCTAAGACTTTAGATGAATACATAATGCAATTATGCAAATTTCATCACTAAGATTTGCAATAACATACTGTTTTGTTTACTGTGTAGTTTATAGTAAGTTGCTGTATGAACTATCCCAGAATTTTCTCACCAAGAAACTTAAAATTCAAATTATTAACTAAAGTTAAATATACAAGAAATTACAAATAAGAAAGTAAGATGTAGTATCATGGCCTAAATACAGGAGGGATAGTCAGCAAATCAGTTGGTTGCGGGTACAGCCATATCTACAGCCAACCCGATCTCACAAGTGCAGCCATCACGAAATACAGTTTAATCAAAACATGTGCTGCGATCATGATTTAGGGCTTTTTTTTTTTGGCTTCACTTTTTCGTGCTAGGACAACGCTTCACTACCCCATGCATTTTAATGCACAGTGCGTAACACTGCCAGTGTCTGTGCTAACTTGTGACTGTTAGGGTTAGGTTTAGGGTGAAGGTTAGGGTTAAGGTTAGGGGTAGGGTTAGGGTTAAGGTTAGGGACTTTCCCCGTCTCACGGCATTTCAACCTGTTTTAACCACTCCTATAGAGTATAGCCGTCAGGTCAGCGCTGCCAGAGCCCCAGGCAATCCCTGATACATTGGTACACTGGTTGTGTAGTAGTAGTTCATAATGGTGAGTAATTATCACCTGTAGTTGGGACCATTGACACACTGGAAACTTACTTGACCTTCACAGGTCAGTATTTTCAGTTAAATATCTAGTTTACTATGATTTTACGCTTTCTGTACCTTCTAGCTGTTAAATGTTTTGTATGTACAGTACATAAACAGGAACGTAACAAGTACTATGTGTTCACAACAGTTTCTGTGATATTAATGCTTACAGTACAATAATATATATTTAATTTACTAGTAACTATCCTACCTGTACATAACTGTAAAATGTGCAGGATTACTTTACAGAGTATGAAACTGTCAAATGCTGTGAAATAGACTATATCCTTGCTGTCATCAAGTAAATCTTAAGTCTTCAAAATGGTAACATTATATAAGAAGAAAAAAATTATATACAAGTAAGATATTGGCATTTAGTAATATTTAGTGATGTCTCCCTTGTTGAGAAAACATTTTCTATGTAGGCTGTAGAACACTTCTTGAGGGATATTGCGCTACTCCTCCATCCTGAACACTTCCAGTTCCTTAGTATTCTTGGGTCTTCATTTAAGAACTGCTCTCTTATCCACTGCGTTCAAATCTGGTGAGTGAGAGAGCCATTATCAAAACTTCTTTGATGCTGTGCTCTTCATTATGCCACTGATTTTTACAAGAGCCCCTGGACCACTAGCAGTAAAACCATCTCAAAGCGTCAACAATCCACCTGTCACGTCTGTGCTGCCTCCACCACAGCCTCAACGGGAACCCAGCACGTGAGGGCTTCGGCCCACAGCTGATTGCCATTGCCATGGCACCCGATAAGTGTCACCTGTGAGTCGTCTGTCTTTGTGTTAAGAGTAAGGGTCTCTATCTTGTGATTGGTGTTCGTGTCTTACCTCCTTGTGTCTTCCTAGTGTAAAAGCCAGCCGAGCCAGAGTCCCTGTGTGCAGTCACCATCATCATTCCATGTCTGGTCTGCTCTTCCACCCGCTCACTCAAAGAAGAAGATGTCTACCCTTCAGATCAAGTCAGTAGGCTCTGAACCCATGGAAGCACTGTGAAGCTCCGAATCCAGACACATCTCAGGACCCCCAGACTGGGGTCTAGAAGTATTGGGTTCAGCCCAGCCAAATACCTCACTGGCCATAAGAGGGAATGACCCTCATCCATAAGCCCGGAGGAAGAGCCCTAAGTGAAACGCTGTGGTTAACAACCTCTGTACTAACTGTAACTCCTGCGTTTGTGTCCTCCTGCTCCTGGTAGACATGACACCACCACCATATTTGGCAACTGGTATCAGGTGCTTTTCTTTGTATGCAGTTACTTTTTCACTGAACTTGACAATGGTGTGCATGGAAAAGTTCATTTTGTCTCATTTGGCCACATTACTGTTCCATGTGTAGTTCCAATGAGATTTTCAGAGGCTACATTTTGGCTTGCTGCCTAGTATTTGACAATAAAGTGTATTCTTAAATATAAAAAATCCAAAACCCAGCTAAGTCCTAAAACTGTGATCTTTGAGTTCTTTTTCTCTCTTACCTTTCTACTCAAAGAGGATTTATAGAGGCATTCTATTCATGCACCCTCTTCATAGAAAATATATAACTGCTCCATGCTTTTTATTTTTACTTCTTTTTATTCATGACCCAATTGTACTTAATGGTACTTCAACTGACAACTAATTTCATAAGCATTTCCTAATCTGTGCAGTTTCTATGGTCTTATTCAAGTTAAAAGATGACAGAAGGATGTCACATCTGTATAAAAATGAATATGTATCAGTGTGAATAGGTGTATAAATGTAAGGATGTTTATACCCCAGGGAAAATAAAATAGATGATACAATTGAGTTTTTGTCTACGTCTAGATATTTTTATCCAGAAAGATGCCAGTTTCTTTGGTTTTATATGAAATATTTGTCACGGGATTCGGTGCGGACCGGGAAGGAGAGAGGTAGGCGCAGGTGCGGATCTTCATAATGCAGTTCTTTATTT
>JBBPCX010000001.1:40077845-40088192 GCA_037974365.1 Hydrocynus forskahlii
GCCTGATTGTCCGCAGCTGTGGGTCGGATTAATGGTCCTGCAGCGACCCCCAGCGGCCGCCGCCGGAATCGTGACAATATTATTTACAAGTGCCAATATACCCCCGGTTCCCCCATCCCCCCCAAATTACATTTTCTAAAGAATACACTATCCCCAAAATAAGACAGCAGACCTGTAGGAATTATTTAGATAAATGCGAAACTGCACAATAGATCGTCTGTTAATCATTATCACGATATCAATCTCTGCCATACCAATATTGCAGAAGGCTGCAGTATGCAACTGAGCTTCTAACCAATCATGTTTCTGACAGGGTGACCAATCACAGCTCCGGGTAAACGTGACTAGGAATTCTCAAGTTCATTCTATTTCATTTTTTAAATTTTTCATTTTTTCTATTTCATTAATTTAATTTTGGACCTTTTCTATGTGTCACACTCTTTAAGTGGATGGATCTTTAGAGACCATTTTTGTAAATGAGATTTGTAAGTGTGCATTTTAAAGTCTATAGAAATTCGGTATAATGTAAACGTTCTAAAAATAATCCTTAATTCATGTAAAACCTTTGCATTATTTGAAGGTTCTTTAAGCCTTTAAAAGGTTCTTCAAACATGGTTCATCATCATGGCATCATGTAAATAATTTGTCTTTCTGACAAATTTCTTAAAGAGTACAGCTTTAAAATAGTAAAATAAGAAATAAGAAAATATAATAAATGAATAAATTGTGGTTTTATATGATAATGATATACAATAATAAACACAAACTTCAATTAAATACATTTCAATTCAATACAAACATTGCAACACCGCAATCTTGCTCAATCTCTCTGTCTCACTAAAGGTGCCATGTTGAGATAAAGAAGATAAAAAAAATTAACCACTTGGGCTTTGTGGGGGCATCAGGGCCATCATCCAGGGGAGCAGAAGTGCTTCCTCACACAGCCGAGTTTACCCCACCCGCATGGTGCGGAAGAGCACTTCAAACAGACCACTCAGAGTCCTGACCTTTCCAAGGGAGCGTGCAATGACATGGAGAGGGAGAGAGAGAGAGAGAGAGCGAGAGAGAGAGAGAGAAAGAGACCTAACTGAAAGACCATAGTGAGCTTGCTCCCTACAGGCCTGCTCAGCAGTGACAAAAATCCTGTCAATAACTCAACATGAGACGAGCCAATAACGGCAGTTTTAGAGCAAAACCAAGTACTTTCTCCGAGAAACATGAAAGCGCATTCCTCACATCTCAAACACTCCTGCCACAGAAGTGCACAAACTGTTGAACAAATGTATTGCATTAATTATTAGCTATAATCTTAACAGTTGAGATGGGTACACTCTAACCCTAGTGTTTATGCACTATCCATAAGCACATCCAAAGCACATCCAAAGCTGAATGCTTTGCACACTGTGACAAAGTGTTTGGCCTGATTGAAACCTCCATATACCCCTGCCTCCTTACTCCCACCAGGCATGCACACCAACATATTATGAACATCCACTGCAACTAGTATGCCACAATAAATCAGGTATTAACATAGAAATAAGTGATTAAATAAAAACATCCTTTTAATTTGCATAATATAATTAATGACGAACCTGATGAACTTATATATCTGATAAACCTGGTTCATTTCCTATCTGTCGGAAATGAACAGCCACTGCATCTCTTGAACTGCCACTAAAGCAACATCAGTGGACAGTGTAATGTGCTTGGTGGAGAGGACTGACGGGCAATTTCCTACTGTGTACTCACATGGGCACTGGACTGAAAAACTCAGAGCATCCTGCCTAAGTGACTGTTCACCTTCCCATCATAAAATAATAACAGTTTGTGAATGGTCATTTTGCAATTAATTCAAATTACCCACTACGGTCAAAGAGACAGAAATGCATAGAAATGCTGAGTGATGAAATTCATAACATTTTCTGACTACAGGTCTAGCTTGTATGGCCAGAGGTATAGCTTGTATGGTGTTACTGTCACTCACCTGGCCTTGAAACAGCGTACAGCACATATGACTTTCATTGGTCTCCAGACCTGGCCCGTGACCTGCTCTGTCTCTTTTTTTTCACTCCTCTGAAACAGGTGTTGGCTAAATGATTATAAATTGTCAGCAGAGTAAACATTCATCGTGGATCCATGCAGGGCCGGTGTTAATATAATTAGAATCCAAACATCAGGACTGTGAGTTCCCCCATCTGTTCGTTTTGTCAATTACTATGGTACTTTAAAGAAAGAATGGATGAAAAGATGGGCGGAGAATGAATGCCAGTCTCCAGATGCCCTCTGCCAAGGCACTGGACAGCACGCTTAATTTGGATGAGGTGGCAGCTGGCCTATACCTGCAAGCATCTTGAGGAGGGACACTAATTGTCTGAAAGTGTGTGAGTGTGTGGGGGGCTGCCACAGAGTGGGGAAATAGCAGGGCCCTAAGGGAAGAGAAGGAGATCCATCTCAAGGACAGACAACGCTTATCCCCCAATCACCCTCCCCATCCCCCACCCCTCGCTTCCTCATTTTTCCTCCTCCATGCTTCACCTTGCTTGCATTCAATTACACTTTGTCAAAAACTTTTTTGGGCCCGGTCTCCCAAAAGTACTCAGCCTGGCGAGTGACTTTTACAGTGTGAGGGAATCTAATTCAAAATCATCTGGCCAATTTCAGAGATAAAATCACTTACTTATTTTTAGACAAGGACAATAAAAACTGTCTGCAGAAAAAAAACCATCAAATGTATGTTTAATCAGCAAGGGGAAAGATTAGTAAATAGTTACATTAAAGATGGTTTATCGGCAGATAGCCATTGATGCATTCAGGGCATTTCACTGTCTACTTCAATTTGCTTCTCATGCCAAGTCACCAGTCTTGCTGAATACTGCCCCCTTCTCTCTCTTGCAGCAGAAGAAGGTCTTCTGCACTGCTGAGTCTTTATCTAAAACACTCAAGCAGAAAAAAGTTCGGAAATGAACACCAGCCTGACCAGTGGAGGCCTGAAGGTCCACCATCTGCCATGATGCCCGAGTCAATGTGGCCGCCACCTTCAGAACATATGCATCAAAACCCTGGGTGAGGAGGACTGAAGGAGTCGTGCAGAAGGGCCAGCAGAAGGCTGGCCCTGAGGCTGAGGGTTGAGACCATGAAGGCCAACAGAATAGGGGCTTGTGGCTGTATCTATGCTCTTTCTCTCTCTCTCTCTCTCTCTCTCTCTCTCTCTCTTTCATTCTCCAGCAAGGCCCACCAAGGTCATAGAGGACAGGATGCTGGTAAGAGCCCAGCAGCAGAGAACTTGGCTCGCAAAGCTCTCTTTCTCTCTCTCTTGCTCTCTCTCCCTCTGTCAGCAAGGGCCTCAGGCACTCTCCTTAACACAACATTCACAAAGGCAGAAAAAACACAGGAAGTCTTTCATGTCTCTCTCTCTCTCTCTCTCTCTGTCTCTCTCTCTCTGTCTGTCTGTCTGTCTGTATGTCTCTCTCTCTCTTTCTCTCTCTCTCTCTCTCTCTAGCTCTCTTCTCTTTCTTAACTAGCAGAATATTGAATGAGCACTGGGCAGGCCATGACAGCTGTAGGCCCATTGAGTTTAAAAGCAATTTTGCGTATCTGCTGTCAACATGAGGAACAAATAATCAACCCTCTTTCCGGCCTTGTACTGCTTTGCGCTTTTGCTTCAGTACAGGCTGCAGAATCACAGAAACAGCAAAAAGTTATGTTTGTTTATACAGACTAACTTTGACAATAACAAATAGACTGTTAAGCTAGTTGTAATTTCAGTTCTTTTTTTTTTCATGCTTCTCTTTTTTGGAGCAGGTACGGTTGGACTGCCTCCTATGAGACAGATGGGGGTGTGTGGGTGGCAGGCCGCAGGCAGTCTCTCCTCACTGAAGGGTTAATAGTCCATTCAGATGGTAGACCTGCTTATTAATTCATGTTCTAAGTGCTCAGCCATCCATTCTCAAAATTTTGCACTTTTACCTTATTATTGTATTTTTAGAATGTTACCTCTGTGCTTCTTTAAACCTTTCTTAGTCCCACAAGTGGGACATTTGCAAACAGAAATGGTGAAAACTAGCAGGGTAAAGCATGGTGTAAGGTCTCAGTTTTACTCTAAAAGAGTAAAGCTATATTTAAACTACTGCATGCCAAATAATGCTCTGGACTCTGAGGGTAACCTTTTTTTCTCTACCAAACTAGATAAAACGTGAATGCCCTGGCAGGGGCAAATAGCTTTGGTTTTATATTTGATTTGATTACATTAATGTTTAAGTTGAGATTCACAAAAAATATTTTAACTGCAATTATGTAACTGTGCTAAAAGAAACACTGCTGTTAAAAAGCACCTTATTTGTTAAAAGTATTTGTAAACCAAATGTTATTGCACTTTTGTTCATACAGCAGTACTTTAAAAATAAAAGTGCGCAATACACTGCTTTTTGAATTAATTCTTTAATTTTGCGTATAACAATGCAATTGATTGTGATAAAAAATTTTAATTGTTGCCCAGCATTAGTTATTATGTATGTGTTTCCAACAATCAAAATTTATCAAAACTTTTACTGAATGACAATATTTTTGTTTACAACACTTTGTTAGTATGGAGAGATGTGGAGAAATATTTAAAAATACCACAGTCTTTCTCTTTATATTCCATTTTGGTATTAAATTCTGATTTTCCTAGACAATTTAGAAGTACTGGATTATTGGAGAGAAGATTAAACAATTTGTTTAAATTTTTCAGATCTCTTGATTAATGGCTCAGTAAAGTCTTTTGCACAGGTAAGAAACGATTTCAGCATCTCACAAAAAAAGACTTTTTCAAATTCAATCAGATATGTCACTTTATTGATTCTCTTTTAAAGGAGAAACAAAAGGTTACGTTTAAAGCTTTCGGAACTTGAAAATCTCTTACTCTCTGCAACAACTCTTAAAGGCAAGATATCACAGATCTATTCTATGCTCCTGTATTCTGATTCCTCATCTTATGAGGCTCTACAAGCAGTTTGGGAGCATGGCCTGGAGGTAACACTTAGTCCTGCAGTTTGGTATGAGATATTGAAAATATATTTTTCCCAAATTTTTCACCTCCACAAAATGTTCTCTAATATGTAAAAGATGTGTTATAAATGCCAGTCATGTGTTGAGTTCAAACAATGCACAATATAAAATAAAATCTGAAATAAAATATTTTACTTGGCCTAAAAGCAAGATAGCTGAAATATCATACAATGAAATATCTTCTCTAATAAAACTAGTGAGTTCAAGTACATTTTAATGTTCTGAACGAAGTGCATGAATAAAGTGCATTCAGAACAAGTGCTTTAAAAACTGTTGAAAGATATAACAACATTTTCTGTAGGCCTTTCACAAAATAGTGTATTAAAACAAAGACTGGCATAGCCCATTTATTAACTGTAATCACTGGAAAACTTTCTTGCCTTTTCAAAAACACAGACGGAGTGGGTGTGTGTACTCGAAGGGTCTTGCCTCTTCTGTGCTCGATCGGGATGTTTTGATTTTATATGATAAATTAATCCCAACATTGAGAAAGTGGATGCACCCCCTGTAGAAATTTCGGCATTGCATGCTTTACAAATGCTTGGCTTTCTTAGATATATCGAAATGCGCCCACACTGCAGACATGTTGACTCTGAGAAGGGTTCATGCGCTGCAAAAAAAAAACATCTAACAAACTCCGAAAATGAACAGGACAAAACAAGCACGAATTGGTTAAATCCTTTGGTTTATTGCAAATGGGTTCACATTTCTGTGATAATTTTCATTTGTCACAAAGTTTAATTTACACCTCCTTTCATGTCTTTCATTTTTCTGCTGGAGCTACAAAGCTAATGTAGCTAATGAAGGCCTTTACACCACCAATTAGCATGGTGCTAACTGCATGCATTTACATTTTTTACATAAAAAAAGTAAATGCATGTAGGCCTTTACACCACCAATGAAGGCTTTTACCCCACCAATTAGCATGGTGCTAACTGTATGCCTTAACTATCTATAAAGATGGACTGAAATAAATTAGCGTCGCTAGAAACTGCAGCAGCAGCTTGAAGATAATAGATAACAGCTTCCATTACTCCGTTAGCACCGGTGCTAAAAATAAAGATCTGAACCATCCTTTTACATGCAAAGACAACGGCAGCCTTTCTGCTTTCTTCTGCGGACTGTTTCGGAAGCATATAGAGGTCAGTGGGTCCTGATAACTCATAAACGTGAAAAATGGCTCCTCTCAAGGTTCTCCAGGAGTTCCAGGTGACTTATGGGCAAGGAAAGTCATTAGAGAGAGAAAGAGAGAGGGTGCCTTTAACTCCAGATAATCCTGCTCCAGCAGGAAACTTTGATAAACTGCATGGGCGCGTATCTAACACGGCTCAATAAGGTGGCTTCGGGACGTTAGGCTAAGATAAGGAGTGGTTAACCTTGAGGCGAACGCTGCAAGCTGCAATCTAGTTACTCTTTCAGTCGTGGTGCCGATGACAGAAGCTGTTCGGTGGCCTTCGCCGCCTCTAAAGGCATTGGTGGAAATGGAAATGGCAGAGATAGCACTGAGAAAAGCAGCTTTTCAAGGTTAAAGTGACCTCAGAGAAGAAGAACGTAATTGTGATCCTATTGCTTTGCCACCCAAAGGGGTTGTTTACTTCTGCTTCTGGCTCACTTCACTGCTGAATGGCCTCTAATCCCTAATCTGAGTCTATTTTAAGGCTGGAAGTGTAGAGTCAGCAATAAAGTCAGCCTCCAATCTGACTGGCAGTCCTTAGTGGTCTGGCCACTGTCTTAAATAATGTACTGTTTTGAGCCAACCCTCATTCCTTTATAATGTGCAAAAACACTATTTCTTTCTAAACAAACTGCCTTACCTTTCTCATACTGAGGAGATTAAATGAAAGAAATGTTTAAATGAAAGAAATGTTTTACTGCGACAGGCTGCAAAGCGTCTAAAGATACAAGGAGCCTAGATAAACGAGTTCCATCCACTCAGCATTCAGCACCACCAGTATATTGATCACTGCCTGATCATCTGGAATTATCTGCTCCTGTTTCTTCATTGGTTCAGGACTTCAGTTAGATGCTCTTTGTTCTGCATGAATGATAGCTCACTGTGTGTCTTAACAAACAAAAACATTCCTCTGAAACTGGTCAGGTTCAGGGACTGGACTGAAAATGAGAGTCTTTGAATGTCCTTCAGGAAGCCTGGAGAACTGTTCCTTAAGACCACATTAAAATACAAGTCTGGATCTCTGGAAGCAGAACATGAAGAAATGGGGGGGGCAGACTTTTGCACAGTACTGTAAATACTGCTTCACTGGGGGCAGAGCCTAAAATGATCTGCCATCTGAGAAACTGGGTTCTGCTCTAAAGTAAAATTGTGTGCTGCTTTTCTCATCAGGTTAAGTATTTTTCTTGTTAAACACTCTATGAGTGAGTGGATAAGTCAGTTTTCCAGCTGATACTAAATGCCGAGGTCACCAAGACAGGAATGGAGCTTACATTCACCAAATTAAACAAAAACAGCATGTTGTTGAACTGACGTGACTTGCATAATGTCCTCTGAAGTCTCAGTATTCTCTCCCAAAGTGCTTATTCACTTTGCTAATAGGGAGAAAAATGATTAGATGGACCATGAAGAACCGTTTCTGATCCTCCATCCACTGGAGCTCGATCTCCACCTTCCCCTCCGCGTCCTCATACCTCATACAGGAGCTCTCTCCACTGCAGTCATACGAGAGTTCTGTCTGGTTTGATCTGGTCATGACTACCGGAGTGCTCACACACCAGAAAGGCGACTGAGCTTCATCAAAAACAGTGAGGGTCAATGTGCAGCAACCCTGAGGAAAACAATCAAACAAACATTTCATCTTATTATATATTATAAAAAGACTAGGATTAAATTTCGAATTTAGGATAAAAATTAGAGATGAACTATAATAAACAATAATCATAATGTTAATCTCTTATTAATGATCTTCTTTTTCTTCTTCTTAATAGTAGGACAGAAAAGATTAGGATTAACTACTACCATGTTAGGATTAAATTAGGAGGGTAAACCTAAATCTGGTAGGAGCCGTAGTCATAATAATAGTAAAAAGAAGAAGAAGTAGAACAAGAGGCATTGGTGGCGGTGGTTGTAGTTGTTATTTTTATTGTTGTTGTTGTTATTACCACTACTACCAGGTTAGTTAGGAGAATAAACCTTAAATATGGTAGTAGTAGTAGTTGTAGTAATTATGATAAAAATAATAAAAATAAGAAGAAGGAGTTGATGGTGATGATGTTGATGATGATGATGATGATGATGATGATTGTTATTATTACTACTACTGCTCACAGGTAATGATTAAATTAGGAGGGTAAAACAGAAAACTGGAAGTAGTAGTAGTAGTAGTAGTAATTATGATTAAAAAAAAAACAACAAGAAGAAGAAGATGATGATAATTACTACTGCTACCCACAGGACAGGATTAAATTAGGAGGGTAAACAAGCCTGAATTTGGGTCAAATTGGTGAAATAATCCAGACTCACTCAGAATTATTTTTAAAGCAGAACTTAATACAGGGGGTCTCGGCATACGATGTTTCGAGTTTACGACACTCACTCCCATTCGACTTTCACCATTAGCCTCGTACCTACGGACTACGTGGGTGAACTCGTTTGGCTGCGTGCCGCGAAAGAACAGCAAGTAATGCACAGTATGAGTGCGGGAGTTTTTCTTCATCTTTTTCTGTGGCTTGGTTGTGTTTTTATGATTTTACAGCTGTGTTAGGATCGGTAAGTGACTTAGGCTAGGGTGTGTTTCCACTAACACCAAAATTCGGGTCATCAGAATCAGAAATCTTTATTGATCCTGAAAGAAATTGCTTATGTAATGACTACCACAACACACAGACACAGAGTCAGTAACAATATAATATAAAATCTAAATAAGATCAAAATAAAAATATGTAGAAAGAAATACCCTATGATACATACAGAATTGCTTTGTATAAATACTATATATAAGTAACACAGATGAGTGAAAAACGACACATATGGTAGTTTGGAGTAAGTTATTGCACTTATTAGAAAATCAGAAGTGAAAAAGTAATATTGACCTAGGTAGTAATATTGCGCATGAAGACTATTGCATATAAGATACTGCACATAATGAAGTGATTTAGCACCCATTTAGAAAACGTCATATGATATTGCACATGATGATAATGTTTTAACACCTGGTAAATCACTGTCGAGGGAACGGATGTGTGGCGTAACTCGAGGACCCCCTGTATATTAAGTAAGTGGACCTGTTAGTTCTGAAAGGTTTTGTCACCTCAACCCATCCCTGCAGGGCTCCGGAGCACCAGGGAAGGGAGACTCTTCCGCACAGAGGGGTGTGCTGGGACCTGCAGCCCTTACTGATAACTCTCAGCAGCAAATAACCATCAGCCATCTGATCTGGAAACACACACACACACACGTGTTTAACACACAGCTCAGAGGAATTCTGACTGGGCCGGGGCAGATTAATATATGACCAAAAGAAACACATTAAAAGTGTCTGTTTTAATTAAAGTGAGCGAGGCTGTTCATTTCTATTTTAATTAATTATTTTTAGTGTTTTAAACTGGATCTGGCATATTTATACTTGGGGATGCAAAAATTAATTAAAAAAGCCACCACAATTACATATAAATTACTATTTTTATGAGTATTGAAGGAAATAGGGAAGGTTCTCTTTATTATTCTGGTTATTATGCAAACACTGTGTATAGTAACAAGTTCAGACACACATATTTGTAATGAAACAGAATATTTCACTCTGTTCCCTAATAAAATTCTGCATACACAACACATCCGGCTCTCTTCCCAGATCTGCCTGGGTTGTTTGGGGATAAGCAGCAGGGAAGGTCTGTTAAATCTCAGTCCTCTACCACCCTCTAGTGTCTCTGCATGAAAATGCAAACGCAAAACCAAACTGTTCTGTTGACAGTGGACCAGAACCACCAAGAATCACTACTAATATAAGATTTAAATATCATGTATTGAGTTTGACCTGCAGTGAGTCTCTGCTGTTAAAATCGGTTTCCATCAGAACTGTCAAAACCAAGAAGAAACTCATTTTAGTTTTCTAAACTTCAGACTCCGATTTTGTGGGGCTGCTAGAAAGATATACTCTTGTACAAACGTCCTGAGCCGCCCCTCATTTCTTCGTACTTTGGCTACAAAGATCCAGACTTTCTTGTATGTTAATGTGGTATTGAGGAACAGTTCTCCAGGCTTCCTGAAGGTCTTTCAGAGACTCTCATTTCCAGTCCAGTCCCTGAACCTGACCAGTTTCAGAGGAATGTTTTTGTTTGTTAAGACAC
>JBBPCX010000001.1:40088292-40140010 GCA_037974365.1 Hydrocynus forskahlii
TATACCAAAGAAAACAGCAGTGCATACCAAAGAAAACGTGTGCATGAATTAAAGTACAGTATGTATAGGGGTAAAATTTGTATTTTACATCTTAGCACTGAGAGAGACGGCAGTTCAGTGTACACTACACAGTATGAATACGGGTTTACCTTTACATTTTCTTTAAGAATAAAGTATTAAGCTAAGTTTAAAATGAAATTAAAGTCTTTTTTTACCACATCACAAATTCGTGGTTTTCAGTATACAGGGGTGCTATATATATATATGCATTGCACATGGCATCACCCTTTCAATTAAAAATTAAAAATTGTAAGATTCTTCTGTCCTGTCCCTCTCTCTGCCCTTTCTCTATTTTTTTTGTTTGCCCTCCCTAGGTAGCACAGGTGAAAACATTTGCCCTATGTGGCACTAAATAAATCACTACAACCTTTGACTTGCCCTTTGCTCATCCTGCGAACTTTCACTGACCTTACAAGACATGCCTGGATTAAAGGCTCCTTTCTTCTGGCTCACCAGTAACCCAGCACCTCGACCCACCCCCTCTGCTGCCTTCCCTCCCCTGTAGGTGGATGAAGTTCAATCCATCCGTGCTTTTGTTTCATTTCCTTAAGATCTCTTGCTTCAAAAGCCCCACAGTGGCCATCACTGAACACCCCAAGTGGCCACTCAAGACTCACCTCGATCAGCACTGCCGGTACCCCAAAGACCTTCAGCTCCTCAGTGGGGCACCAACCTCTACTAGCAACAGGAGGCCCCCTAAGCACCATGGCCCCCAGGAGCCTGGTAAAGGATATCAAAGATGAAACATCAATGGGAGCCACTTGAAGGATGTGCAACAGAGGTGCAGGAAAGGCCATACAAAAAGGTATGACGTTTGAATGCACATCAGGAAGCCCAGGGATAGGTGAGAGGGTGAGATCACTGCTTTTAAAAAGAAAAAGATGAACGAAGATGAATGTTAGGATTAGCGTGAAAAAGAGACCTGTGTCAACTGCAAGAGCTGGCACCCCTAAGCTATATCCACAAAACTGAACTTGAAAATGTAAGTATTCAATAATAATAATAATTATTATTATTATAAAAATAATAACAAAACAACAAATTAACAACAACAACAACAATAATAATAATGTAATAATAATAATAATAATAATAATAATAAAACAAATAATAATAATAACTTTCACCAAGACAATAATAGGGACTTTTTATTATCTTTCCCCTTATTTGCAGAATTAACAGCCTTACGTCTGCTGGGAAGGCTTTACACTAGATGCTGGAACATATCTGTGAGGACTTGATTGCATTCAGAGCATTTGTGAAGTCATGTACTGGTGTTGGAGGAATAGATCATGATCGCAAATGCCTCTCTGACTCATCTCAAAGGTATTTGATCATTTCAGAGAGCATAGTTCCACTGGACTTTGGCACAGTGCTGGGGATTTTTATAATCCTTTAGCCGATACTTGGCTTTGGACATGTTGACCATCTCATATTTTATGATGTCCATCTCAGTGAAAAGTGTACCTCAAAATAGCTTGGTTTACTATTTAGACAATTAGGGATATATGACACATAGTGTACACTGTGCTTGTGGTGTATTCTTGGCTGTTTCTTGATCTGGTAAGCTAGATAGAGTTTTCTTCTGTCGCTTAACTGTTGTACTACTGTTTTGATGTCCACTTAGACTTCCTTATTCCTAGATTTCTTTCTTAGGTGTGCTTTTTATTTGCTTGTTGGCTGCCTTTGTGCCTGGTGGGCTTAGCTTCATTAGCTTCATTGCAATCAGCTACATAATTCTCACCTGGTGTTAGGGAGCCCAGAAGTAATTAGTGGGAGTGGCTTACACTCACCCACAAGTATCCCTGAAGCAGCTGCACTCTCAGGGAAGGGGTCCTCATACTTTCAACTTCCTCACTCAGCTAAGTATCAATTTCTCTATCCTATTCTATTCTTCTGTCTTATTTTCTTTTTGTTACCACAATAGAAAATGTGCCTCACACTTATACATATCTAACAGTCCGAGAAAATACATTCCCCATTGGTGTGGAAGAAATCACAGTAACCTCTCTCTCAGCTCCTTTATTCTTCACAGCTTTCATGGTGGTTCATGGTGGTCTGTGGAATTGCCAATCTTGCATCAAGAAAGCTGACTTATCTCTGGACTGGTGTCTCTCCATTCATTCTGCTTCCTGGCCCTCACAGAGACATGGATCACACCAGAGAACTTCGCTACTGTGGCTGCTCTCATAGTCCTCGCACTACATGCAGAGGAGTGGGTACAGGTTTGCTTCTCTCATGTAGATGGTGTTTTATGCCTCTCAGTCTTTCCCAGCTCAACATCTCACCCTTTGAATCCATTCTGTTATTATAACATATCCTACTAAGCTCCATATCATTGTCCTTTATCGCCCACCTTGCCCACTGGGTAACGTCATTGACGAACTGGACGTTCTCCTGAGCTCATTTCCAGTTGACGACTCTCCTCTCATCCTTCTCGGAGACTTCAAACTTCTAGGTGACAAGTTGCAGACCTCTGAGCTTTCGATGCTCCTGTCGTCCTTCGGCCTGTCCCTCGGTGAGTCTCCTCTGACCCACAAAGCGGGCAACACTCTTGACTTAGTATCAACCAAATAACTTCCTATGTTCAATATATTGTCTACTCCTCTACATGTCTAAGACCATAATCTTCTATCTTTCAAATTTCCTCTTCAGACCTCGTCATCTCATCACCCATGTGTAACACCTACAACTACCTGTAGAAATCTATCCTCTCTATCTCCGCACTCTCTCTCCTCCTCTATTCTTTCTTCCTTATCTCTCCCTAAGTCCACTAACCTCTGTCCACCGTCAGTTGAATCAGTCCATTGCCAGTTGAACCAATGACCTCCTCTCATCTCTCCATTAATCTACTCTGCCCCTTGTCTTCCAGACCAAAGGATGTCTCTCCCTCGGCCCTATGGCTGTCTGACGTCCTGCGAAGTAACCGAAGGGAACTGAGAGCAGCCGAAGAAGATCGGATTTACCAAGTAACATGGCATGGCTCCCAGTCTACCCAGCAAAGATGTCCACTGGTGTTCCGCAGGGCTCTGTCCTTGGACCACTTCTCTTTTCTCCATATACTGGTTCTCTTGGGGATGTAATAGCCTCACATGGCTTCTGCTACTACTTTTATGCAGATGACACTTATTCTTTCTTTCCCCGCCAGTGACGATCAGGTCTCGACCCGCATCTCAGACTGTCTGGCTGACATCTCCTCTTGCATGATGGGCCACCACCTCAAGCTGAATCCCAGCAAAACTAAGCTTCCTTTCAACACAGGAATCCATCACCAAGCCATGACATCACAGTTTCTTTTGAGAACTCTGTTATTATCCCCTTAAAGAAGGTAAGAAATCTTGCTGTCATGCTAGATGAAGTACTGTCATTCTTCTCACACGTTGACCACCTCTCCAGGACATGCAGATACCTTTACAACATCAAAAGAATCTGACCCTTTCTCACCACTGAAGCTAAGCAGTTACTTGTCCAGTCTCTGGTCATCTGTAAACTGGACTACTGCAACTCTCTACTGGCTGAACTTCCACTGAAGGTGGAACTTCAGCTAATTCAGAATGCAGCTGTGAGGTTAGTCTTCAAAGTTCCTGAATTCTAACACACTATGCCTTTACTACGAAGGCCGCTCGCATTAAGTTCAAAACCTAAACACTTGCCTTCAAGGCCAAGAACAGACTTGCGCCTTTTATCAGCACTGATCAAGCAAGTTCAAGTTTATTTATATAGCACATTATCATACACAGAAGGTCATTCAATGTGCTTTACAGAAATGGAAAATAAAGTAAGGATAAATAAAAATTAGAATAAAATAAAAAGATAATGAGAGGGATAAAAGAAGTAAAAGAATACATAAAACAACATTAAAAGATATTTAAAGGAAGGCAGAGGAGAATGGTGCTGTTTTTAGCAGCTTTCTGAAGCTGGCTACCGTTGGTGCAGATCTGATAGTAATGGGCAGCTCGTTCCAGCAGCAAGCTGCATAATGACTAAATTCCATTTCTACCACTAACTGGTCAGCTCCTGCAGATCTAAGAGGAATATATACTTCGAGCATATCAGAGATGTAACGCAGGACCCAGACCATTGAGTGACACTGAGTCACAATAAGTAATGTTTTGAAGTCAGTTCTGTACTGAACTGGGAACCAGTGCAAGGACCTGAGAATAGGAGTAATGTGCTCTCTTTTCTTAGTTTTGGTTAGAACTCTGGCAGCAGCATTTTGAATGAGTCGGAGCTGTCGACTGGACTTGTTGGAAATCCCAGTGAAGAGAGCATTACAATAGTCAACCCTGCAGCAAATGACGGCATGGATCAGTTTTTCTAAGTATTGTTTGGACACAAAGTCTCTAACTTTAGCAATGTTTTTGAGGTGGCAAAATGCTGACTTTGTGACTTTGTGATCATCAAAACTAAGGTCTCCATCCAGGATCACACCAAGGTTTTTTACATGGGTGGATGTCTTAAGTGCTCTAGATTCCAGATGGGCACTAAGAATTGATCTTCCCTCTTTATTACCAAAGAGAATAATCTCTGTTTTGTCTTTATTTAATTGGAGAAAATTATGATGCATCCAGTTATGTACTTTCTCAAGGCACCGACACAATGAGTCAATTGGGCCAAATCATTTGGTGAGAGAGCTAGATAGATCTGAGTGTCATCTGCATTGTTATGATAGGACACATTATTCTCTTTAAGAATTTGACCCAGAGGAAGCATATACAGGTTGAATAGGACAGGTCCAAGAATGGACCTTTGAGGGACTCCATATGGGATGGCAGTTTTCTCCGATTCACATGAGCCGATTGAGACCCAGTTTTCAAGCCTGTCTAGCAAGATATTATGGTCAACAGTGTCAAAGCCTACACTCAGATCTAGCAGCACCAGTACAGTTATTTTCCCTGCATCTGTATTCAGGCGAACATCATTTTGTACCTTAACAAGAGCAGTTTCTGTGCTATGATGTTGACGGAAACCTGATTGATAATCATCAAAGAATCTATTTGTGTCCAGGTAATTACTGATTTGATTAAAAGCTACTTTCTTCAAAATCTTGCTTATGAATGGAAGATTTTAAATGGGTCTATAACTGTTAAGAATTGAAGTGTCTAAATGACGCTTCTTGAGGAGGGGGTTAATAACTGTGGTTTTCAACAGTGCTAGAAAAATGCCTGAGTTCAGAGAGCTGTTCACAATGTGCAACAGGTCCAGCGCTAAGCTACCAAAAACCCTTTTAAAAAAGCTTGTAGGTAGAGTGTCCAGGGAACATGTAGATGGTTAAAGAGTTCTAACATCTATAGGATCAAACTCGGACATGATAGGCATGTTGTTTCTCTGGGTTGACATAAAGTTACTTGAGTGTGTAGATCCAAGGTTATGTCTAATATTTTCTATTTTGTGATTATAAAAAGATGCAAATTTGTTGCATTTTGAAACTGTGAGGAACTCTGAAGGTAACTGCACCTGGGGATTTGTTAACCTCTCTACTGTATCAAAGAGAGTACGAGAGTCCTTAGTGTTCCTGTTGATAATATTAGAAAAATAGGCCCTTCTTGCTCTGCCCAACTCAAGGTTGTATATGTAGAGTCTCACTTTGAAAATGTCATAATTAACTTGGAGTTTAGTTTGCCTCCAGCGGCACTCTGCTTTCCTGCACTCTCTCTTCTGATTAGTTACAGCAGAGAACTTTTTCAACGGTGCTTTCTGTTTACCAAAAATGGTTTTGACCTTGATTGGTGCAATAGCATCAAGGGCCCTGAGCATTTTAGAGTTAAAATGATTAAGACATTCATCTACAGTCTCCGCTGTAATACTTGAGTCATAGATATGGTTTCCATAAAGACAGCCCTGGTATTTTCATTAATGTACCTCTTTCTGACAGTCCTAGAGCCAGTTTGAATGATAGGGCGAATTGACACATTAAAGAAAACACAAAAATGGCAGCAATTTCTTTGGCAGGACTGTTGTTAGGAATGTCATTATGGATACCATTATGGATATTAAAATCACCTGCAATGATAAAGCAGTTAAAATCAGTAGAAATTAGTGACAGCAATCAATAAGCATCATGTCACTTCTCGTCCTCTCAGAGCATCAAGCACTGCTCGTCTTGAACCTCTGTTGCCCAAAAGAACCTCTGTTGCCCAGTCTTGGGCCCCCAATAGTGGAACAAACTCCCTCTTGCAATCAGATCTGTGGAGCGCCTTGGTGACTAATCAGTCCTCTCACTTATCTTTTATACATTTTCTTTATATTTAAAAAAACCTCAGGCCCTTACCCGCTTAACTCTTTGTCCTTACTTGTGTATTAACCTCTGACTTTTTTCTTTTGACAGGGTTTGTTAAGGTGTGTAACTTAGCTGGCAGTAACTTGGTATAAAGCAGGTGTAGCTTTACAGGTATGAAGAACAGACATAGATTACTTAAGCACTGATGTACATTGCTTTGGATAAGAGCGTCTGCTAAATGTCATAAATGGAAACATTTACAAATATGCTTTATACATATGCTTGTAAAAATACAAATATATACAGTAACCTACCAGTTTTACGCGGATCAGGTAGTACCTAACTGATCATTTTACATGGAAATCTCCACAATAATGCAGAACCTGCAAATATTAGCTTTTTTCGTGGCAATATGTTTTTTTATGCATTTTACTTCTAAATAATTCAGAAAAAAATATTAATTTTGTAACATAAATAGTAATCCAAATATAAATTCAGCTAAATATAAATCAGTGTAGGTGGTAGCACGGCCACATCCAGACGCCTTCCAGACCGCTCTGTTCAGACTGTGCTCTTTTTTCGTTTTTTATTTATCTATTGTTTTGCATTTCTACTTTAGTGTGTTTCAGAGAATTCCATATTTTTTTATTTAAAGCTACTTATTGTTTATAATGTGTGCTCAGTCAAAAGGAGTGGTTCAGGTTACATTTTACTGTGATGAATAAAGAATCTTGAATCTTGAATCTTGAGTTATTGGCTGTTCTTGTTCCTGTTTTCATTTAGTTCATCTAAAAGCCTTAAGATGCCGCCTAAATGCCCTGCGCCTCCTGGCAATGCGCCTAAGCCAAGAGAATGTGTAAGACACTCGAGGAAAAGGTTGAACTCCTGGATATGCTCTGGGAAAGAAAAAGTTATGTCGCTGTACCATTATGGCATCAATGAGAGCACCATACGGGGTTGGATGGGGTAGGGGGGATGAGAGGGGCATGTGTAGGAGCATGCATGATGTGTGGGTGTTGCTGATGAGCAAGTGAGAGGTGAGTGTTAACTGTTACAGAAAAAAAAAACTTCAATAAAAAGAGGCTGTTGAACTTAGTCACTGTCCAATGTCGGCTTTAACCGGCGGGTCACTGTCCGACGAACAGTAAATTATTGACTGTAAAAACAATTGGGGATTATCCGTACATGTATTTTTATTACTATAAAATTAATTAAATTATTACTGTATTTACCCTGCTTATACCAAAGAAAATGGCAGCACATACCAAAGAAAACATGCTTGCATTAATTAATTGTGGGAGACAGGATACGCGCTTACATTTACATTTTCGTTAAGGGTAATGTATTAAGCTGAGTTTAAAATGAAAATGAAATTAAAGTGTTTTGGATTCAGTCATTTTTTCTTAGAACCCGTCTAATAATTGTTGGCGAAAACTCCAGCAAATTCGTGGAAACTGCAGATATCATCCACATTTCTTTTGCTTTTTTCGTGGAAATATGTAATTCTTCATGCATTTTAGTGCTAAATTATTAAGAAAAATATAATTTACTAATTTTGTAACAAATATGAACGGAAATTCAGCTACATTTCCATATAAAATATAACTGTATAAATGTTTTTGTACTGTTGTGAGAACACAAAGAAAACACTTTGGGGATGGTTAAATATGCTGTACTCAGAACAGGGGCAGACTGAGACTAAAAAACAGCCTGGACTGTCTTCACCAGCTGGCAGAGGTCTGCGGCCGAGAAAGATAGGCCGACGGCCGCCACGCGTCGGACAGCCGTTCTTTTCCAGAACGCACCGATTGCCAGTCTGCCCCTGACTCATCTTGAGTGTTTCTCTTCTTTTTCATTTTATACTTCTTAAAGCCCAGTAGTTTTATTACTGTAAATTAAATTAAAAGAGGCTGTTGAGCTTAGTCCCCGTCCAATGTCTGCTTTAACCAGTGGGTCTCTACAATACAGTACTCCTCCTGAAGAAACCTGAATAAGACGCACGACTGATGAACAGTAAATTATTGAACTGTAAAAATTATTTTACTGTATTTTTATTACTAAAAATTACACTAATTTATCACTGTATTTACCTGTTTATACCAAAGAAAATGACAGCGCATGC
The DNA here is from genome assembly GCA_037974365.1 of Hydrocynus forskahlii. Lineage (NCBI taxonomy): Eukaryota > Metazoa > Chordata > Actinopteri > Characiformes > Alestidae > Hydrocynus > Hydrocynus forskahlii. Next base: position 40,096,695 of record JBBPCX010000001.1, read on the forward strand.
CAAAGAAAATGCCCGTGCATGAATTACAGTACAGTCTGTATGGGCTTACCTTTATATTTTCGTTAAGGGTAATGTATTAAACTGAGTTTCAAATTAAATTAAAGTGTTTTGGGAGCATATTTGGGGCATATTTAGGGTTTACACTATAAAAATAGGCATTTTTAGGCATTTGTTTTTGTCAGTTATGCCCCAACAAAAACACTCGCTTGTATAAAGGAAACTTGTTTCATTCGACACATTTTCATTTTAAGTTATTCACTCAACAACTTTCCAATGCTTAAAAAGAATAAATATGTCCAGTTTATGTATAAAAATGAACAAGTGGTATGAAAAGACAGTTACAGCTGCACCCTTTGATCGCTTCAACAGAAAATAAAAGCATTGCTGAAAAACTGTAAAAAAGAAAAAAAAAATCCCAGCAGTGTAAATCAAAAAATTACCTGCACGACTTTTGCTAGCAGAATAAGCTCCAAATGTTTGTGTACATGCATAGCTTGGTGCTAACAAATACGGCTAAAGTAAATTTTCTTCTCATGACAATTAAAATATTTTTGCATTAAACACTGCATGGCACTCTGAGTAAATAAAATGAAAATGGTTGTTCATGTATGTAGGCGGAATTATACAAAAATTTTAGCTTGAGAAATAAGTCCAAACAGAAGATGAATGCGGGTGCATTTTACAACATGTAATATGTCACAATACATTTGACATGGAATCACAGACAGGATGTGTGAATCTACAGCTTGTTGGTGGTGCTGTTGTTCACAGGTGTCTCTTACTCATTTGTTAAGATCAAGCAAAATTGCCAATAAATAAACCATGTTTTTTTGTCCTTTTTCTTTGAAAGAAGGAGCTTTGCCATACTAGCCTACTTATACTAACCACCCCAGTCATCAATATACAAAAACAGTCATGGAATACTAATATATTTTTCGTTCAAAGTAAAAAAAAGGAGATTTTCAAAGCAGTAGAACACACATTTTAGGATTTACTGTAAAATTGGCTCATGCTTTGCCCAATCCCTGCAAGTAGGATAGCTTTGTTTTGTCTTCTACTCTCTCAAAGCAGACGAAGGCAACATTTTTTCATTGCAAAACAAAAGAGCAAAGAGAATGATGAATGGTTAAAACGTGGATTACATCTTCTGGCGAGAAGAAGTGATTGTTCTGGTATAACACTGCAATCCTCTCAGTGCCTAGTGACGGCGTAGTTTGTCTCAAAAGTTCTCCCCAAGCGATAGCTAGAGGAGTCTGTCCAAGAGCTTGGAAAGGAGCTAAACGATGGGGGGCTGTCTGATTACAATTCCTCTTCTCCCTTCCACTCCAGTGTTCTTGGTTCCTCTGCTAGATTCCTTTCATTTATTCATTCATATATTTATTTATGTTCCTTTTAGCAGCAGAGCAAACAAGATTAGTATATACCTTTTAACCTGATTTGGATGTGTTTAGCAGCCTGCTCTATCTGACGGAGGCTGTCTGCTAATGAACTGCTTTTGTTCTTCACTGCCTTATGTCCTTTTTAACCCAGTGTGATGATGGTGTTTGAGGGGAAGGACAGGGTGATCTGCTTGGCTGAGTTTGACACCCCCCCTGCAGTGTTGCAAAAGGTTCCAGAGGATCACTGTAGAAATGCTCTGATGAGCTGATTGCTAACACCTTCAGGGGTGTCAGAGAAAGGATAAGGGGGCCAGTGAAGAGCTGTGGCTCACCCTGTAACAGCTCCCTGGAGTGCCTGTTAGTGTTGTGATAACATTGTTAGCCCTGCTGTTTGGATAAATACACCAACAGCTCCAAAAATGTGCATTTTGCTCAAACATTCTCAGAGGTGTTCCTCAAAAAGCAGCTCACGATTTTTGTGAGCGGAAGGGGGGGCTTAAGTGTGAGAGGACCATGTGTTTAAAGAGGGGGATGCGGACTCCCTTTATACACACAGACACAAACACACACAAGCCAAGGCAAGCAGCTTGCTGAAGCCAAGAAAGAAAATATGGCACAACATGCCAGGAAGACTGGAGGTGACAGGAGAAAGGGCTGATAAAGGATGACCCATGAAACCCCATATTTGTCAACAAACACATGACTGTTTGATAAAGCTTAGGTGATGGAGAAAAGGAAAAAAGATATCACAACTGAGCTTCTCCTCTGCTTGCATCTAGTGGTACAAAGATTAAACTAATACCATGCCGAAACTTGCAGCCAGTGACAGCAGGCCACATCTTGGCATGACAAAACAGAGCATATAGTTCAGAGAGAGTATGGCTGTGTATATATACCACCAGAGTGGCTAGGAACATACAAACGGAATCTCAATCATTAAAAATAAAACTAAAAAATTCAAATAGGAAAGCTAACCAAGGGATAGTGAGAAGAAAGTGGGAATAAAAAGGAAGAAGAGGAAAATGACAAAATAGCAGAAGCTAAAAAAACTGAGGCAAAAGATTAATGAAACTAGACCAACTAAGAGTTGGGAGGGTGACGAAAGGGAGAGACACTAAAAGAGAGGGAATAAAAAACAACAGAGAACATGAGACAAGCTAAGATCGAAGAGGAGTCAGAATGGTGGAGAAGGAGTGAGGGAGCGAGGGATCAAGAGAGTGAATGGGAATGGGATGTGGAATGAAAAGGGAGAACACAGAAGGACTGAGTGCAACTAAGGAAAATAAGAATAAAAGAAAAGGCAATGAGCAAAATGTGAAAAAAGTGAGGAAAATAAAATGGTGGAGAAGTGGGAATGAAAGACCACAAACAAAAGACCACATGATGGATTGAAGACTAGATTGTAAAGTGATGAATGAGGAAATAAGTGAGAGAGATGCTCAAAGCTGCAGGATACCCAAAGGGTGCGAGGAGAACATGAAGAAAAAGCTATGAAGGATTCAAGAAAGAAAAGCAGGGACAGCAAGGAGGGATTTAATAGGACATCTGATGCAAAGGAAAGTAGAATGCATGTCTGAGCATTGGAGAAAATTGCAGGTGGGTTTTAAGCAGTGATGATGACGATAAATGAAAACGGGTGTGAGGGCCTGGGGTACTATAGATGGGGACATGGCATCATTCCCTGTGAGGCCAGCACTTGATGGCTTAGGAACCCACACTGTCACATCTGTAGTTTTGTATCAGGGATTTGTCAAATATATCCTGGGATGGTACCCAGTAGGTACCTACCAGTGTATGAGGTATTGATGGACAGATGTACTTTTTGAACTACCTGCTCTTACTGATTGTCAAATAGAGAAGGTGGACAGCTCTACAATGGCTGGCATACTGGGGTTCCCATTTTATTTGGGAAACCTTGTGAAGAAGTGAAATGACAAATGGGACCAGGACCTGGCCAGCATTAGTAGGTGGTGCAAGAGCCCCATCAGTGTGCTGTGGGGTTCTTTGTTTTCAGCACAATTGCTGCAGGCAATGGCAAATTCCTCCAACTCTCTTTTCGGGCCACTAGAATTGTCTCTTAAGAAGTTTGAGAGTTTGCCAAATTCCACAATAAGCTGCAAAATGGGATGAGTGACCACACTGCAACACTGCAGACCAAGCAGTGGTGGGAAAATAAAGGCAATGGGAAAGGCAAGCCGACAGAAGATTTTCCCTTCATTGGCACCCTGACCAAGCCCATGTCCCATTTCAGTGGCTACTCATTCGGGCTCGTAAAGGCGTGATCAGGCGTTTTGCTTGGTGTACTTGGATCCTAGCCTGGTAGGATATGTTAAGTTGCCCATCATGCCTGTTGAAGGATTAAGTTATTTAGCCAGCTCAGTGTATTCAATATTTTAAGGTTCATCCACACAATGAATGGATGCTTAACCCCCTCAAGTCAGTGCCACCACTCATCTCAGTCCTGCTTGATTGCCTATATCATAGTTCTGTATGGTCTGAAAAAATTGTATTGTAAGGCACAAGGGTGGCTCTTACCATCAGTGAAGATCTGATGGTACAGCACTGCTTCCACTCCGACATCTGGTGTGAAATGGAGAAATCAACAATAAAAGTTAGCAAATCCCAAGAATTTCTGACAGTCTTCGAAATAGGTTATTCCACCACAGCCTTGATTTTCTGGGAGTCCATACAAAGACACCCCTGGGACATGATGTATCCCGAAAATGCAACCTCTGACACACGGAACATGCTCTTCTCCAATTTGACTGAAAGATCATTATTTAGTAGCAGACAGAGGATGGTACATACATGTTTAACATGCTTAACCAAGTCCTGGGAGAAGATAAGGATATCATCAAGGTATGCATTACAAAAATGGTCCAGATTGTCTCTCAGTACATCATTAATAAATGTCTGAAATACTGCAGGAGCATTGGCTATGGGTATCATGCAGTATTCATAGTGGCAGTTAGGAGTGATGAAGGCTGTTTTCCATTCACCCCCCTCATGAGTTGTAAGCACTCTGGCTGGTGTAATTTAGTAAAATTGTGGCTTGCTGCAGTCTTTCAAAGAATTAATTAAGCAAAAAGGATACTGACTTTTAACTGTTGTTTGGTTGAGCCCCCAGTAATCAATACAAAGCTTGCATAGCTTTTTGTTCAGGTATGGACAAGGAATACAAATGACCTCTGGGTGGTGTAGTTGCAGAGAGGAGGTTGAAGGCGTGCAAGTGAAATTTATTTATTTTTCTGCATTTTGCATGTCATAGTGCTTGGGTAACATTTACTTTTGAGCACAGAATGTACAAAGCAGAAATTTGGTGAAGTATGTGACCTTTAGGTCATATTCCTCAGAGCTCATCCCGCTGATTGTAAATTGCTAGGATGTTCAAAAAAAGTTTCAACCAGATCATGACCAAGCCTTGCAATCTATTTTCCCACCTCAGCCTACTCTCTTATCTAATTACAGCAAGTTCATTTTACGTCCAAGCAACACCGCTTCAGTCCCGTCTTGAGGCTCCTTCCTTTTCCCCCCTCGGAGTCCCTGCTTTGCCTTTGTGTGCGTACAGCCGCACTAAACGTTATGACATGCGGCCTCCTCCTGTTTCCTTTTTGCTAGATAGTGCTACTCATGGCGGCCTCGAGGCTATGAAAAGTCATTGGCCGGTGGAGATGATGAGGAGATAATTCAAAATAAACCATACCAGGAAAATCTCCCCCATCACATTAAAACCACTAGCTGACCAGCTAAGTGGCCTTCCAGGCTGATATTCATCAAACATCTCAGAGCTATATTTATGGCCCAAACAACTGAGTGACTTATAAACAATTAGGAACACTTTTAACTCAATTCTGTATCTAAATGGAAGCCAATGAGGGACCTGTAGATTGGAGTAATGTCCTCTCTTCCTTTTTTTGTTAGAGAAGAACATTGCTATAGTCAACCCTGGCATGTTTGAGTTTCTCTAAATCTTCCTTTGACACACAACCTCTGTCCTTTGTTCTTTAATTATCAGAATGCTGATTTAGTTACAGCTTTAATTTGATCACTGAAACTAAGATCCCCATCCATGGTTACAGCAAGGTTTTTGGCATGGGTTGCAGTTTTTATTGATCTAGATTCCTGACATGCATGGAATTGCAGTCTTTCTTGTTTGTTCCCAAACAGAACTCTCTCTTATCTGTATTTAACTAAAGGAAAATTTGCTGCATCCAGCCATTTACTTTTTCAAGGCATAAACACAATAGGTTTATAGTACTGAAGTCATTTGGTGAAAGAACTAGACTGAGTGGCCTCAGCATAGCTGTGATAAACCACCCATACTCTTGAAGAATTTGGCTGAGAGAAAGCATGTATATGTTAAACAAATAGGACCCAAGAAGGGACCCTTGTGGGACTCCATATGGCATAGCAGTATTCTCTGATTTATAAGTGTCTGTAGAGACAAAATAATCCCTGCCTTCTAGTTATGTCCCAAACCATTTGAGGACCATTCCAAAAAGCCCAACTCAGTTTTCTAACCTGTCAAGCAGTTTTAATAATCAACCATGTCAAAGGCTGCACTAAGATCTAGTAGTGTCAAGACAAATCCATCTGAATACGGACTCAGATTATCTTACCTGAGTCCGTATTCAGATGAATATCATTTACGGCCTTTGTCATAGCTGTTTTAGTGCTATGGTGTTGATTAAATTTGAAATAGCCATTTGAAGTATTTACTGATTTAGTTGAAAATCTCAGTGACCTCGCCTATGAATTGGAGATTTGAAACAGGTTTATAATTGTTCACTGTGGAGGAGTCTAGGTTTCTCTTTTCTTGCAAGGGGTTTTGTTTTAGCTGTCTAGTGGGCCTGGAAACATCCCTAATAGAAGAGAACCATTCACGATTGGGAGAATTTTGGATGTGATACAACTGAAAACACTTTTTAAATGATTGTGTGTAGGCTTAAAATCCGGCACTATTTCTCCAAGAGCTGTGTTATTAATAGTAATAAATTCCAACATGAAGCCGATATTTCCTATGTATATTGATGCTTTGTCTCATATATTCTTATTAACAATATTAGAGAATCAAGATTGCCTGGCCTTATTTAACTCAGAGTTGTAAATACGTAACCTCTCTTTGAAAAAGTCATAATCAATCTTAAGTTTACTTTTTTTCCATTTATGCTCCTTCCTAATTCACTATAGCTATGTCATTCCTCCCTGGTGCTTTCTGTTTACCAGAAATTATTGTACCCTTTACAGGTGCCATAGTATCAAACACTAGAGAACATAGACATGGCTTCCATAAATACAGTGTTGGTATTCCAATTAATGTACCTCTTTTTGACACTTTTAGATTTAGTTCAGAACAACAAGCCCATCAAAGAAAACACAGAAATTACCAAACTTGATTCTTAACATTCACAGTAGGAATACTGAGACCCTTGCTGATAACCAAATCCAGTGCATGATTTGGGCCAGTTACATGCTGTATCAGATCAAATGTGTCAAACAAAACAATGGAAGTGCTGTAAAATTATTTTCAGCACAGTACAGAGATATTCAAAGTAATTATACTTACCAAGTGAAATTTGCTTCTATTGAAATATGCCTTTAAATAAAGCAGCTACAAAAAAAATACATTTGGGGGGCTGTTTCAAGGAAAACTGTGTACTGCAGTCTTTCTCCAGCCATATTTCTGTTTAATCTAACTAGTGTGTAAAGAAAGATCAGTGACTAAATATGTCTAAAAGGTGATGTCACTTTCTGTTTTGCTGCTGGCACTGCTCGACCTCTCAGCGTTACTTTGACATTGTTACTTAGGGTAGGGAAGCATTGTCCTAGCATGAAAAAAACGCCTAAAGCGTGATCACAGCACGTATTTTGATTTGATTGCCTGTCATGATGGCTTCACGAAAACTCGTGAGACCGGGCTCGTTCATCTACAGCTCATTTGAGACCGTTGCTCTACAAATCAATGGGCACATACCTTCTATTCTAGCCACAGATTACAGACCACCCAACCATAATAAAGACTTTTTAGATGAATTTGCAACTTCCTATGCTATTGGTGGGTGATTTCAACATGAATATGGACGATGCTAAAAACTATATTGTTATGGACTTTGCATCCTGTATTGGCAGTTTTTGGCTTGCAGCAGTACATTGATTTTCCCACACATTCTATAGGACATATAGTTAATCTCATTTGTTGTACTGGTGTAACTCCCCTCTCATTTGTTTTACTGGTGTATCTGATTTGCCCATATCGGACCATGAGCTTATATCCTTTAATGTTAATTATACAATATACAAAACCAAGCAATATCACCCAGTTTCTTTTAGTAATATCAAGTATGTTCACTTACCTACTTTTTGCAGTGGAATCAATAACCTCTCATTCAAAGATGAACTAATCACAATCGATACACTGGTTTCTAAACATAAAGAATGTTGCTAAACATAAAGAAATATATCATGATCAATTACTGCTTCATAAGTATGCTCTTGCCACTTCTAAATCTGCCTACTATGTGGAACCATTTAGATTAAGTGAAGGGAACTCTAGAGTTTGTTTCTTGCTGTTAATAAGGTCCTACAGCCACCTGATGCCCTTGCACCTCATCTTTATTCCACTGCACAATGTAATATTTTCATGAATTTTTAAAATGCAACAATATATTATATCCACCAGCAGTTGACATCACAGCACAGTACTTTCAACCTAGTACTTCTTTACACTCCCAACTGACTCTGAAATCTGTTATAACTCCTATTTTAAAGAAACCAAGTGCTGACCCCAACAATCTTAGTAAATTTAGGCCAGTTTCAAATCTGCCATTTTTATCTAAAATGCTTGAAAAAAACAGCTTGCTGATAATGATTTATTTGAAAAGTTTCAGTCTGGTTTTCGCCCTTTCCACAGCACAGAGACAATTATGGTTAAAATCACTAATGACATGTTAATGGATGCTGACTCTGGGCTATTGACTATTTTGGTGTTGTTCTTCCATAGCATTTTGTTAGAGCGATTAACTTCAGTTGGAATCAGTGACATCACTCATACTTTTTTTTCTTCATACCTCTCCGACCGTACACAGTTTGTCGAACTAAAGAACTTCAAATCTCAGTCAACTCTAGTCAACAGTGGGGTTCCCGGAGGCTCTGTTTTGGGACCTCTTTTATTTATTATCTCCTTCCACTAGGCAATATCTTCAGAAGATTTGGTATTCGGTTTCATTTCTATGCAGATGACTAGCTATCCACCAAGCCAAATTCTGCTCTTCCTGCCCTCACCCTCTCTAATTGCCTTTCTGAAATTAAAAAATGGTTCTCTGTTAATTTTCTTAAACTTAATAACAATAAAACTGAGATTCTTCTTATTGGAACTAAATCTACATTCAACAAAATTGATAGCTTTTCCCTGACAATTCATGGGTCCACAGTTACCTCTTCTCCTCAGGTTAAGAGGTCAATGTCATCCTTGACAGCGCTTGATGTTTTAAAGCCCACATTAACAATATTACCAGGTCTGCATATTTTTATCTTCACAATATAAACCGTCTTTCTCCCTTCCTCACTCCTGATAGTTCTGCTATTCTTGTACATACATTGGTAACATCACGCATTGATTAATGTAATTCTATATCGGTCTGCCTCCCTCACAAACTTTTGTACAGGCCTCAGTTGGTCCAAAACTTGTATTAATATCAGAGCCTCCTCCTTGTAAGGTGTACTTGAGTGCCTTGAAAGGCGCCCTTAAATAAAATGTACTATTAATATTATTATTTAGAATTGAAGTAAACTGATATGCTGGTGCTGTCGTCCCACCACTCTTCATGTTCACTCTGGTTTGTTGATGTGTCTCAGGGTACTTGCTTGTCTACATTACCCTAATTGAACTGAACTGTTAGGCAAAGATTGAAAACTGCTAACTTTAACATGCAGAAAGAACTGTAGAATCTGACATAAGTTAGTAACCCTCTTCTTTCTATTCCCCATCAGAACCCCATGCTATTTGAGCATCCTGGTTCTTCACCTACCAGACACAACAAAGATAGAAAAAGTTCTAAAAGGGCACTTCAGTAGCAGGGACCCTCTTTTTTTCTTTGCCAATCATACAGAGCATGCTGAGCTTTCTGAGCTTTCATGGGAGATGATGGACAGTCTGTGCTCTGAATAGTCTCAGCCATTGAAGCACAGGCCTATTCATTGTGACGTCAAGGGGCCGAAGGAGTCTCATAGTCTGGGGGATACAGGACATGGGGTGGGGATGACTTGTACTTTTTGGCAAAACCTTTGGGCTAGTTTCTCCGTGTTTGGATTCATCCACTACGCTACACTGGGCTAACAGTGTGGCCAGGTTCATGACAGAATGATTAAGCCTACAACTGTGAACCCAGCAGACCTCACTGTGCTGTGTGAGACCGTGACTCGGCAGGCAGCTGAGATCGCGAGACTGAAAAAGGAGGTTGCAGGGCTGTGGCAGGCTCTCCATGAGTTCCTAGTGACTCATGGTAACCTGGAACAACTCTGGCAGCAGCTTGCGACTCTGAATCAGGCTCACCAACTGCTAGCCGCCAAGTGTGACAGCTGGGTGCCGTTACTGGCTTCTTCCCAGAGGGGGCGCTGGGGTGGTTTAAGGGCTATTTCCTTTTCCCCCTATAAAAGGAGTAGGGGAAGCTTGGCTACGAGATCAGCAGCAGCAGAAACCCCCTGATGATAGTAAAACCTATGTGCAGAACCAGCTTAGTTCTCATTGCATGTAAGTGCTGTTATCTCATGTTACCCTGATGCTTTAGGCATATGAGGTGTAATGGTTAATGGGTAATCCACCTGCTGTGTGGAGCAGGTGTTTTTTCTTGTCTGTTCCCTTTTCCGTGTCCTTGTTTGGGTTCCTGTTGGTGGTCAGTGGAGCGGGGCTACCATCCCAGGCAGTGCCGGAAGCGCGAACCCGAGAGCAGGAGGTCTTTGTGCCAGCAGGACCAAGACTAAATTGGGAATGGACTTCGCAGGACTCAAGTAAAACCAGTGTATATATGGACTGTGAGAGTTGAAACCAGAGTATATATGGACTGTGAGGGCCTGGGGGGGAAGTGTGTCTAGATGTATGTATATGTGCGGTGTGAATACAATATAAAGTGTTGGTGATTTGTACCCTACCCTATTATCAGATCTGTTAACAACCTTTCTGTTGTGGAATAAGGGGAGGTTTGTTACAGTGGCACCTGAACAGGGACCACCAGGGTATACTGTATAATGTTATTGCTGTTAGCCTTAGCCTAGCTTCCTGGCTATTAGCATTAGCATTGCTGAATACATCAAGCACTCGCAGCCTCTTGATACATTTCCCCACTTTTGTCACACACACCAGAACACGTGACGTCAATCAGTCTCGGAAATGACTCACGTCTAGACTATATAAACAGGAAGTCTGAGTTCATCTGCACACAGACATTGGTTTCCCAACCCATCGACGTGTCCACCCTCATCCTCAACTCTCGGTACCGTGAGTACTTCGACTCGCAAGAGTCCAACCATCTCTCTCTTACCTTTTCTGTGTGTGTGTCGAGAACGCAGGTTCCTTTGGTGGGAATCTCTACTCCTTTTGGAGTGTTCTCAGAATAACCGCGTGTTTAACCGGCTCTCTCGTGCACTCCGCGTTTGGGCTCTTCCGTCACGCCACATTTGGGCAACTCTAACTCAGCGTTCGAACTCTCAGTGTGACAACTTTATTTGTTCCAACGATTACAAGTCACACTAAACACTTAAATCAGTAGTAAGCATAATAAACATAATAAACTTTAAGCCATCCAGCATGGACGAGTCCGAAGCATGAGCTGAGGGTCAGGCAGTAGCTTCTCTGCGAGCTGATTTCACCGCTTTCACCAAGAACAAATCCAACTCCTTGTCACCAGCTTCACCTCTCCGCACATCCTAATTGGACACTCCTGGCTTCTTTGACACGACCCCATCATCTCCTGGACCCAGCACAAGATTCTCCAATGGGGTCCGACCTGTCAGGAGTTATGTCTCCGGGCGGCGGCTGGGACATGCTCAGGGGAGTCTGAGGCCCCAACATCGATACGTAGACCATTCCTGTCCCATACCGTGACCTGAAGGAGGTCTTCAGTAAACAGCGGGCAGTTCGGCTGGCTCCTCATCACCCCTAGGATCTCGATATAAACCTCCAACCGGGCATGGTACCACCCCGTGGCCGTCTCTTCTCACTATTTGCAGGAGAACACAAATCCACGTTTGTATAGTAGGAATTTGCGCTGGGCAGTAAAGTTCAAACCACTGTGGGGAGTCTGATCAGAACTCAAGCAGGGTCCAACTATGGATATATCTTTCAACAGCCTTTATTAACACAGTACTGGGATGTACTGCAGCTTTTCCCATTATGGGGAGATTATATTGGACATATGAAACACACGTAGGTGTCCTTGTGTGTGTGTGGTTTGTGACAAACAGAATAATACTACAATGTAAACTTCAACATGTTGAATATAACAGAAATAGGTAACTAGACTTAGTATCACTAATTGACAGTATACAGCAAGTAATAAACTGAACAGATGCCTAATACACAACTTTACATGCATATGAAGGGAAACACTACTACTCTCCCTAAAAGAACTGACAGTTGCTGAGGGTCTTCACAACTGGACCATCCGACCCTCTTCCTCTCCCGCCACTGTGGGGTTCTTCTTTGTTAAGAAGAAAGACAGGGGCCTCTGATCCTGTGTCGACCATCGGGGGATCAATAAAATCACCATCAAGAACCGTCACACTCTTCCACTCACTAACACTGCCCTGGACACCCTCTCTTTTGCTTCCATCTTCCATCGCTGTTCATCACTCCCACCGGCCACAATGAGACCTTGGTTATCCCCTTCGGTCTGTGCAACAGTCCCGCAGCCTTTCAACAATTAATCAATGACATGCTAGGTCGTTGGGCATTTGCCTACCTGGACAACATCCTAATTTACTCTCGAACCATGGTAGAACACATCTAGCATGTGAGAGCAGTGTTAAAGAGGTTGCTGGCCTGTCAGCTATTCTATAAGTTGGAGAAATGCGCTTTTCACCAGCTCTCCACCACATTCCTGGGGTTTGTCATCTCCAATAAGGGTGTGGCCATGGGTCCCCAGAAGCTGGATGCTGTGCATGACTGGCCCCTACCCAAAATGCTTAAGCAGCTTCAGCACTTTCTGGGGTTTACTCATTTCTATTGCCGCTTTATAAGGGCTTCAGTTCAGTTGTGGCACCTCTTAATGCCCTCACCAAACCATCAAAGACTCACTTCAACCTTACTCCAGAAGCCTTCCGAGCCTTCCACCACCTGTGTCACCTCTTAACTATGGCTCCCATCCTGCTTCACCCAAACCCATCCCAGCCGTTCACTGTGAAGGTGAATGCCTCCAATGTGGGTGCAGGAGCCATCCTCTCCCAGCAAGGTCCAGGAAATTCAACCACTCAGCAACAATATGGTGTAGGGGACTGTGAGTTACTGGCCATCTTGTGGGGGCTGGAAGAATGACGTCACTGGCTCCAGGGCGGCAGTGACTCATTTATGGTCTGGACAGACCACCAAAACCTCATCACCATCCAGCAGGCCAAACAGCTCAATCCTCGACAGGCGCAGTGGGCATTGTTCTTAAAACAATTTGATTTCCAACTCCCATATCTCCCTGGGTCAAAAAACACCAAGGCTGATGCCCTACCACCCAACATCATCATCTCACCACTCCATTGGCAGCTGAAAATTCGTGTCCGCCAGAGGCAGACCTTGGAACCCCCTGCCACAGGCACCCACCTGGATGACTTTTTGTTCCTTCCACTCTTCAGCTTGATGTCCTCCGCTGGGGCCACTCATCAGCCATCACCGGCCACCCCGGTACCAAGAGGACCTTGACCCTCCTCCAGCAGGCCTTCTAGTGGCCCAGCATGGTCAAAGATGTGTTCATTCAGGCATGCGTGGTGTACGCCAGGGCTAAGACCACCAACCAGGCTACCACTGGAAACCTTCAACCTCTTCATGTCCTTCGTCGGCCCTGGTCGCACATCGTGATGGATTTCATCAACAACCAGCTGGCGTCAGACGGGAAGAAAACCATCCTGACAATCATTGACCACTACTCCAAGGCTGTCCACCTGGTGGCACTTACTGGACTCCCCACGGCCAAAACCACCGCCTAATTAGTGCTTGAGCACATGGTCCGCTTGCATGGGTTCCCCAGGGCCATCGTCTCGGACAACAAGTAGAGTGCTTCCTGTGATGTTTTGTTGCAGACAATCAGTGCTCCTGGGCCGCTACCTCATTTGGGCTGAGATGAGGAATGCTATGGTTTCCAGCCTCTGATGTTCAAACATCAAGAACCGGAGGTTGATGTACCATCAGCCCAACAGTTGGTCTGCAGGTGCTGATGGCTCTGGAAACGGGCCCACACTGCCATCCAGCGGGTCAATGATCGTTACATTCGACAACATCGCCATCTGCACCCTCCAGGGCGACTGTTCCATGTAGACGACAGGCTCTGGTTCTCCACCAAGTACCTCCGTATCCGCACTGAATCACAGCAGCTCACCCCTCGCTTCATCGGCCCCTACAACATCACCCACTGGATCAATGCTGTCATCTACCGGCTTCTGCTGCCAGCCTCCCTCAGTTACATCCAGTTTTTCACATATCTCACCTCTAGCCTGTTTTCTTTTCTCATCTTTCTCCCCAGGTCCCGGCCCCCCTCTGCCCAGGATCATCGATGGTGGGGCTGCTTACACTGTCTGGCAGATCCTCAACTTATGACGCTGTGCCTGAGGCACCCAGTACCTCGTTGACTGGGAAGGCTATGGTCCGGAGAACGGTCGTGGGTCCCCGGTTGGACCCTTCTCTGATCCAGGACTACCATCGTCAGGTATCCTCCCAGCCAGGTCCGTCTAGTGATGGTTCCGGAGAGGGGGTACTGGGTACACCAGTCACGTGTTGCGCACGGGGAACCGGAGATGACACGCATCACACAGTATATAAACTGGAAATAGGTAAGCTTCTGTGCTCAGTCATTGAGTCATCCATGCCCAACTCAACTCTCCTCGACTCTACTGGTACCGTGAGTACTCCGGTCTTTCAGACCTTTCTTTGCACTGTGTGTGTGAGTGAGAACGCAGGTTCCCGGTGGGAATCTCTACTCTATGCTGAGAGCATTCTTAGATCAAAGAGCGTGGTTTACTAACTCTCTCACCTATCTCCGCATTGGGGAGGCTGCAGTAACTCTGGCAGAAAGAGGTCATCATAACTTTTGTCCCTGTTTGACATTCAATCTCAGTTTTGTCCCCTTTATCTGCAGACTGTACCTGCTCTGTCATCTCTTAATATGTCTCAAGTGCAGCATTTCTTGTTCATCAATGTGACTGTGGGTAGCTGGAACAGGCTGCGGGCGCACCTGTTTTACTGGATAGCTGAGTGTTTTTTATTATATTTTGTCCCATCACGTTTGACACTATCTGATCTAAAACACAGCCCAAAAACAAACTGAAATTGTTCATATAATTCAGTCCTTTCAAATTACAGGTTTTGGCTGAGCAACAGATTGAGGCTGAACAGCCTGGAGAACCTGTTATTTCCTCAGGCAGGAATAGGCCCACTGATGAATGCAATAACTAACAACTTCTGAAATGTATTAAACAGTCTATTCATGTCTTTCTACAGAATTTCTGATGCCTCACTGTGAATGTCCTCTTTCCTACATGTAAAATAATCAGACTGACCACTTGTTGCTGAGAGAGGGTTTTTGGCAGCTCCTTGTTCTGAGGCCATTGCATTGTAGAGGAAGCATGTTAGCACAGATTTTTAGCCCACATTCCTGATGGCCTAGTCTTCCATTGTCTTCCATTGCAGTCTCCGACTCACCCTCAACTTGCTGGGTGTTTTTGCAATTCTCCTCTCTGTCTTTAATTGGCTTGTCCACTGTCCATTGTGCAAGAACTTGTGTCTCCAGAACAGCAATGCTCTGCAGAAGTTTGTTGCAGTTTTAGCATCAGGTGCTCTGCTCAGGGGAGTGGGCAGGGCATTCTCTGGCGCTCAGAATTTGCTGTGCCTCAAAATTTTCTAAAAATGCTGTTCCAATAAAAATCTTTTGAAAATCAGGACAACGGCTACCATTTAATGTTTGTGGGACTCGTGAAGCTGAAGCTGCATTCCTCCCTCTCAACTCAGGTGTACAGTGAAGGGAGGCTGAATTCATGGGCAGCTTGGGTAAAAGTTGAGTGAAGGCACTGAGCTTTGCAGTTGTCACCCTACAGAACTTTGAGTCTCTTCCTCCTCTCAAAATTGAGGAACAACACATGTGGCAAGGAATACATTTCATCATAGAATATAAACCAACTCCTCAGGCCTGCAGCAGTGATGCCTTCCTGCCAGATGCACTGACTGACTTCTATGCATGGTTTGAGACACAGAATAAGTAACCAGCAAGGAAAACCACCCCTCCTTCAAATGAGTAGGTCCTCTGTCTGCCCAGGGCTGACGTCAGGAGAACTCTGAGCAGATTCAACCCACGAAAGGCTGGGGGCCAGACAATAAACCAGGACGTGTTCTTAGAGAATGTACTGAACAACTCATAGACATCTTTAATGCATCCCTGAGGACAGTGGTGGTTCCTGTCTGCCTCAAAACTACCAAAATGTGTCCAAGACGTCATCAGTGTCCTGTCTGAATGACTACCTGGCTGTTCCACTCACACCCATCATCACAAAGTGCTTTGAAAGGCTGGTACTGAGGCACATGAAAGCACACCTCCCAGACCAGCTTGAATCGCTGCAGTTTGCATACTGCATCAACCGGACAACTGATGATGCAATTTCAACTGCCCTTTACCTTACCCTTTCTCATCTGGACACAAAGGACAGCTACATCAGAATGCTGTTCATAGACTTTAGCTCAGCATTTAACACCATTATTCCACAGAAACTGGTGGGGAAACTACACCTACTGGGTATGAACACATCACTCTGTGACTGGTTCCTGGATTTCCTAACTAACAGGCCTCAGTTTGTTAGTATTGGAACTAGCACCTCCAGGACCATCAGCCTGAGCACTGGATCGCCACAAGGATGCATGCTCAGCCCACTGTTGTTCACCCTGCTAATGCAAGACTGTGCTGACCAGTTCAGCACAAACTACATTGTCAAGTTTGCAGATGACACAACAGTGGTGGGGCCCATAAGGAACAACAAGTCTGTGTATAGAGAAGAGGTCAGACAGCTGGTCGACAGGTGTCGACACAATAACCATTCCCTGAACATTGACAAGATGAAGGAGATGGTCATTGACTTCAGGAAGAACTCCAACCATACACCCCGCTTCACATAAACAACACGGCTGTTGAGAAGGTCAGCAGTGTGAAGTTCTTGGGTGTGCAGATGACGGACAACCTGGATACTCAACACCGACATCACCAAGAAAGCCTAGCAGCGCCTCTACTTTCTGCGAAGACTGCGTAAGGCCTGGCTTCCCCCTCCCATCTTCACCACCTTCTACTGGGGGACCATCAAGAGCATCCTTTGTGGTGCCAACCGAAAGTCCCTTCAGCAGCTGGTGAGGACAGCTGAGAAGATCATTGGTGTGCCCCTCCCACCACTCACTGAACTGTACAAGAAACGCTGCATCCGCCATGCTCCCAGCATCATCACAGATCCCATCCACCCCTCACATGGACTGTTTCGCCCCCTGATGTCTGAAAAAAGGTTCACAAGTATCAGAACCACCACTACCAGACATCACAACAGCTTTTTTCCACAAGCTGTTAGATTCCTGAACTCAGAGCCTGCACCTAACATCAGGGGTCTGAACAGGGTCTGACCTCGTACTGAAACTATTCTAAACTCACTGCACAGACACTTTTTATTAAAACCTTAAAAACTCGCTGCTAAAAATTTCTATACCTGCTCTACCTCAGAATACTTTACCTGCCTGCCTGTTTTTGTACTCTGATGCTGCAATTTTGTATTTTGATGCTGCAATATAATGATGCTGCAGTTTTTGTCTCTGCACTTTGTCTGGCTTTTGGTGACCTGGTCTATGTACACTACACTATTTGCTTCCAAGAATGCTATTTAAACTCTCTTGAATCTTGAATGGGAATTGTCGCAAAACCACAAAGACCCTACAACCACTCTAAGTTCTTCTGAATTGAAGTGGAGAAAGTGGATGGTCTCAGAATGATCACCCACTTGGAGCAACATGGAGTCCATAACCTGGGTGACTCTACCGTTTCTGATAGAGCTTTTATCTAGCACAGAGACATAAATGGATGTAGACAAGGGAATACTGGGAATTCTTGACCCAGACCTTCATCAATAAAATAGCTTGCAGCATCCAGAGTCCAGGGTGACAGTGAGTACATGTTTAACATTTAATGAGTTCACATTTAGAGAAACTTGTATTTGTAACTGGTTAGTACTAAGCTCAGGACATTGCCGTTCCCAGTCAGGTATGGGTTTAGGCATTTTCCAGACACTGGGGACAGTTTTGAATGTGGTGCCCAGTAGCCCCATAGTAGAGGCACAGTCCTCCCCTCAGCCAATCGGAGCACTCATTGGGGGTTAGCCTAGCCCTCCCCACCTTTGTTGGTTCTTCTGAACTGGAGTCTGATGTTGTCTCAACCATGGTTGAGGTAGGTGGTGAGGCATTTTAGCAGAATGGGAGCATGGTGCCCTTTCCTAGCGTAGCCATCGTCACTCTTGTAGCTTAACGTCAATTTGGCTGGCTAGCAAGATAAGGGCTTCTAGATAATACTCCAGTTCATGTGTGACCAGTTTGTTTTTTCCTTAGATAATCCTTGAGGAAGATTGCACTTTCTGCCTATGAATTCCACCCTCTCTCCATAGCCAGAGTGCGGATGTTTATAGTGTAGTCATCAACACGGGAAAGAGGCAGCTAACAGACTCCCACATGTACACAACCACACACACATGCACACATATATGCTCACGCACACAAAACCATACAAGCACACACACAGGTAATTGCGTATACATACACATACAAAACTACCCAAGACCACAGGCTTCTGTTGTGCTGTTACAGTTTTGTTGTTGGCTTGTATTCTGTTCTCTGTGTTGTGTGGCTGGTTCTTATATTTCAGATGTAGCAGGTGGAGCGATGACACAGTAGCAGCAACTCTCATTTGGATCTATTCTTTGTCTCTTGGTTCTTCTGTGCCTCTTTCTCCATTGTCTTTCCTTTTTTTCTTTTCTTTTATCTCTTTTCTTTCTGAACTAGTTTCATTATGCAAAAAAATCAAATGAATAAATAAATGAAGAAAGAATGTGAAATAAAAAGAGGGGCTTATATCAAACCGTTAAAGCTCCACTTGGAAAAACAAAAGGTGTCTGGCACATTATGGCATCCAGCTTCACATCCTGTTTGCTAAACTGCCAGACACGACAGGGAAAATAAAAATTAATGGAAAGAGAGAACACAGAAGAACTTAAGAACTACCGTAGGAAAATGAAAGGAAAAGGTAAAAGGCTAAATGAAAATGAAGAACAAACAAGATAATGCAATGAATCATGAAAAAAAGACCCTGTGAAAGATTTACAATTAACATGTGGCGGACTGAAGAGCAGATTGTAAAGTGTTGAAAGTGGAAAATGCAAAATGCTCACCTGGCCAGCCAAAAATGTATTTGATCCCCACAGTTTCTTAAAAGGCAATATTATCAGTCTGTGCTGTTCTGTGCTCTTTGCCTGACTCTGATTGTGTAAGGGAGAATAAATGAAAAAAATAAATAATAAAAGTAAAATATATTAAACTGCCAACATTTTGTGTTGTATCTTTTGACTAATAAGTTTCTAAACATGTTCAGTGTTTGGTCCATCTAACTGATTATTCCCTTGAGAGAGCAAAAACATACTGAAAATAAGGATGACTGACCTTTCAAAAGTTTGTTTTTCATGTCGCCATAGTGGACTGAGGACACAACTGCAGGAGATAATCGAAACCCAGATAGTGCTTAATAACCTGAAAAGTATATACACAGTCAATCATAAACACAAATATTCTTGCTGACTCCTTGTAGCTAGAGAGGGACTCGCTCGGTCGGACACAGGCACTGCTCCGATCAGATTTGTCCGGATAGGGTTTGCGCTCCCTCTGGTGAGCCTAGGGAATGCTAGAGTCCAGCTGCTGTGAGTCTGTCCGGAGTTGCTTGGCTATATTTGTCGTGGAAAATTGGAGCAAAAGTCTAAGTCTGAAACTTCAAAAATCAAACACAGTCAAGGAAATGCAGCTTGCTGTTTTATTAAATAATGGAACAGCCTTGTGGTCCAGTGGAGGATCCTCTTCCCGGCTAGACCCGAGCTGGGTATTTTATAGGCATAAGAAAGCACTGATCCTTCCCACCTTACAATAAGTTACAATGACATCGGTATTTGAATATTCAAATCTCTACCTCTTTTCCAATGTCTCCACCTTCTCAAGTGTTTTCCAATGGATACAAGGTCAGGTATCACTTAATTATTATTATGAATGGTCATGTTCTTATTTTTACTTCTATCACTAACTGCTACATGAACTGTAAAGGGAGTGAAGATATACCATATATAGCAGCCTTTTTATCATTATTTTATCATTCAAATCTTCATCAAATTCCCCCTCTCTGACTGTAAAGTCAGAAAAACTACCAAACAACAGGTGGACTAGAATATTAAAAAACGCTGAACCAAAGATATAACTGAACAGCATTTGCACAACTATAGTAAAGATAACCAATTAATAAGAGTACATCAATTATGATGCATGCTAAACTAGTGTCATGTATACGAATAAAATTTGCACAGTCTTCAAAGACCCTTTAAAGACTGGTGGAGTGCCAGTCCATCCTCTTCGCCCGTTTTGCACTTTGCGGACAGTAGCACAGTACCAGTGGTGTGAACCAGGAAAGGTCACCAGTACTTCACTGGTCACACTTAGGCTAGTCATAATAAAATGTAATGCTCTATGCAGTCAGTCACAAGATCTAAGTAAATTTGGCCACATATTCAGGAACAGAGAACTTTTGTCAACTCCCTTGACTATGTCACACAAAGGTTTATAATTAGTACAATGAATATCATAACTAGGATGACGAATAAGCTAGTCTAGAATAAAAGCAATACATGTTGCAGAATAAGCATTAGACATTTCGTAAGACTATATGCTGACATACTTGTTGAGAATGTTTCAATGGCAACAATGTGAACAGAATCTGAATACATAACTATTTCACACTTTTAGCATCGTCTTTTGACTTTAGAAGAGGGATCAACTCCACCAGGAGCTCCCCTTCTTCAAGGTCCACAATCCTGGTTTGAATGGATTCACTGGTTCCTCCTCTGGTTCTGCTCCTATTGATAGATAACTTTATGAATAGCGGTTAGGTGACGTTTTCTACCACACCCTGAGAATGAGGATGATAGACATACCCCAATCATTGCAATACCTATTTCAGTTTGTTGTCCAAAAGCTGACCCATTATCTAAACTGATTTCTGATGGGATTCCAAACCCTTGTCAGAAACTTTACCAATGTTCCAGCAATTTGATCCTTCGATGGGGTTGCTTCCAACCATCTACTAAACCAATCAATATCATACTTCCTCTTATTTATTTACTCATATCCACATAATCAATTACCAAGTGTTTGAATGGACATCTCTAAAACAAGACCCATCAACAAAATAAGTCACATTTGCTTCCACAATTGGTGCAGACTCTAAATCAGGCCTCAGCCTTGAAAAAGTTATAGATTCAGCAACACAATCATGTGGTTTTCCCTCAAACTGAAATGGCAATAGTTCTGTTGGATTATATGTTGAGAGTCATATCTGGGTAGGTGAGCAAAAATAAATACTGCATTTTCAATTCGCTCTATAATTTTATGATTAGAGTAAATAATTACTGGGTACCCCATTGTTAACACAGAAGCTTTTTCATAGCCATAATGTACTGCCGTTAAACCCTGTTAGCATGGTGGCCATCCCATAGTGCTATAATACACTATGGGTTACTTTTTCCTCCCACTGCATATTTCCTGCATTAACACTGCCGAAGCATAATTATCACAACGGTTGAAATATACAAATTAAACGACTTTTCATAATCAGTTGTTGCTAATACTGGTGCTGTCTACATTTCAAGGTTTCAAACACCACATATGCGTTTGAAATGCCACGTATGCATTTGAAACACCACGTATGCTGCGGGCCTCTGGAGTCTTGGGCATGCTGCGGGCCTCTGTAGAGCAGCAGGCAGGAGCCCCTTAAACCAGGACTGGAGCCTCAGGAACAGGGACTGGAGCCTCCGGAACTGTGACTGGAGCCTCAGGCACAGTGGCCTCAGGGATAGTGGCCTCGGTTATGCAGCTAGCTGGAGTCCCATAAAAGCAGCTGGCCAGAGCCATGGTAATGCTGCGGACTGGAGCCACTGAAGAGCTGCAGTCAGGAGGCTGAGCCTGTTGTGAGGTCTGTGTGAGAGGCCGGAGCCGTCAGGGAGCAGGAACGGGAGGCTGAGGCTGTTGTGAGGCCAGTGTGGGAGGCTGTAGATGTCTTGGGGCTGGCACAGGAGGCAGAGGCTGCTGTGGGGCCAGCGGGGGAAGCTTGCGCCGTCTGGGAGCAGGAATGGGAGGCTGGGGCGGCCCTTCCAAGGGACTTAAGGAACCTGCTAAGCACCCTAGTGGCACTGCTAGTGGACCTATTGGCTCAACTAGAGAGCTCAGAGGTGATAAGGGGATCATAGGCTCGACTAGGAGACCTAGCGGTTCATCTAGGGGGCCTAGCAGGTCAATTAAAGGGCCTGTTTGCACTAATAAGGGACTTAGGGGCTCTTTTAAGGGACCTAGTGGCTTCACTAAAGGCCCTAATGGCTCCACTAAAGGACCTAGTGGGGCTGGAGCTGTAGTAGCACGCGCCCTCGTGGGAGCCGAAACTTCTTGGCTCCACAGCTCGCTGGGCACTGCGGCTCAGCGGCGGCTGGGTGCTGCGGCTCGACGGCGGCTGGGCGCTGCGGCTCTGCGGTGCCGGCAGCTTGGCTCAGTGGCTCTGCGGTGGAGGCTTGGCTCAGTGGCTCTGCGGCGGCGGCAGCTTGGCTCAGCGGCAGGGCGGCAGTGGCTTGGCTCAGCGGCTCTGCGGCGGCAGCTTCTTGGCTCAGCGGCGCGGCGGCGGCCTTCAGTAGCTGAGCTTTGGGGCTCGTTAGCGAGCTTCCAGGAGCAGAGCCTCAGGGCTTGTGAGCGGAGCTTCCGGGCTAGGGAGCAGAGCCTCTGTGCTTGGGAGTGGAGCTTCTGGGCTGAACTGCTGGCCGAGGGGAATGGCCAGGCCCACAATCTGCTTCACAGATTCCAACCGCCCTTCTATCTCCTTGAGACTCCACTGGACGGATCTGTGTGCATTGGGTGCCGGAGGTGGCCATGAACGTGGCTTGCTGGCCCAGCCTGAAGTTCGCCGAACAAGACGAGTCGGACATGAGCCCGGGCGAATACATCCCGGAGGGAGTCGTGGCTTTCTCGGACAGCCGCTTTTTCTCGCCCCTTTTTTCCCTGAGCCGTGGAAGTCCTGTCTCGCCTAATCACGAGCCTAAGCGGGGGTTCTTCCGTGGTCGGAGTGACAGTGGGCGGGTCCACGAACACCACTGGGTCCAAAATAGGCAAATCATCCATCCACCAGCTGCCCCAGCAGACACAATCCTCCTCATCTTCCGAGCTGCAGTTGCCCAGTAACTCAGTTACCGTGAACCGGCTCATCCTCGACGGCTCACCCTAAGACTGGGTCCAGTTTACCCCACTCGGGAAGTCTGCTGTGCCTTTGTTGAAGGTCTGTTCATCTGTCACGTTCAGGCTTGTCATGTTCAGGCTTGAGGCATAAATGCAGACTTCGTTCATAATTTCTTTTGACTTTATTTACAACTCCATAAACAAAAACCAGGCTTGAGGGCCGAAAGATACAAACTAAATGTGAACCTGAACAAACACAAACAAGGGTAAGGTGAGGGTGAACGGGCAAAGGACAAACTAAACACATGGCCCATAAATACCCAGGACAGAACTCAAATCATCTGATGCACATTAGTCTCATCCCTAGCAGCCGAGAGCCCTTATTGTTTGCCTCTGCTAGGGATGAGGCCACACCCCCAGTCAAACTAAAAGTCCACAAACCAAACTCAAACAGTGGTCGCTGGGAATGTGACAATTACTGCATGTTCCCGCTGAATTTCCCGCTCCTGCCCGCTCCTGGAAAATACATTTGCGAAGTAAAAAAATGTATGAAAATATATTTATAAAGTAAAAAAAAAAACTATCCATGTTCTGTTATTGTAAGTTAGTGGTGCACACTGGCTCTTTCACAAAGGATGTGAAACATGAAGAGAGCTGCAAACAGCATCCTCAAGACCAGCTTGAAATCTTCATTCGTGTAGTGGATAGTGCTGGATATGAATGTTTTGTGGTAATCTTCCCTCCATATATCTGCTGTAATAGCACATTCATATTTTTCAATAATACATTTATCTCCGCTGACACGGATGCCTGCACCTCCTGAGCTTTTCTCTCAGCATGCCTTGAGACAGTTGTTGGATGAGGCTGAATGTCTTTACTATTAAAATTGCCGTATTTTGTGGTGATGTTAACACCATGCTGAAGTAGGAGTAAAGCCCTCCCCGGCAACAAAATCATAAAGCCGAATATCTTTACAGCACAGTTTGCAGTGCAGTAATGGTGCAGGTGTGTCTCCTCAATCCTGAAGTGCCAGATTTGTGCCCACTGTAGACTAGCACTTTGCCACACTTCGCACAACATAAAGTCCAGCTCTTAACCGATTTCCCAGTCTTTCGTTTTGTTTTATATTCTTCATTTTATCAACAACTTCAACTGCATCCTCCATTCTGCTAACTATTTTTGGACCCGCTCCTGCCCGCTGTCTCTGTTGCTCCCGCCTGCAGCAACTTTAAACCCAATCCCGCAAGATTTGCATTGGGTCCCATGAGACCCGCAGGATCCCGCTCCCAATGCAGGGCTCTAATCTGCCACACTGGCTCTTGTTCTGTCAGTGTGCCCTGAAGTTTCTTTTTCTCTTTGGTCTTTTGCTCTGCCTGTTTGTGTTTGTCCACAGCATGCACTCCATGAGCCACAAACTCATCAAAAGTCTTGTCAGTCCCACCATGTTTTCCAGCTTGCTCTTGGCTTTTATGTCTGACAGGGCTAGGAGATGCCCAAGTGTCTTTTCTTCAAAGTCCAGTATCCACTTCCTGGTCCCTTAGACCACTTACCAGCCCCTCCAGATCTTGGGTTTGCCACAGTACATAATTAGCATCTCTCCCTTTTATCAGTATTAGTTTCTGCATTCAAGGATATCTGTTCCCTGACCTTAATGTTCTCCCTTTACCTGCACTTTCTTCCTCCTCATCTACAGTTTTTTCTTCCTGTCTCCATGTCCCTGAGCTGCTCTCTCCCATTGGAGTGCACAAAATGCACTAGCTGTCTAGCCTATCCTCTGAACAGTGTCATAAACCCTTTGCGCTATCTGATTGTCGAATCCCCACCTTGGTGTACCCCATTCGACTCTCCTTTCCCTGCCACTCCTCCTTACTATCTCCTTCACATACCAGCCTCTGTACCTCTTTCATTTGTTTTCTCAGCCTTTTCTTTCCTTTTTTTACTGTCTTATACTTATGATAACAATCCATTTCCCTTTCATCAGCACTGTAATCACTACCTTACCATTCTGCCTGCTCTGTCTTATCCTTTGTACTTCTCACTGACCTCACTCCTGTCTTTTCCTTCCCTCAGGCTGCGACTCAAGCTGCGACTCCTCGAGCTGCAGCTCCCCCCTTGGGTCATCTATAACTTTCACTTGTCTGGCAGTATCAAACCTTCCTTCAATTACAGGGTACTACCCTGTGTAGGAAGGAGGAGTATCATCTTTTTTTTTAAACTAAACTTCATGATTTTTTCTCTTAATAATGAATTCTCCTCACACGTTTTCTTTACAGGCATTTTAACACGTTTTTGCAATTTTGTAATTTTTCACCATTTTCATTTTTTTCTTATTATTAATTTTATCGTATAATTATTATTTGTATTATGTATTTGTTACAACTGCTTACCCCAAATATGCAATCCATTTTATTTGCATTTATCCCACTTAATACTGCTTTATTATATTTTACTTATTTATTATTATTCGTTAATTTGACTACTTTATGTACTACCCTTCTAACACAACACAAAATCCAATATACTTAAATGTGCTTAACCTTACTCTAATTTACCTTCAATAATATGCCAAACCCCTTACTTTTAAACTTAAGTTTTAAACTAAGTTATTAATTCAGAAAATACTATTATTCAAAGGGCAATTTTGAAAAATTGGGGAAAAACCTACTTGCTTTACCTCTTAATCAGTCTTATCTGCACGCCTTTTTTTTCCCTCCCAGCTTAGTGTCATGTCCCGTCAGTGGCTACTAGAGGCCGCCACAAGTTAAGTTTTGTTTTGAAGTGGTGATGGGGTTTTCTGTTTAGGATGAGTCACAGCTGGGTGTTATTAGAGTTTAATGTTTGTTTGTTCATTGGTTGTGGGATTTGGGTTTTATGTGTTTAAAGGGTTTGTGTTTATGTTGAAGTTGTGGGTCAACCATCATACTGGTTGGTTGTGTTTCCTTTTCTCTTTTTGCTACAATCTTTAAGTTTTGGTTTGGCCCTCGTGCCTTTTGTATTGGAGTATAAATAAAAATATCAAAGCATAGGAGTCTGCATATGCACCTTCCCTCATTTGGGAGAAAAGGGAAAACATGACAGATTGACCCACTCACTACAAGGGTCCTGGCACTGATGCCATCAAGGCCTGCAGCTTTACTGGGACAGAGTCTAGACAGTTCCCTTCTGATGTCATCAACTAAGATGAGAAGTGAAGCGATAATAGTTCTGAAACAAGGCTAGATTCAGCAGTACTTAACGAGGTCTCAGTAACAATCAGCAAGTCCAGTTCATTAGAAATGAAAAATCATTCAAAATAAAAGTGTTATTTGCTAGAGATCTAGCATTTACCAGAGTTATCCTGGTAGAGGTTAAACCCTGGCTAAAACCTCACACCAACCAGCTAGCTCCAAGTTATGCCAGGAAATGAAACAATAATCCAATTCAAATTATACCAAAATGTGATAGGGGGTTGTTGTAAAAGGCAGGGCCAGCCTAAATTTGGTTCTCATCCATACTCCACCGTGTTTACCCCAGCATCTTCGATGTCTCCCCTGGGGTAATGGACAGAAGGTGCAAGAGAGGTGAGCAGGTATTCCCTGTAGAAAAGGGCGAGGGATGGACTATACGTAAGTATTATACTCTAATAGTTTGCAGGTGTGACTCTAATATCTGCAACTTGATCAAGTCAAGTAGTCAAGTAGGTTTTTATTGTCATTTCTACCATATACACACAGTACATAGTAAAAATGAAACAACGTTCCACCAGGACCATGGTTCAACACAAGAACAGAACAGAACAGAACCCAGTGCAAACAGGACCAGTGGCTACATTTAGGATAAATACAGCATTTTGACTGGTACTGTATGTGCAAAGAGTTTACATGTGCATAAAAATGTAGAACAGCAATAAATATGATTGTGCAATTTTAGAACAGCAATGAATATACTTATGCAGTTTGTAGCAGCAACATGACAGAGAATATCATGTTTTTTATAGAATGTGCAGTATAAAAAGAGTATTTTAAAGAGTAATTAAAGTCTGAGTTGTTCAAGGGGGTAGGGTGAGGGGTGGGGTGTTGATGGTGATGTGTGTGTGTATTGTGCTTCAGTTCTTGTTGAGGAGTCTGATGATGGCCTGAGGGAAGAAACTGTTCCCTATTCTGGCAGTGGAGGCCCGTATGCTACAGAACCTTTTCCCAGATGGGGGGAGGGTAAAGAGAGTGTGGTAGTCCACAATGCTGGTGGCTTTGCGGATGCAGTGTGTGGTGTAAATGTCTATGACAGAGGGGAGAGAGAGTCAAATGATCTTCTCAGCTGTTCTTACAATCCTCTGGTCCGAAATATTGCAATTCCCATACCAGGCTGTGATGCAGTTACAGAGAATGCTCTCTATGGCCCCTCTGTAGAACATGGTGAGGACTGAGGGTGGAAGGTGCGCTCTCCTCAGTCTCCGCAGGAAGTAGCAACGCTGCTGGGCCTTCTTGCTGATGGTTTTGAGGGTTCTCCCTGATGTGAACACCAAGGAACTTGGTGCTCTGGACAGTCTCCACCGAGAAGCCACCGATGCTCAGCAGGGAGTGATCACATTGCGCCCTCCTGAAGTCAACAACCATCTCTTTTGCTTTCTCCATGTTCAGGGAAAGGTTGTTGACTTCACACCAGTCCGGCGGATGTTTCACCTCCTCTCTGTATGCTACCTCATCGTTCCCGCTGATCAAACCCACCACAGTTGTGACATCAGCAAACTTGATATGGTTCGAGTCAGCAGCGTGTCAGCAGCATGAACAGTAGAGGGCTGACCACACAGCCCTGAGAGTCCCCTGTGTTCAGCATGGTGATGCTAGAGATGTTGCTCCCGACCCTGACTGAGTTCTCCCAGTCAGGAAGTCCAGGACAGAGTTGCAGAGGGAGGTGTTTAAGCCCAGCAGTCTCAGCTTCCCGATCGGATGCTGAGGAATGATGGTGTTGAATGCTGAACTAAAGTCTATGAACAGCATTCTAACGTAAGTGTTTTTTTTTGTCCAGATGGGCGAGGGCCAAGTGAAGGGTGGTGGTAATGGCATCATCTGTAGAACGGTTGGAACGGTATTCAAACTGCAGGGGGTCCCGTGAAGGTGGCAGTTGATGTGCCTTATGACGAGCCTCTCGAAGCACTTCATGATGTTGGGTGTGAGTGCAATGGGACAATAGTCATTGAGGCAGTACACTGGCGACTTCTTTGGCACGGGGCTAATGGTGATGGTTTTGAAGCATGTTGGAATGACAGTGGTGCTCAGAGAGATGTTGAAGATGCTTGTGAGGACATCTGCCAGCTGTTCTGCACATCCTCTGAGCACATAGCCAGGGATGTTGTCTGGTCCAGCAGCTTTCCATGGGTTGATTCTAAGCAGGGTTTTCCTCATGTCAGCCACAGTCAGACAGAGCACCTGGTCATTAGGAGGTGGAATGGACTTCCTCACTGCCATGTTGTTTTGGGCTTCAAACCATGCATAGAAGTTGTTCGGCGTGTCAGAGAAGTTGTTCAGCGAGGCTGTAGGTTGCAGCCTCCCTGAACATGTCCCAGTCAGTGTGCTCAAACAGTCCTGAAGAGCAGAAATGGCTCCTGGGGGACCAGACCTTTGTCTGCTTTTGGATGGGCTTGGCACGTCTGTCAAGCAGTCTGTAGGCTGGGACGCGCCGGGGATGTTTGTGTAAACACAGTCCAGCGTGTTCACCACCCTCGTTGGAAAGTCTACATGCTGGTAGAATTTGGGGAGAACTCTCTTGAGATTTGCGTGATTGAAATCTCCAGCTATAATAAACAGTCTGTCAGGTTGTGGAGTTTTAGAGCTGGCTGATGGCTTCGTACACGGCTAGCAGCATGTTGTCAGTGTTAGCGCTGGGTGGGATGTACACTGTGACTATGAGCACAGTGATGAATTCCCTTGGTAAATAAAATGGCCTACATCTAACAGTCATGAACTCCAGCAGCGGTGAGCAGTAGCTCGAGATCAGTACAGCGTTCACACCCCAGTCCGAGTTGATGTAAACACAAAGCCCCCCCACCTCTTGCTTTGTGGCTAGGGTTACGGTCACTGCGGTACATCAGCATGTTGCCAATAGTCGTCTTTGGAACGCTGTCATTAGCCATGTCTCTGTAAAAACATAAGCACAGCAGTCTCTGAAAACTCGCTGGGTGGTAGGCTGGAGTCGGGTGTAGTCCAGTTTATTGTACAGGGAGTGAACATTGGTGAGGAAGATGGATGGGATTGCTGGCCGGTTAGCATTAGCTTTTAGCCTAGCATGGACGCCCACTCGCTTGCCGCGCTTCCGCGTTCTCGCGCATCGCTTGCACTGTGTCCTCCCCCGTCCATCAGCATCAGGCAACACCATGGTCTGAGGGCCCTGTCCGTGTAGCAAATTCTGCCTGTCTTTCTCAAATAAAAATTCAAATTCCACTGCTCATAACAGCTTTTTATGCAAAACCTCTTGCCTATTAGTTAATACCACTTGTTTAATAAATTATGTGAATAATGCTACTCAATTACATGCAGTAAAATATGTGACAACTCATTTGTCACTGAGTTCATCAGGGGTTCTTGGGGGAAGGTTCATGCACCCCAGATAATACACTATACACCAGAGGTCCCCAACCACCGGACCATGGATCAGTATCAGTCATTTTTACTGGGCTGAACAGAAAGACAGAATAAAAAATATTGTATTGATTATCAAAAATCTAGTAAAAATTAATAAAAAAACAAACGTATTTGGGGAGCTTCTTTGTATTTTTACACACTTTGTTTTAGTTGTATCTATACTGGTCCATGAAAATATTGTTTTACATGACTGGTGTAACTGGTCTGTGGTGCAAAAAAGGTTGGGGGCTGCTGCTATAAACTATTTATAGGCATTTGAGTTTCTGCTTTATTTTTGTCTAAAATCACACTGTCATGAACTACAACAGTAATATAGGGTTAAAAGGATGTAAGAGGACTTGAGGTGTGTGTGTAAATGTTAAGAATTACTTATGTTAAGAATGATTGATATTAGGAAGACATAGATATTCAGCTTAGGTTAGGGGGGCTGCTAATATTCATACTTTGTAAAGAAAGCAGATTGTTTTTATCTGCCTGGTAGCAAATGTTAGGATAAATGCTTACAGGTGCTAAACTACTCACCCATTTATTTCTCAGCCTTCACTTATTTTACTATTTGTTGCTTGGGAATGCAAAAAGTGTGGAAGAACTGTGGTAGACAACAATGTCACTTCTGCCTTAGTTGTTAATGGCAGAAGTGATTAGACACTGCTAAGTAACTGGGAAGAAAATTAGTTGTTAGAAAGGTCGACAACAAGAATCGAAATTATGGATAAAAATTGGCTAATGCCAGTGTAATCGCAACCTCAAAGTTTGAACACTTTTCAAGTCATAGGTGATCAGGTATGTGCTCCTTTTAGTTTTTCACCATCAAGCTCACACCTGTCACCGCCTGCGTCGCTTTGCCTTCTTCTCTCTGAAAATGAATGAGGGAGACATGTAAAAAGACCTTTTGTCTTAATACGTCCATGGTACTGACAAGGTTTAAAACAAACTGCGTATATGTGTTAGTGAGTTTAAGTGTGAGGCTTGGTGCAGACAGACCTGGCTTTCTGCATCCTCTGCCTGGTACTTCAGCCAGCCTGGCCACTGTAGCGAGTGGGCGTAAGAGAGTGGCAGAATTAGCATTCACTTAGACACAGACCACAATTACAGGCTTGTATATTCCAGAGGGCCCCTTCAATGTGACCTTGTGGTAAATGACAAACGAATGCAAGGCACCTGCATGATTTCACACATTAACCTACCTTATGA
Organism: Hydrocynus forskahlii; assembly: GCA_037974365.1. Classification (NCBI taxonomy): domain Eukaryota; kingdom Metazoa; phylum Chordata; class Actinopteri; order Characiformes; family Alestidae; genus Hydrocynus; species Hydrocynus forskahlii. Next base: position 40,127,615 of record JBBPCX010000001.1, read on the forward strand.
TTTTTAGTGCTTTTTTTCATGCCATCCTTTTAATCACTGCACATTCAAAAAGAAAAATATAGCATTCTAAAATGATAATAGGCACAGCTTATTTCTTTTGCTAAGATCAATGTTATAACAAAGAGGTGTAGAAGTGTTTGCTATCCAACAGGCCTTTAAATAAACAGTTGTTTGTCTGCACTGCAATTAAGATCTCCTCAAAGAAGAGTAAAAGCATCACCACAACTGTGAGGTGGAATCACCCATTATTTGCACACATAAGCCTAAAGAAAAACAACAAACAAATGAATAGTCCATTATCCTCTTTTGAAATCTATAATGTGTAATTTCTTTATCTTCCTGATTATGGTACTTTGTATAGCTTGAATGGAAAGCCTTGTTACCTCCCCTTTCCTCGCTACCACCAGACATATCAGCAACCACCAGATAGAGAGATTAAATTCTGTGTGGTAAAAAATGAAGGGTTTAGAGATACGAGTGAGGCTATAATAACAACCCTGTTGGGACAGTCCTTTTGCTTCAACTCCATTTTCTCCAGCTGCATTGCACAGCTTCTCTCTGCATGAATGAAGGTGAATCTGCAAGAAACCTCCCACTTATTTTATTTTCAGCTCACTTTCCCATAATTACTCCCCCCTAAACTGTTTGCACAACAATGCCACAAAACATCTGCAAAAACAGGTAATTATTGTGTCAAGCCAAACTAATGCATTTTATATGGAGACTATGCTTCACCGGCAGCAATTATAGCACATTTCCCTCATTCGTCCCCCTACTCCCACCTCCCTTACCCTCCCCTCTTCTCTTTCTCTCTGTTTTTGTCTCTCAGAAGTGATTACTTGCTGGATAATGCTTGGCATTACATGGAAACGTAGGAGTGCTTACTGAAGTGTGCTTGGATGCATTTGCTACCTTGATAGCTTGCTGAGCAGAAAGGATACACTGACCAAGCCATTCATTACAGATGAATATTCCCAGTTTACAAAATTCAGCATTATGATATTTTTTTCTTGCTTTTTAAAATAGTAATTTGCATTTAATATATAATGTAAACATTAAAGTTTCAAAGAATACCATTCGCTCCCCAGTCATTACAGTCCACTAATGGAATCTGAACTGCAAAAGCAGCTTGTTTTGTTTCTGTGATGTCTTATAACCCAAAACTAGGGGTGTCAAGTTAATTTAGATACATTAATCACCAGAAAAAATAACGCTTTAAAAAAATGAACGCAGATTAATCGTCGTGACTTTGAGCACTCAACCCTGTCCTGGCCACAGATGCTCTGTAAAATGGAGTCAAGAACACTCTGCTTGGCCCAGTGAATGGAAGGTTTATGTTCAAAAATGGAAAGATGGAACGGTTGGTAGGAGTATCATTATCTGCAATTCATGCAATAAGGAATTTTTGCATCATCAGAGTACATCAAATGTAAAATATCACCTCAACGCAAAGCATTTAAGAGCGAACCTGGGGGTCCGAGCCAGAACAGCCTGATCCCAGGCGTGAGATGCCTTATACGCATGGACACCGGAACTATTATATTAGGGGCCGACTTGTAAAAATCATTAGATTCGTCCCACCACCCAGCAATTTGGATGAGTGAAACACACGAGTCGCCACGTGCAGCACGCGCCCCTGCGGCCCAATCCCCCCCTGCTCCAGGAAAACACTAAGCTACAGCGCCGTCACACCCCCCTCCCCCCGTTCCAGACCGCCCAGATTAAAATGCTTCTAACGCCCGTGTTTGTATGTACATTTTCTTAAACTGCACCTTTTAGATTGTCTTAGTTCTGTTATTGTTATTGCTGAAGCATTTTTAATTTTTTTCCCTCAGCATATTTTTTTCCCTCAGCATATTTTTTTCCCGCTGCATATTTTTTCCCTCAGCAACTTTTGATTGTTGTGACCATTATTGTGCTTGAACAGTGTAAAAAAAGTTTTGCAAAAAATGTGTGCGATTAATTTAGATAAATTAATCAGAGAGCTTATAATTAATTAGATTGATTTTTTAAATCACTTGACACCCCTACCCAGCAAATTTGGGTATGTATATTCAGATATTCCGACTAAAGCAGATTAGGCCTGCGGGCTCATGCTATACGATTAGGCTGATTTTGGTATGGGATGCAATACAAATTAAAACAGTAACATAAACAATTCTTAGGAATGAAGAAAAGCTGATACATAGTTGCAGAAAAATTGTTTAAGACAAATGTCAAAAATGGAAGAAGTTGGATGTGGACCTATTAAATGTGCTTTCTGTATTCAAGCATTAAACTTGTAATCATACATTGTAATTTCAGCATATAATATTATGGGAATTATATTTAACCTTTCAATGCACTGAATAACAGCATAAAATAATCTATTCATTATATACACTTCATTGAATGGAGACAAAATGCACCAACTAGTGCTATTTCTCAGAGAAAATGTTCAATTTCTCATTCCGTGCTCTATTTATTTTCCTTGCATGTGACACTGAGACAGAATGGAATAGTGGAATGTGATAGTGTCCACAGCATGGGTGGGTCTATTCAGTGCATGCTCCTCCTTACGCACAGATACAAACACAGTGTTTGCACTTCACTATATCTGCTTTGTTCTACCTTTCATGTTAATCCACAAAATTTATATTGTCATTATTATGAAATAAATTAAGATAATGAATCACTAATTCTGTAATTCAGAATGCTATTATAACAGAAAAAGACAAACGTTATCTATTTCTTCACCTTCACCAATTTGCATACATAATTTTAGATTCAATAATCCCTTTCAAATATCCTCTGCCAACAATGATGACACTATTATTGCAATTTGCTTCTTGTAGTTCATGTACTCAGTCTGTGTTTCTGGTGAGAAAGCCATTTGGTGGGAGCTGAAATGCAATGCAGCGTGGTCCCTGGCGAGCTGTCCCTTTCACCTGGTCAGCAGGGAGGTGGTTGTGCAGGCAAGCAGGCCAGCAGGGCAGCATGCCAGCGGGGGTGGACGGGGCTCCTCCTGTGGTAAAATGCAGCTGCCCCCTACTATCTGCCGTCGCCCCAGAGCCAAGGGTGAAAATAAAAGGGGGAGTGGTCTTACCTTACTCAGAGACTTATAGCACTGTTCACAGCAAAAGATAAATTCACAGTATTCTTCTGTTCATGCCACGATTTATACCAGCAGCAGGGGAAAGAGAAATGCAGAGAGCATCCGTTTGATCCTTGGCTCAAGTACAGCATATACACTCTGATATAACTCTGAAAACCTCCTATAAACACATGCCCCAGATTTTTGCCCCTTGAACTGGACCCGAACAGCCTCTTTATGCAGTTCACTGAGCAATTTGTATCATACATCCAAGCTTCTATATGCCCACAGTTCCTTCAACAGTGCTTTCAATACTGCTAATTATATCAAAGGAGTAGGATGCAGTTCATGCATTTACATTGTACATGTTAAATTAAGTATTTACAATTGTTCAACAACATATACAGAGGCAGAAAAAGTAGCTTTTGGGCAGAAAAGGTAGCTTTTATAATAATTCAACTGTTTTAGCATCACAAGCTGTACAAAAATTTTGCAAGTATTTAATGTATTAATTATATGAATGAATCTAATTTTACCTACATACTACTGTGCAGTATTGATTGTATTTGATATTGTAAACTGGTATTTCATTTAAGTTTGTTTTATTTAGTGTACTTGAACTATTATTTGTTGTCATTTTATGTCTAACATTATTTTTATTTTTCTTTAAATTTGTCATATAATTGCTGACTGGAGTTTCATGGCTCAGGTAATAAGGCCATTCTAGACCATTAATTGTACAAAAAGGAAAAGAGCATCAAACAACAATGCCTCAATAGAACTTACATATCTGTTAATTTAGCATAGTGCATATATGTTATATGCATAAATCATCTGAACTTACCATGTAAAATTCAAATGCTTTTTCCACCATTAAAGACAACCTGAAATTGAAATGGATGATTTTACCTTGTTAATTTATGTCCCTGGTCATATTAGGCATTTTCCTTACTATTTAAATTTAAAATTGAATTGAATTGAACATTTAATTAATTATATTTATAGTATGTTAAATGTAGTAACTCTATAATAGCTGACATCTAATGCCTCTGATTTAGTCGTCTAATATGTGTTTTTAATTAGGTAAATAGTGGCCAGCTCTTAACATAAATGTTAAACACAAAATAAAAGTAACAAGAATAGTGCTATGTTGTTAAATACTTATCCATGTCCACATACCACTAGCGCTGTACTGTAATCAGTTTCTGTACAGACTGACTGAAAGTGCTAAAAGGTAAAGCATGCTTCAGCACTGTGGGAAATGTAGCATGAATCAGATTCCTACAGTTACAATGTCTGTGTCATAGTTTAGCCCAGGTTAAAACAGGAGCTTATGAAACAGACTTTTTGTCAGTCATTATTTTGGGGCATGCAACAATATATTAGGCTTAGTAAAACCCCTGAACATGTTTGGACGAACACACAGTAAATGCACTGAAAAAGAATGAGGCATTTACAATCCTGTTAAACGTTTTCACCTGATGCCATTCACAACTAGGAGCAGGTGTTCATTTGAAGTTTCTCAGTCAATTATCAGTCAGCCTCAGAATTATTAAATAAATGCAAGCTTAAAAGATATTTACCACTGTTGTACTTTAATCATGGATCAAATCATTAGAAATAAAAAGTCACATCACACAGAAATAATTGAACACATCACCATATACACCACATAAACACTTTGGTAAAGCAACCTGTAATAAGCAAAAGTTTTAGAAACATATTACAGTATCTAATTAATTGGATTAATTCTTCACTACTGTTAGCATGCTGCTGTGTTATCTATACTGTGATTTTGTCACACATGGTTTCATGTACTTTTATGTTTTATGATTTATTTCAAAGTGAAAATAGGTTAAAGAATCCTGCACAGGGAACAAACACACATTTGTTTATGTTAGAAAAAATGTATAATTTTATACAATATATGGACTGTATGACTGTGAGCAACTAGTCACAGCACAACAAGACAATGGCCTTATTTTTGGGTCACATCTGTCACTGACATATGTTCACACACTCTCACACACACACACACACACACACCCACACACATGCACACTGCATACACAGCACCCCTTGCTCTAAATATTGCTCTAAAAATACTACATACATTCATTTACATTTATGGCATTTAGCAGACACTTTTATCCAAAGCGACTTCCATTCCCCAACTACACTACCCCATTCCTTAAGTAGATGTCGGTAATAAGACACACACATACTCAAAAAGCTTAATACATGCACCTGTGGTCAAAGATTTAGGCGTACGCACAGACCTAGAAGCTTTTTGAGTCTTAAAAAAATATGAAACAGAAAAAAAAACATTTTTTCACTTAACAAAATTTTATGTAAAGCATAGTTTATTAAGGAGTTAAAATAAATAATTAATTTGTAAACAATTAAGCTGATCATTAACTGTTGAAATGTTGAAAGTATTATTTTTTTTCTCTCATATTTGTATTATTTGAAAGTTGTCCTTATATCCTTATAAAACATTCTCAGTTTGTTTTTGGTCACATCACCACATAACACACATAACAGCAAAATGCCTTATGTTGTGTGGTTTGATGTACTTAGGCATTTTTGATGGCATTCAACTGCAGATATTTCATTCTGGTTTATTTCTTAGCCATTACTTTTGTAGAAACATAATAGTCAAGTTTGTCATGCTTTATGCTTATTGATAAAATGCCAATTAGGCACACTAAATATATGAAGGTTAGTTTCCCCTTCCATATAAACTTGAACCTTATTCAGCACTCCTCCTGTGAAAAGTTTGAACAGTGGAATCATACGCTAAATTCATGACACCTAAGTCATTACAGCTTGAGCACACTTTCCAACCAGCTGACTGTCCAGCCTTTATTTTGGATAATTTATTGTCATAATAGAGGTTAAGCGCCACAATCCATGTTTTATTAATAAACAATATGCTGATAGTTACTGACACATTAAAAACTAGAAACAGTTTATTAAATCAATTTAAAGTGCATACTTCATCTGTTTTTGTGAGCTATTAACACCTCATAAATAAAACATATAACTGATATTTGACTCTGCAGTTGTATGGGATATTCTAGCCTCCCACAAGGATGCAATAAAACTGTGTTAGAGAGACCTCTTCTGGGCATATCTTAAAGTTGCAATATCAAAATATTTCTCCATAAGTTCATAGTCTTGAATGTACACCCTAACCTGGAGGCAAGATTGCTTGTGTTTCCTAATATTTCCTAATGACGTCATATTATGTGAGTAAATAAATATCAGTATTGAATTCTACTTAATCTTTTTAAATTATTGATACCAGTGTCTTTTAACTGATAAAAAATCAATATCAATTAATTCCAGTTAAAACAACCTCCAAGAATGTTATTTTAACATCATAAAAATTTGTTTCAGGTCTTAATATGTTGAGATAACTTCTGAAACTTCTAAATGTAAGCTAATAAAACAAACATTCATTCTGAATCAGGGTCACAAAGGGTGCTGGAGCCTATTCAGTCAAAGGGCAAAAGGAAGAGAAAAACCCTGAAAAAGTTGCCAGTCCATCACAGCATATTGAAAAATTTCAGTGAAGTTCAGTGAAATTCAGAATGTTTTAGTGTGTACTAATTCATGATTTTTAAGCATCAGAAATAATTTTGCCTTAGTCAATGATCTTTGTAGTGACTGAAAAAGGAAGCCCATAACTTACTGCACCTTTGTGTTCACATTAATTTTTGTACTATTTTTAATCTTGATTTTTGAGGTTGAGTCGGCTCTTTAATGTAAGGGGAAAGAGAGAGAGGACTGTTGAGTCGATTTTAAAATGTGTGTTGGAGAGAGATTCTATGGAGCTTCAGCTATGGAGTATAAAAAAGCAGAGAAACAAAGGTGTAGCAAAACAGCAGACTCATAGACTTCAAGGCACTACAGCTCAGGTCATTTGTTAAAAAACAGGTGTCACTGATTAAATAATCAGCCTGTGAATGCGGCTGTGTGTTCAGCTGTCCTCAACCATAAATGGCTCGGTAAGAGTCAGCAAGTTAACAAAGTTTTATTTTTATTATTATTCTTTTGTGGCTGAATTGCCATCTCTTCTCATCCTACAGTTTTTGAAATAGTGTAACAGCTCTGCAATACATGGGGAGAGAGAGGACAGTGAAGTCGCCTTCAAAATGCATCTGTAACATGACCGATATGGTGACCGTAAAGTGAAGTGGAGGAACACAAATGCAAAAAAACAAATATTTAGCAGAACACACAGCAGACTCATAAACAGACTTCAAGGTCACTGATAAAAAAAGACATGTCACTGTTACCTATGAATGTGTCACAGAGAAGACAAGAACGTACCTGAACACAGTTTGCCCAGTGTAGCATAGCGGATGAACCCAATCGTGGACACACATGAGAGAGTTGGTAAACCAACTGAGAATGCTCTATTGAGGAGTTAAGATTCCCACCAGGAATCAACGTTCTCACATGCACACAGTAAGTATATAAGGAGAGAGAGAAAACCGGAGTACTCACAGTACCAGGAAATACGGGCTGGAGTTGAGCCGGCATGAGACTCAATGACTGAGTGCAAAGGAGTACCCACTTCCTGTTTATATACCCCACGATGCTCGTCATGTGACTGATGCATGTGACAGCTCCCCCCCTCCAGAACCGTCACCAGACGGACCTGTCTGAGAGGGTACCCGACGACGGTAGTCCTGGATGAGGGCTGGATCCAAGATGAAGCGACCGGGGACCTACAACCGTTCCTCCAGACTGTAGCCTTCCCAGTTGACGAGATACTGGGTGCCACAGCCACGGCGTCGCGAATCAAGGATCTGCCAGACGGTGTAGGCCGGATCACCACCAATGATCCTGGGTGGAGGAGGAGCAGGTTGCTGAGGAGACAGAGGAGAGAAGACAACACGTCTGTCTTTCAGTCGTTGCCCTCTCTGATGCGGACAAGATTGTATGCACTCTGTAAGTCCAATTTGGTAAAGACGCTGTTGAGCCCCCGATAGTCGGAGACCCGTCTTTCTTTTTGACAAAGAAGAACCCAACAGCAGCAGGGGAGGGTGATGGGCTGATGCTTCCCCGCAGAGAGAGCAGACGGTCGCTGAGTGGTACCGTGCCGGGCTGGAGGTCAATGGCCAGGTTGCATGGTCTGTGAGGAGGGAGTTTAACAGCTCTTTGTTTGCTGAAGACCCCTGCCAGGTCACGGTACGGGATGGGAATGGTCTCCATGTTGACATCAGGGACCTCGGACTCCCCTGATTACCACTCAGCCTTCACTTGGAGACAAAGTTCCTTACAGGTCGGGCCCCAATGAAGAACATCATGCTGGGTCCAGGAGATGAGGGGGTCGTGTTGGAGAAGCCAGAGATGGGATGCCTGAGATGTCCCAGGTTGGTGGGAGATGAGGTGAGTCGGGTGAAGAGGAAGCATAGGTCCTCAGTGTGGTCGCCGATGGTGAGAGTGAGAGGCTGAGTTTGGTGAGTGATGGGACTGGATGACAAGGGCCGACTATCCACAGCGGTGATGGTGACAGGCTGAGATAACGCCTCACGGTCCACTCCCAATTGGACAGCATAGGTATGAGCAATAAAGTTACCAGCCACCCCTGAATCAATGAAAGTGGTGACTACAATATGTTTGTGGCCCAATTGGAGGTATATCTGAAGAGTGAAGCGTGAAACAGTCGGTATGCAGGAGGTGGCAGCAATCGGACCAGGCAAGTTCCTAACCCTATTCACCTTGTCTGACCATCTCCCGGTGCTCGGGGGAGGCGCAATAGGCAGAGAGGCCCTCATGATAAGCACAGAGCACTTTCGATGCAGTCAGGGAGGCACGCCCTATCTGCATGTGTTCCCCGGCTCCGATGGAGTGGGCCTCTGATGGAGGTGAAGGTCAGGCCAGGAGGGATGATGAATCCGAGGTGGTGCTGGTCTTCGGCTGGGGACTCACCGGCGGCAGAGTACGAGGGGCTGGCTTCAGGCGAGAGCTCATCCACAATTCTATGCAGAGACTTAGTTATATAATGCCCTCCAGGGTGTCCAGGAGCTCTCGCCCGGCAAGTTCATCCTTCAGGCAGGGAGCCAACCCCTCGTAGAAGGCCGTTTGGAGGGCAGAGTCGCTCCAGGTGTCTGGAAGTATGAAAGTACGAAACTCTGAAATACAGTCTGAACACAGTTTGCCCAGTGTATCGTAGCGGATGAACCCAATCGCAGACACGCACGAGAGTTAGTAACCACGCTCTTTAGTCTGAGAACGCTCTACTGAGGAGTTAAGATTCCCACCAGGAATCAATGTTCTCACACGCACACAGTAAGTATATAAGGAGAGAGAGAAAACCGGAGTACTCACGGTACCAGGAAATACGGGCTGGAGTTGAGCTAGCATGAGACTCAATGACTGACTGCAGAGTAGTACCAGCTTCCTGTTTATATAACCTGCGACGTGCGTCATGTGACTGGTGCGTGTGACAGAATGGCTTGATATGCACACAAATTCATGGTCTGCCTCCAGTAGTGCAGTGGTAGAGACCTGGGTACTGAATCAGAAGGTTGTTGGTTTGAATCCATGGTGTGGGAGGGATTTTGTTTGATACAAACTTTTTTTTTTGCCTATACAACCAAAGTTTGGGTGTTTCCAAACACTGGTTTTATAGCAATCATGCAATCACACTTCACAAATGCATCTAGTTTTTTCACTGCTCTTTTGTTTCTTTCTTGTTTTATGTTCATTGTTTTATAATTATTAATTAAGCATCCTAAGATGTCTGAATGGTTATAAATAAGAACCACAGGGTAATTTTATATATATATATATATATATTTTACAAGCTGTAGTCTACATTCATTAAAAGGTTCCAAAGCAAGAAAAACTGAGTTTCCTTTTTTCAAATAAAACATTAATTCACTATGTAATTATATGTAAGGCTCAAAAATGTACTGTTCACTCACACGTCCATGCAGGTTTTATAAGGAAATAACACTGCAAAATCAACATTTTAATGTATAGTTTCGTGTGTCACAAATCTGGCACAGCATGAATGAAAACATTCTGTATCTCTTTCTTTCTCTCTCTCTTTCCGTCTCTCTAACTATATCTCCGTCTGACTCCCATGTCTCCCTAACTCATCAGCCAACTGACAAGAGAGGGCATCTCTGTTTGGGTACTCTCCCTGCTGCTTCCACTCAGGCAAATGTAGAGGACAGAGAACAGAAGTGGAACACCATCGTTAGTGAACAGCTGCTGGCACCCTGACCCTTCTCCCCCATACACCAACCCCACCCATACACACAAACACACACGTTACCACATAACCTTCACCTAATTGGGAATCCTCCTCGGCTACTGAGAGTGCTCCATCCTAATGGGACAGTAAATCACCGGCGTGTACATACACACACTTATTTTTAAATGCTAATGATCCCTGTTCTCTCCTTGTATACTCCCATAAAGAGCTCAAAGACCTTCTCAGAATACAGTAGAGCCATATGGACTGTGCAACAGGCATAGCCCTACCAGACTCCTGAACTATCCTGTCAAGCAGCCTACAGCCAATTCATGCATACAATACAAAGGTACATGAGGAGTCAGACAGTGCTCTGTTGAAGAATGACAAGAATTAAAAAAAAGTAAAGTACCTATGTAAAGTAAATCATTAAACCAGGAAGGGGTACCTCCCCAATGAGATCAAAAAGTAAACATCAGTGCTTCAAACATATTGTGTACAGAAGAACTACCTCTCACAATGAATTAAACTTTACATGAACAAACTATTGAAATTATTGTTGAGGTCAAAACACTGCAGAGTTGTATGTCCAAAGCTGTTTCTCAGGGTCAGTTTTGCAAATGTATGTATTTTTCCTCCCTAACACTTGAATTAGGTGTACTAGATGAGGGTAGGCCCTGAAATCCTCACAGAGTGGCTTTATCAGGACAGGGCTGTTTAGAGCTGCCATTCAGTTGGTGCAGTAACTCCATAATACCAGTAGATGAAAGCGTTGGCTCGATTAAGGCCTTGAGCTAGTCAGGCACTCCTTTCTGTGTTTAACAATATACTGAACAATATTTTGCTGTCCCAAGATTTCATGCAATGTCCCAGTTTGGTCAAGCTTATTTTTCCATCTTATAATGTAGATATTTAACATTTCGTGGATCAGCATTGTTGTAGACTTACATTTTTTCACAAAAAAGACTTGCCACAAGTCAAAAGTTGTCGAATTGTAGTAGTCTCATGGTAAAAATGTTTTTCACATAGGCTATTCAAATGTTTAAACATTCAAAAAACACTCAAATGTCATTCAAGAGTCGTTTACTCTAAGGGTCTGGGCGAGTAACTTTTAGGGAGACCCCCAACAAAGTTATCATAAATTTCCAGGCCAATATGTTGTACTTTTACAGTTCTCTGGGACACCTAGAACCACTTACTCTGCAAACTGCAAACCTTTGCTGTTTGAGTCATTCTGATAACTATGTCATGTTAGCTGTAGCCAAGGGTATGTGCAGCAAACTGTAGTATGTGCAGCAAACTGTATTCAATTGTAAATCTACGTGAATGAAAGTAGCCTTTCCTACGTTTCCTGAACCTATTCAGAAGATTCCTGTAAACCAGGTCAGGAACAGTGTTTTTTAGGCAATGTTTAACAAATTTGTTGATGTGGGTAAGTCCAGTCTTAAAAGCAGTCATGTTATGAACTGGGGTCTAGAGTCATTTATTTCTACAGCATCTGCTTATGACAGTGAAGTAACTACATATTCCTCAAGAGTCAGGCCTTTCAATAAAGTAATGGAGAGGTGAACACAGATACATATTTCAACCTCATGTTGCTTTTAACAGTAATGGTGCATCTTGACAGTGCAGGGAAAACACAGAGAAACAACACATAAGCAACTGTGTAAAATGATCATTTAGTTGCGCATATCCTTTAACTGTTGCTGAAATATTTGCAGCTACACAGAGATGTAATAAGCGTTGTACAAGTGTGTTTATGGTGAAAATAAGGAGCAACATGTCTGTTGTTTTTTTCATCATTTTGGGATTTGTTAGGTGGCTTTTTTTTTTTACTACAGGAGGAGTGTCATCAGGCAAATGATTCAGACTGTTGGCCTATTTTCAGTTGGTCTATTATAAATGTCTTACAGTCAAATACAAAACTCTTTACCTCTTTATCACCTCTTTATTAACAAGTAAATCTTAAACTGTCACTGTGCTATGTGACGGCCACCTCGTCCCCGTCACGTAGAACCCGTTCCCCATCTCCTGAATATTAGTTTTCCCTTCGTCCCCATATTTATGTCCAGTTTCCGTTGTTTCCCTTCGTCCCCATATTTAT
>JBBPCX010000001.1:40158410-40186385 GCA_037974365.1 Hydrocynus forskahlii
AAATACAGTTGAATGCGATTCGAAAATGGGCTATTTTGGCAGTGTAACTCATAGACATACATATTTAATTTTTTTACATATCCTTATCTCTTTTCTGTATTAAAGGTTGGCTTTTCTAGTCAAAACACATGGGACCCAGCTCAAAACTGCTATAACTGTATTCCGACTACGAGTGTATGAGATCCTTGCGTCATTGCCTCCTAAGACATATGAAGGTAAGCGCTGTACTTTTATCATTTACTGCTGAGTTATGTTGAGCACCGTGCACCTCAAAGTATGGATGAGCACAACTAGCTGTATTGTCAAGCTTAGAGGTTGACTAGAGATATATTTACCTTTGAAAGTTCTGCTTGAAATTAACAGTCAAATTCCCAGTTTGTGTCTTATTTGAATGCTGGAGTTACAAAGAGGCCACTGAGTGTAGTATTGTGTATCTTTGGATTCAAGGATTCAAAATGTTTGTCATATGAACAGTAGAAAGCGCATTGCTCTGTACAATTGCATTCTTTCTTTGCTGTGCACACAAATGCCGAGATTATAGTTGAGTTTTTATATATACAGTAACCCCCTGCTTTTTGCAGGGGTTACGTTCCAAGAGCACCCACGTATAGTGAAAAAAACGCATTGTTGTGTTGTAAAAAAAATGCATGTATATGCCTATTTTTATAGTGTGAACCAGGGGTGCCCACACTTTTTTGGCTTGCAAGTTACTTTTAAAATGATCAAGTCAAAATGATCTAAACAATAAAAACGCTAAACATATATTTATAAATAAATATATATATACATATATTTATTTATATATATACGGAGTATACTTTATATATTTTGTTTACCCTGCATAACGGCATGAACAAGTATGGCACAATACAATTAAATTACCTTACTCCGATGACGTCTTACACTGAATGGAATCGGCCAAAGTTGCATAGTCCGGACGGTAGTTGCTGGTAGCCAGCCTCAAACAGACTTCCAAATGATCATCAGTCATGGTGGAACAGTATTTGGACTTTGTGTGCTGATAAACCCTTTTGCATTTAGTGTTTTTATGAGAAGCCTTACAATTGCCTAATTTTGTGTATTTGTTCTGTTACAAAAGCAGGCATTCTTACTTTTGCTTAATATTTTAATCAAACTTTTAATTTTAATTTAACACTGCAAACAAATCTGCAGAACAGAAACAGAACCGAACTTAGTAGCCAGACGGTATGTCTTCAGTGCAGGTTGACATTCAGAAAAATCAAATGCCTCAGCTTGGATGGGCTGATGGGGTTTCTCCTCTCAGTTAGTATCTGCCCTGTTTTTGAGAAGACTCTCTCCTCACATTCGATTGGCCACAAGGCCACCATGCTGCCAATCAAAACAAAGTTCTGCCTTGAGCAGAGCTGAGCCACTGAGAGTGAAAGCTGAGCAGAGAAAGGAAAAAAAATGGTGAGCCGGCTCTTACTCGATGGGAGTTGGCTCTTCTGATTCACCTCTTAGAGCCAATGCTTTTGCGCATGACACATTACTATTCTGTGGCTCGCGGTGCACTCGTTTTTACGTTGCACGGTCTCCTGGGCGCGTTAGAGTTTATTCTGAAAGGCAGGGCTCTACGATCGACTCACGTTGCCTTTGCGATCGACCGGTAGATCGAGATTGACCTGTTGGGCACCCCTGGTGTAAACCCTAAATATGCCCCCAAATTTGCTCCCAAAACACTTTAATTTCATTTTAAACTCAGTTTAATACATTTCCCTTGACGGAAATGTAAAGGTAAACTCGTATCCATACTGTAAAGTTTACATTGAACTCCTGCAGTGCTAGAATGTAAATACCGATATTACCCCTGTATAGACTGTACTGTAATACATATACATATGTATAAGCAGAGTAAATACCGTAATAATTTAATGAAACATTTTAGTAATAAAATACAGTAAAATGGACGGGCAATTTTTACCTATAATTTTTACAGTTCAATAATTTACTGTTCATCGAGCAGTGCATCTCATTCAGGGGTTTCAGGAGGAGTCGTATTGTAGTGACCCGCCAGTTAAAGCAGACACTGGACAGCGACTAAGCTCAACCGCCTCTTTTAATTTAATTCACAGTAATAAAAATACAGGGCTTTAAGACGGACAAAACGGCAGCAGCCAATCAACAGCGAGGAGAAATAAATAACGGTTTCGGATTGGCTACTTTCAAACCTCCCGCCTCTTGAGTACAGCGGTATTTAACCATCCTAAGACGTTCTTTCTTTGTGTTCTCTGGACAGTACAAAAACATTTATACAGTTATATTTTATATGGAAATGTAGCTGAATTTACATTTAAGGGGACATATTATGCAAAACTCACTTTAAAAAAAAAATACAAGTTATAATAGGTCTAGGGGCTATACAAAACATGTTCTTGAAGTTCTTTGCACAGAATCACGCTCACATAAAGAGATATCACCAGCTTAATTCTTGACAGTTTCGGTCTATTTCAAAATGGGCCGTTTCAGGGCTCTGTCCCTTTTATGCAAATAAGCTGTTGCTGGCCACACCCCACCCAGCCCATGCTTAAGCTGCCATTTAAATTCTGAATTTTACACATTAGAATCCATGTCCTTAATACTAGTGAAAGTGTTTCTTTCTTTCTTTCTTTCTTTCTTTCCTTCTATCCCTTCAATCTGTGACAGTGGTTCTAGCCTGTATGGTAACCAGGCTGAAGGAAGGAAAGGAGGGAGAAAGAAAGAGTGAGAGATACACTAGATGAACAAAAGTATTGGGACACTTAACACACGTGAAAAAGGCAGAAAACAGAGGTGCTATCCAGCCCTATATGTTCGACCCCAAGTCGGACCCAGAGCAAGATGAACACAACATTTCATGTTTGACCTGCCTTTGCCGGTAGACATTGCAATCGGCTTATCCATGCTCGTAAAACTAGCAGACAAAATGGCGGATCTTCAACTAAACTAGTGTTGGGGCGCAGCGGAGCGTGCCTTACCGTATACGTCCACGGGAACAAAACATGGATTTCACGCCATGGTTGGTGTATTTTCATGCGAATTTCTTTGCTTTAACTAATAGTGGAGGTTGTTTTATTGTGTTTTGCGCGAGCTTTGTGGGCTATTGGCCAGCTGGGCAGAGTGAGTTTTTTTTTCTGACCTGCAGTGGTCAACTGGTAGTGGCAAGCCGACTCCCCGGACATGTCGGGTCAGTTCATCAGCTCCTTTTCTACAGTTTGGATGCAAAAGAAACTTTTGAAACTTCAGTCTTAGCTTTGAAATGAGGCAAACCACAAACAAAAATAATAAAGTATGATGGAGTTATGAGCTTTTAAAATTTGGAGCTGCAAAGACCCAAGATGGCTGCTTAAAGGGGTGACAAGCAACAGGTTAGTGGGTGGGGTCTTGACAGATGAGGGGCGGTTCTATGCAAATCGGCCCCGTGGGACGTCACACTAGGCCCTCCGTCCAAATGGCCTATTTTGAAAGGGCCTGAAACTATGGAGAATAAAGCTGGTGATATCTCTTTATGAGAGAGTGATTTTGTTCAAAGAACTTCCTGAACATGTTTTGTATAGCCCATAGACCAATTATAGCTAAAGTGAGTTTTGCATAATATATCCCCTTTAATATTTGTTACAAAATTAGTAAATTATACTTTTCTTAATAATTTAGCTCTAAAATGCATGAAGAATTATATATTGCCATGAATAAAGCAAAAATGTGGAGGATATCTGCGGTTTTCACAAATTTGCTGAAGTTTCCGCCATTAGTTCGGTTCTATGAAAAAATGACTGAATCCGAAACACTTTAATTTTCATTTAATTTTAAGTTATACATGAACTTTAAAATACATTAACTTTAAAATGTTCAGGTAAACCTGTATATGCGCTGGACAGTGTACACTGAAATGGCCTCTCCCACAATTAATTCATGCAAGCATGTTTTCTTTGGTATGCGCTGCTGTGTTCTTTGCTGTTAGCAGGGTAAATACAGTAATAATTTTTAGTAATTTTTTTAGTAATAACAATACAATAAAATGTAAGGGCAATCACCAATAATTTTTACAGTTCAGTATTTTGCTGTTCATAATGGCATGCTGCCGCCGCATAACTTTCTCCTTCCGGAGCATATCTAGTAGTTCAACCTTCTCCTGGAGTGTCTTACACTTTCTCTTGCGCTTAGGTGCATTGCCAAAAGGTGCAGGGCGTTTGGGCAGCATCTTAGGAAGGAAAACACGAGAACAGGAGAGCCAATAACTGGAAATTTAGCTGGATTTATATTTGGATTACTATTTGTTACAAAATTAGTAAATTATATTTTTCTTAATAATTTAGAACAAAAATACATTTAAAAAAACCATATTGCCACGAAAAAGCAAACAAAAAATGTGCAGAGAATATTTGCAGTTTCTGAGTTATTGTGGGGATTATCGTGTACAATTATCAGTTAGGTTTTCAGAAAAAAATCTGCGTTAGACTGATTCCGCGACTCCTGATCCACGGAAAAGCAGGGGGTTACTGTACAAATAAGTTAGTAAATACTGTGATATTAACTGTGCATTTGCTAAATGAAGGAAATGTGCAACAGAGCTTAATGTGCAAAATAACAGTGAGGTAGATGGACATTATTGTAAAGTTTGTTTAAATATCAAAATGATTTTATCAGCCTTCACTGTGTTATGGTTCCGTTGTCACAGAAAGTTTTGCTACAGTGCTAAAACAGCTGCTGAATGACCTGACCAGTCCAGAGAATATGACATGTCCTGAGCTCAGCCTGTTGCCCCCTCTGTGTCACAACCAGGACCTGGCTCTGCTGGGTCCGGCTGTTCAGAACATGGATCAGCACTATATCGAAGAGCAGGTCAGCCTCAAAGCTTGTTGTGGAACTTTCAAAAATAATTAGGTTTCATGAAGCAGGACATTATATTAGAACAATGTTTCCCAATTTAAGTCCATTTCCATCTACAGCTACATGGAGGCAGTATAGGAGGAGGAGCATTAGAGTATGACTCTTTCACTATCTTTGAAAAAGCTCAGGAGGTACCTGTACCACTTCCCCCAGCAGCTGCTCTTACCGTCGCTGCAGTTCGGCTGTTTGGGGTCATTTTCCCCCACCTTGCCATCCAACTGAGGTATAGTACTCCTGCAGTTCCACCATTTACAGGATTTGAGTTCAAACTTCTCTGAAATCCTTAGTCCTTCTGTTATCCTTATCAGCTATGGCCAGCACATCTTGCTTAGCATGTTTGCTCCCGTGACTACCACTAGCCTACCACTGGCTTTGTACACAGTTTGCATGCAGATCAAAGCAGTAATGTTCTGCAGTGAATTCCACATTTAAACAGTGTGTCGACTAGCACAAGTCAAATTTAGCTCATTAAATTTCTTCTTTAATGGAATAATGTGCCCCTATCTAAATTAGCTTTACACTTTGATTATTAGTGTGATTACGTACTGTTCTTCTGAAGTTTTCTTTTTATTATTCTTTTATAGTCAAAATAGGTGTCACTTCTCATTGGAGCTTGTGCTGAATTTCAGAACTCCTCCAATTTCAAAAAGTCCATTAATATCCAGTGCGGTGCACTAGTGTAAATCTTTGTGATCGGTTGATCAGGGGCATAGTATTAATCTTATAAAAATGGTCGAGAGACCTCTGTGACATATTGGGAGAGAGAAATAATGGTTAAGAGACCTTTAAAATGGCTGATAGAGAGGTAGTCTGTGACATCACGCATACGGTTGCTGAGCACAGAGAAAAAGACTTACACAGCATGCTCATAAAATTGACTTTGGCACGCTAAAGCTCAGGTCAGTTATATGAAAAAGACATTTGTGACTATTTGTTGTGGTTTAATTAAAAATAATCAGCCCGTGAATCCTGCCACGCTTTCAGCCGTACTCATTAATGGCTTGATAAGAGCCAAAAGAACTTCTGCGCCTCCCAGTGGTGCAGTGGGTGGAGCGGTTCTTTCCGAACCAGATGACCAGCGGTCAAGTCTCCGTGGGGAGCTTTTTTTTTTGCCCATAAAACCTGTGTTTGGGTGTCTCCAAACACCTGTTTTTATAGCAACCACGCAATCACACTTTGCATTTTCCCTCAGAAATGCATTTTCTGTTTTCAGCTGTTATTTCAAACCCTGTTTACTCCTCTGATCTAGGAATAATTCTTTATTGTGTATCACCATGTTGTTTATCTCAGGACTCAAGTGCTGGAGCAGTTTTGTGACTGTGTGAGGGTGCTTAAGAGCTCTCGGCAACAGACCGTCCACATCCACGTGACAGCTGCTTTTTGCAGCACTCTGAAGGTAAGCACATGGTAGATGTGCCTCTTTTTCTGTATACTACACTCCATATGCTATATTTTGCATGGTGTAATAGGGCTTCAGTATTTTCTTTATATGCTTTAAGGGACAGCTTCCAAAAAAAGAGATTACAGCTAAGATTTAAGTCCTAGATTTAAACAGCATTTTAATGGAGACTAAAATAAATCTGCTTTCTCAGTCATGGTATTAAATAGTTCTAAACTAAGCCTAGTCCTGACTAAATTAATCTTATCTTCTGAAGGAAGATTAGAGCTAGTACACAATTATATTCAGGTATAAGATAATCCTCCCAGAAGGGAGGTTTAACTTCAGATGTCATTTGTTGAATGTCGTTTGATGAAGAAGACACATGGATTACTTTGAGTATGTCAATGAACATCAACGAATCCCACCAGCTAGACAAGTTTTGGGGGGCTGGAGCCTATCCCAGCTACTACAGGCGAAGGCAGGGTACACCCTGGACAGTTGCCAGCACGTCGCAGGGCCACATACAGCCAGCCATTCACACTCACATTCACACCTAGGGGCAATTTAGTGTGCTCAATTGACCTATCAACATGCACGCATGTTTTTGGTGGTGGGAGGAAACCGGAGCTCCCGGAGGAAACGCACGCGGTCACGGGGAGAACATGCAAACTTCACACAGAAAAACCCTGTGCCCAACCCAGGAGTCGAACCCAGGACCTTCTTGCTGTGAGGCAACAGCGCTAACCCCTGCGCCACCGTGCCACCCCACAAGTCATGATTCCCATATGCCCTTGAGCAAGGTACCGTTACCACAAGATGCGCCCCAGGCGCTGTGTTCCTGGCTGCTGGCTGCTTCACTTGATGAACGGGTTAAATGCAGAGGAAGAACTTCGTGCTTTTCACACTGTGTGCAGTGGTGTGTTTACGTATGATAGAATGGTCACTTTCGCTTTCATTTTCTATTTCATGTTCCTCCTTTAGATACTTTAACTTGTGTTCATGAAATTCAAAAGCCACCTTTTCATGGATTGAGACTCTTTCCATAGCTTCCAAGGATGTGGAGGGTAAGCTACATTGCAGCTCTTCAGTCCTGTCCATTTCACTTTCTCCTAGAAACAGAACAGTTCATTTAATGTGCATAAAAGAATGCACATTAAATGAGAAATGGTTTTATTTAGATGACACAAACAGTCTTTTGAACGAAGACAAAAATCAGTGCACTAATATACTCAAAGTAGGTGTGTGTGATCCCTCATCTGAACTGTCTAGATCAGTGGTTCTCAACCTTTTTTGAACGAACGCCCCCTGACCTCATCATGAGCCTCTTGACGCCCTCCCCCCACACACCCACAAAGAAATAGGCTATTATCATAATTGACGTATGAAGATTATGAAAATATATGGCCTAATAATAATAATAATGATGATGATGAGGATGATAATAATTATGGTTGTCTAAGTGTTGTCTTTGAGTAGCCTTATGAAGACTATGTTTGAAGAAAAACCTCAAGTGGGTAGGCTTTGTGCTGAGATGCTGGCAAGCCAGGTTTGTAGAACATGATCAAATTCATTACAATAGCCTAGCCTACTTCATGTATATGTGTGGTTGTGATCTACTCTTTTCAGTTTAGTAGTTGAGCAACGAGGGGGAAAAAAACATTTCACAAGAACCGGGGTTTGAAAGTATTCTATGTATTCTCTCACATTCCAAACAAATCCAAGACGTAACACATCACATCAACCAATCACGTGCACAACATGCCTAAACTGACCAATAACGATAGCCTTTGCTCACACTCAATTAAGCAGACTTGGACCTATAACTAATTTTTAAATAACCGTTATTTAAAGGCGAGGGAATAAAGCCAAAGTTAATGTAATCTGCACTAGACTGTCTGCACTTTTTCTTGTTTACCACCATGTTGTTTAACAAAGTTTTGATAAACATTTTATACGTAACTGTGCTTGTGTACATTTTGACTGGATGTGAGATTTTAACCCGCGAAGCTGCAGCCGTCAGGAGCCGTCAACCCAAAGATTCTAGAACGCTCAACCCGCTCTCTGCTGCACTCAGTCAGCGCTGCGGCCGATGGTTGGTAAGGAATTTGTTTACGGAGGTTGCTATGGAAATTACATCCCGGCAGTAGGGAAAGTACTCAGAGTGGTCAGAGCACCAGGCACTGGTATGCCTATTTATTTCTAATCATTCCATGAATATATTATTACATCTTATTTCGTGTTCAAATGAACAAAGTCTGTTCATTGTATATGCTTAAAAATTCTAATGGATAAAATTGATGCCCACCATTTGCATCTGAGAGCCCCCCTCTCAGCTGTCTCATTCTCAACACCCCCCGATGGTTTTCATCCGCCCCCGTTGAGAAACGCTGGTCTAGATGGTCATCATCTGGTATGTTATCCAAAAGCTGCTGGTTCTGCATTATTCTTTTCAGTAACTCATCCAACCGCTCAGTGTCTTTATTTGTAGGTTCTCTGCCAGTCTAAAATCTCTCTGTTCTGGCATCTGCTACATTTTTTTTTTTTTTATATTCTTACACAACCTGTATGAAATAAATAATGTAACTTCAACCGATTGATATCACAGAACAGTAAAGATTAAGCAGCTAACAATGTTAAGTAAATCTGACAATTCTTACCTGAAGTTCTTGAATTGTAAATGTTTGTTCATTTGCATTGAACACATTACAGATGGATTTTCATGCAGTCCTTTTCTTTGATTTCACAGCAGATGTATGCGGCTTGTCTTCAGTGATGGGGTATCTGGAAACGATTGTCTTTAAAAAAGTTTCCTCTTGCTCAGTAAAGTTTTTTGATCGCTGTCTTTTTCTGCTGCCATTGGTTCAGTTGGATTTGTTCTCCAGTTCCATTCAATTGTTGGCTTTTCTGAGTCCATTTCGTGTTTTATAGGAAACTTAGTTCAACTAATTCAGACTAGCACAGGTGGTTTTGAATTAATCTTGATTGCTTTAGTTCAAGACTCCATCGTCCAAGTGTTAGTAAAATCAAATTAGTCTGTGTTTTAGAAAGCTATTTATTAAGGCCTGATTAACAATTCTAGATTAATGCCTACTCTTGGTCTAATTTTAACCCTGTCTGGGAAACCACCTCTAAAAGTTATGTCTTTGTCTCACCTATAGTGTTTGGCATTGAGTCATGAAATGTTGGGTCCTGAAGAGGTGCAGAAGCCAGGTCTGTCTCTCCTGGTGGGGGCCCTAGAGAGCACTAACCCCCTCCTACGCTGCGTTGCTGCTGAGGGTTTAGCTCGACTAGCGAAGATCCTCAATGAGCCCAACTTTACTGTCGCTTTGATGTTGATGAGCTTTGACAAGTGAGTGTCTGCTAACTTTCTGTGCAATTTCATTCTCAGAAACTGTACAGTTTCATATTCCTTTTTATTTGTTTCTTATTCCTGTAACATTTGTCGTATTATGCAAAAACTGATGATTAATCTTCATAAACATTAAAGAGTTGAAACCATTAGTCCTTTCTACTTTCAGACTGAAGACAGCAAGGGACGCCAACACACGTATGGGCCATTCCTTGGCTCTGGGAGCACTATACCGCTACCTGGGAGGTATCGGTTCCCCCCAGCAACTCAGTGCCTGTGTTGGTGTCCTCTTCACACTCTCCCAAGACAATACCTCACCAGAAGTCCAGGTGGGGACCGGGCTGTGTTGGAAAACAGTATCTGGAATATCTGGGGGTTTATCATTATTTTTCCTACTAAAAGCAAAGATAGGACCTGTTTCTTTCTAAAAACCCCAGCTATTCCAGGGACCTGTCTTACAAAGCAGGTTCAACTTGTACTAGTTCTTGATTATGTTTAAGTTTTACAAAGCCTAACAAACACATGCTGTGCTTAACAACTCTCTCTGTTAAACCAGGCTATGATGAATCCTCACAGACCTGCTTGGAAATGCATGATGGTTTTGACAGTTAGACAATCATGTTTACAAAAAAAAACCTCTATTTAAATATGTAGAAATGAAAGCATTTGTAACAGTTAAGCAACACTCTACACCACGTTCCAAATTATTATGCAAATTGTATTTAAGTGTCAAAGATTTAAATATTTTGTTTTTCAATAAACTTATGGATGGTATTGTGTCTCAGGGCTCTTTGGATCACTGAAATCAATCTCGGACACCTGTGATAATAAGTTTGCCAGGGGAGCCCAATTAAAGGAAAAACTACTGAAGAAGGACGTTCCACATTATTAGGCAGACCACCATTTTCAAGCAATATGGGGGGAAAAAAGGATCTCTCTGCTGCTGAAAAGTGTGAAAATAGTTGAATGTCTTGGACAAGGAATGAAAACCTTAGATATTGAAAGATTTTGGTGTCAGGAATAGTGGGGGCTCTGTGGATTGGTTGAAGATCCGCCATTTTTGTCTGCTGGTTTTACGAGCACGCATAAGATGCCGAGTGCTGTGACTACAGGCAAAGGCAAGTCACACATGAAGTGTTGTGTTAAAAAGAGGTATAATATGTCCCCTTTAAAACTTACTGTAATAAATCTTGCTTTGAAAGTCAGGTCCCTGATTACTTCTAATATTTATCTTCTAATCTTCTTCATCGTGTGGTTACTTGAAATGAAATACATCCACTGTCTACAAAAGATGTTTTTGGCATTTGTGTTGTAGATGTGGTCTCTCCATTCTTTGTCTGTGGTGGTGGACCTGGCGGGGCCTCTTTATCATAATCACTTAGAGGCTAGCTTGACTTTGGTGGTGCGACTTCTTCTCTTGACGCCACACACTCATGTGGAGGTGCAGCAGAGCCTGGGCCGCTGCCTCAGTGCTCTCATCACATCAATGGGCCCTGACCTGCAAGGTTCTCTCCCACACACAGGCTTAAATTCTGGGCTTGTTTTCTCTTCCATTAAGAATTTCTGGTCTTCACTATATTTGATTCACTTTCTAAATACTACAGTAAAATGTAAGTTGTTAGAGTTGGGACTAGATGAAAAGTACTTCAGGCTGCTTCAAATTAAAATGGTCTAGTTTTCCAGGTTAGTTTCTATGAAAGAAATATATTTAAGGATTAGGGAATCAGTACAGTTTTTGTTAACGTAAAGGAAATTTTTAATTTTTCATTATATGCCCTCTTTGAGGCGGCTTGTGTCATTCACACTCAAATATGGGTGCAATTTGACTAAAAAGCTGCTGTCTCGACGCAGTGATTTATTTACTGCTTAGGCCTAGTACCAAATCCCATACTTGAACTAAACCAGCAAGAAGGGATTCTGATTCTCTAACATACGTGCTTGTATGTTTTGTTTAGATGAAGATGTGAATGTCTGTACAATGAGGACCTCTTGTTTACTGGGCTGTGCAGTGATGCAGGACCATCCGGATTGTCTGGTTCAAGCACAAGCCATCACCTGCCTGCAGCAGCTGCACATGTTCTCACCCCGCCATATCAACCTGGCCAGCCTAGTTCCTAGCCTCTGCGTGAGTGCACACGTACACCACATGGTCTAGCCTCTGCGTGAGTGCACACAAACACCACATGGTCTCTCTCTCTCTCTCTCTCTCTCTCTCTCTCTCGCTCTCGCTCTTGCTCTCGCTCTCTCTCTCTTTTAACTTGTGATTTCACATTTGTTTATCCCAAGTGTTTGTTCGTTATTTGTAGTCCTCAGGTTTATATTCAGAATCAAGTTTGTGGTGACTGTGCTGTTCTCTACTCTCTTACACAGGAGATCTTGTTGGATTATTCTGTGTTGGTAGGTCACCCTCTCCCCCCTTCCAAAGCTCTGCCAAGCTTCAGCTTGGAAATTTGTTTTCTTCTGTTTGCTATTTTCTTTCACTCTCTTTCCTGCCTCAGCCTCACGCACTCATTTTTTATTAATGTAGACTCACCAAAGACATACCAGATTAAAGCATGAGCCATTACTGTAACAGTCTCTCCCTGCACTTCTAGTGTCAGGGATTTAACAAGTCTTTTGCTGCTAAAGTTTTAAAGGCAATAATATCAAACATGCCTCACACAGATTTCTACTACAAATTTGGAAGGCTTGCTTCTATTGTAAACTTTATCCATTTTGCTCACACCCTGGCTGTGAAAGTACCATAGAACAGCAGTGAGAGGTAATTTACATTCTTTTTTAATTTTTTAATTTTTTAATTTTGTAATGTAGTTTAACATTTATTTGAGGTTGTTTTGATCTGGAATGTGTTGTATTTCAGCTTTGGTTGGGGATCATAATTGATTGAGTGATCAGGTTGGCTCGGAGTTGTGAGTAAAGGTCTGGGTGGGCTGCATTAGAGTTTGGGATTGCACAATGGGCATTTGTAAAGTGTCGCTTACAGGCATGCGTCACCGCACCGCACAGTGTTAGCAGTGTGAAATTCTTTCTCTGCATTTGATTATTTTTAACAGAATGTCCCATACTGAAGCTTTAAGGTAATGCCTTTAGTATAACACTTTTTTCATAAGTGGCTAAATAAATAATTTTTATGAAGTGTAATTTTGATGGAAACAATTTGAACGTATAAGCAAACTTCAGCAGTACCCCTTTTTCGCTGCACTTGCTTACACTTTCCCTCTCAATTCTGAAATAGAATTTGTTGGGATCAGTTAAGTGTGATGGGATTAACTGCATCTTGGCTACCGCCAACACTCCTGCCGCTGATGTTTTTTTCTGTTTTTCTGTTTAATAATGTATTTGTTTGTTATTGCTCACTTGCTTGGGGACTTGATCTGCAGTTTTATTAATAATGTTTTTGTGTGTATATGTCCAGGTAAACCTCTGCAGTTTGTACCTTTGTTTGCGACGGGCAGTGGTAGCGTGCTTACGGCAGCTGGCCCAACATGAGACTGTGGAGGTGTCTGAACATGCTGTGGTGCTAGTGAAGGAGCTACCTGGCAGAGACAACACACAGCTAGGTGCAACCACCTCTCTGCTAACATTTGTTATCTGTTATGTCTCCTGCAAAACTAAGATTGAAACTGTTAGATGTCTAAGATCTGTGTTCATACCCTCAGATGTCCTGTTACAGCCCTGCCTCTTCTAATTATAGAGGAAGATTAAAAAAACAAAAAGCTTACTTTAAGGATTGCGGGTAGTAAAAGGGATTTCCTTCAGTAAAAAAATTGAACAAGGTTGCAATTACATTTTGCCTGATTTTGTCTCACAGATGTTACCATTAAAGAAGTGGGTCTAGAAGGAGTTTTGTTCAGCCTGCTGGATTGTGAGTCAGACCCTCAGCTTCGACAAGATATTAAGGACACACTTTTCCACATGATGAGCTCCGCTGCCAAGAGTGAACTGGCCCACTGGCTAAAGCTCTGCAAGGATGTGCTCTCTGCCTCCTCAGGTGAGTTGATTTTTCACTTCGATTGTTTTAATTTTTTCATTTACAGTAGTAAATGATTAACTGGCCTAATGAAGTTGGCCTAAAATTAGTTCCCAAACAACACACACATTCTGAGGACACAGATGTTACCACCATGCAAAAAGTATGCTCACGAGCAGCTAATTTGTTTCTCATTTAATTTTTTTTTTGACTATTTAAAAACGCAAGCTAATACCTAATTTATAGTTAGTGTTGTAATCATGCCACTGGTTTGTGCATGCTTGCCCTTTCTGAAATGATTTGTTACTGATTTGTACTAGCTTTGGTACTGTGTTTAGTTTCATTACACATTAGAAACAATGTGAGTTTTTTTGAGACCATATTCAAGCATAGTTCATCTCAAAGACGAGTCTTTACTTCATGATTCTGTAAATTGCCTCTCATCATGTTATGTTTTTTTCATATTTATCATCCATCAGACTCAGCAGTGGCCACCCTACTGGAGAACAACCAGGAGGATGATAGTGATGATTCTTCAGCTTTCCATGCCAAGCATGAGCTCAGTGGGCCCTTCAACAACCTGCACTGGGCCACGCGTGTGTTCGCTGTTGAGTGTGTATGTCGCATTATTGTGCAGTGTGAAAGTGGAGTTCCAGCACACTTTGACATGGTCCTAGCTCGGGAGCATGGCTTGCACAAGTCCACAGGTTACAGGCTGTTTTGCCTTTTTTGCTTTCTTTGTTTTTGCTTGGATTTATCCAGGTTTTCCTTGAGGTACTTTGTTTTGCTCTTTATATACTTCCTGTCTGTTGTTTTCTGTTTTTCTTTAAAGCTATACCAGCAGTTTTAGTATATGGGAAAATATTCAGGTCGTTTAAATTAAAGTTACTCTCCTTGACATTCCACTGTCTGACATATACACTTGTGCACGTCTGCTCTGTAGATTTTCTGGTTCTCCACTTGGCTGATCTTGTGCGCATGGCCTTCATGGCAGCTACTGACCACAGCAAGCAGCTCAGGCTGTCCGGCTTACAGATGCTGCTGGTTATCATCCGCAAATTTGCCAGCGTTCCAGAACCGGAGTTCCCTGGCCACGTCATTCTAGAGCAGTACCAGGCCAATGTAAGAGTCCCAGTAATCCATTCATCCATCCTAACCAGCAGCTTATTCTAACCCAGGGGTGCTGGAACCTGTCCCAGCAGTCATTGGCTGAAAGATGGAGACACACCCTGGACAGGTCATCAGCCCATTGCAGGGCAGACACACAGGCAAACACACTCACACATTCAGTCATACCAGGGGAGAGTTTAGAATCTCCTAATCACCTGACGTGTGAGTCTTTGGACAGGAGGCAGAAATCAGAACCCCAGTAATACATATGTATATAAAATAAAACAATAAGCCACGTAAGAGAGTGGATTCGCTTTTGTGTTGAATTATCATTAAGATGGCAGTGCCACACATATGTTTTCCCACACTGAGTTTAAGATAAGAAGATAAGAAAGAACTTTATTTATCCCGAGGGAAATTCTTTTGTCATAAACCTGCTCAATGCAATTAGAGGAAATAAAGATATACAATAAGAGTTAAAAAGAGTTAAAAATAATAACATTATTAGTGCAAGTGGTTATGAAAAGTGACATAATGTTTGTGCCATGAATAAAGAGAGGTAGCAGCATGTGACAGGGGGATGAAACAAACATTCAATAACATACAGATGAGTAAATAAAAGCAGATGAGTAATATTGCACAATCCGAGTGAGAACCAAATGACATTAATATTAATCCTGAAAAAGATCACCTACAGAATGAGGAAGAGTTAAACAGTCTTATTGCCACAGGTAGGAAGAATTTCCTGTGGTGTTTGGTTCTACATTTAGAGGCGATGAGTCTTTTGCTGCGTGTGCTCTGATGGCCCATCATGGAGGCATGCATGATATGAGAAGCTTTTTCAGTATTCTCCTCTCAGACACCTCCACCAGGGTCTCCTGTCTGACACCCAGGAGAGAACCAGCCCGTTAGCATCTGCTGTCTTCATTGCACTGCCCCAGCACATGGCTGTAAAGAACACAACACTCTGTACCACAGAGTGATAGAACATGGTCAGCATTTTCCTACACACATTGAAAGACCTGAGCAGCCTCAGTAGGAAAAGCCAGCTCTGCCCTTTCTTGAAGACATTGTTGGGGTTCTTGGACCAGTCCAGTTTGCCGTCAGTGTGTACCCCCAGATACCGGTAGTCCTCGACTACCTCCACATTAGCCCCTCTGATGATGACGGGTGGGAGGAGGAGCCTGCTTCTTAAAGTGCACAATCAGTTCTTTTGTCTTAGTGATGTTTAGCCGTAAGTGGTTCAGCTCACACCACTCAACAAAGCTGCCCACCACACTCCTGTATTCATCCTTCTGTCCATCCTTGATACAGGCCACAATGGCAGAGTCATTTGAGAATTTCTGCAGGTGACATAACTGAGACCTGTACCTGAAGTCTGACGTGTAGAGGTTGAAGAGGAAGGGTGATAGGACAGTCACCTGCGGCGCCCCCGTGCTGCTCAGGATGCTGTCCGAGCAGCAGCTCCTCAGCCGGACATGCTGTGGTCAATTGGTTAAATAGTCCTTAATCCAAGCTACCAGTGGGGCGTCCACCTGCATTTGCGTGAGCTTATTCCCCAGCAGTGATGGTCTGATCATGAGAAGTCAAAAAACATGACCCTCACAATAATCCCAACAATGTCAAAATGAGAATAAGCCTGGTCCAGCAGGTAGATGATGGCGTCCTCCACGCCTGTACGGGGTCAGTAAGCAAACTGTAGGGGGTCCAGCCAAGGCTCCACCAGCAGACGCAGATGTTTCAGGATCAATCTCTCTAGCGTTTTCATGACGTGTGAAGTCAGAGCCACTGGCCTGTAGTCACTGGGGGTCAATGAGTTGATCTTTCTGGGGACAAGAACCAGACAGGATGTCTTCCAGAGTGACAGGACCCTCTGCAGTTTCAGACTCATGTCGAAGATGAGATGTAGAACTCTAGACAGCTGGGTAGCACAGCACCTCTGGGCCCCGGGACTGACCCCAGCAGGGCCAGCAACTTTACTGGAATGGAGTCTGCACAGTTCCCTTTTGATGTCATCTGCTGAGAAGGACAGAGAGAGACAGGCTAAGGGGGGAGGAGAATGAAGAAGGTGGGAAGAGCTGAGTGTGGGGACAGGAGACGCAGGGCAGTCGAACCTATTAAAGTGCAGATTGAAGGAAAGTGAAAAAATATGGACGTACAGTTCAGGATTTTTTCAACCATGTTCCATGTATGTAGTAATTATCTGTCTCTCATAAGGATACAGTGATTTGGTTCATGTATGACATAAATCTGTTATTATAGTTCAGCAGGTACATGGATAAAGTAAATGGTAAAGTCGGGCTTGGTATTGGATAGAAACTTGGGTTAAAAAAAGAAATTATAAACGTTTTCAATGAAACTTACTTTAGTTAAGTCACTGCTGTAATGCATTAGGGTTCCCAAGCTTTGTTTTTTTTTTTTTTTTTTTTTTTTTTTTTTAAGTCAGAGAGACTGAGAACAGAATTTTTAACGCCACATTAGGTTGTGTGTGTCCTTAGCTAAGACTGGCTAGCATGACAGACTAATAAATGTACGTTTTCTTTATATTTTATAAAAAATAAAGTAACTTGTTGATTTATGTTGTAAAAATGCAAATGTCTTTGATTTTTTTCAGTCTAAATTTGTTTTGATCTTCTGTCTCTTTCTTTTTTTTTCCTTTCATTTTTTTAAGGTGGGAGCTGCTCTAAGACCTGCTTTTAGTGTGGATGCCCCTCCTGATGTCACTGCTAAAGCCTGTCAAGTATGGCCCTTGCAGTTTAAGAAAAATGCATATTCTGTTTTAAATTTCTTCTGGACTAAATGATACACTGGCCTAGCCGCACAATTTAAGTTAAGAAATAGCTTTATGCCATGTAATCATTTGAAGTGGTGCGGCTTAAGTATGTTGACTTGAAACCGTCAAATTCATTTAACAAAAACTGAGCTGCAGTTAGTCTCCTTCTGTAGCCTGATGACTGTTTTTCAAATAACTTAAATTCAGTTAGGATTAGGACTGAAACGATTATTTGAGTAACTCAGATAATTCGATTACAAATGATTTGCCTCAAGACAAATTATTTGCCTCGAGGCTTCGTTTAATTTGTGTCACCAAAGACTGTCTATTTAAAGTGTCTCTGCTATCATGTCACTCCCGCTTTGTGTAGACTACTGTGCAGCTCCGGTATCATTATTTCACACGGGCTGTTGTAACTGACGCACATTTCAAAGATTTAAGACGACGCGTTTATTTTGCTCTCTATGGAAATGGCGGAGAATGAAGACCCGGTGTGTGTAAAAGGCAGAAAAAGTGTGGGACCATTTTACACTGCGTAAGGCGGACAACGTAGTGCAATATATACACTGTAAAACGGGCCTAGCCCACCACAACAGTACATATAATGAATATGTGAATGGGGAAGGCGTGTTTTGAGATGTAACTTATCAGTGTGTGTGTGGGCGGGATTGAGGGAGGGAGAGATGTGGAGTGAGATCTTGGTGCATTTTGCTACTTCTCTTGCTATTTATTATGCCTCGTCACTATTGACTCATAACAGCCTATAAATAATTAAAAATACTGCATGTTCTAACAAGCGCTAGCGTTCATATCAGTTAGCAATCGTAAAAACACATTACCTTGTAGAGGCTCTGAGTTCACTTGGAGAAATACCGTTCACATGAGGATGCTTTTGGTTCAGGTGCTGCAGCATTGCAATCTACTCTACCGACCTACCTCATCTGGATGCAGTTGGAAACTGAACTGTACTGTTTAAGTTGGATAATTAGTAATACTTTATTCTCAGATAGGCTGTTGGAGGGGGACAAATAGGCTAAACTATGTTTGTGAAGTTGTATTTCATGTTTGTTTGTTTTTTTCATGAACATCATAAATGTTTCATGAAAGGTTCATTAGATGTGTTTAGTTCTGGAGCCAGTAAGCCAAAGGTTTTAAGGTTTGATCTAATAAAAGTGTCGAGTTTGAATAAAAACATTTTTTGTGAAGAATAACAGCCAATTGCTTGCTCATTTTAAGAGGCCTTTCATGTTGCGTAACACACTATTAATATAGTTGTTTAAAAGCACAAAAGTATGATTTATCCAAT
Source organism: Hydrocynus forskahlii (assembly GCA_037974365.1). Classification (NCBI taxonomy): domain Eukaryota; kingdom Metazoa; phylum Chordata; class Actinopteri; order Characiformes; family Alestidae; genus Hydrocynus; species Hydrocynus forskahlii. The sequence continues at coordinate 40,177,187 of JBBPCX010000001.1, forward strand.
TACTCGATTAATCAATGAAAAAATCAACAGAATACTCGATTCCAAAAATATTCAATAGTTGCAGCCCTAGTTGGGGTCTGCTTGACCTACTTTTTCAACTGAGCCTTAGGTGTTTATCACAGTGTTTTAAGGCTCTTTCATATACCTTCCATATACCTTTGCCTTCTGTTTTGTTGTTGTGGAGGTTTGCAGTGCATGGATTGCCAGTGGGGTTGTCAGTGATCTCCGAGATCTGAGGAAGGTGCACCAGCTCTTGGTGTCCTCACTGGTCAAGGTTCAGACAGGAAGAGATGTGCCCAGTCCCCTCTACAATGAGAGCACTTTCACCATGGAGACACTGGCTGTGCTCAAAGCCTGGGCAGAGGTGAGGAGAACGGGCTTCCATCCATGAAGCTAAACACAGCACTTCGTTGGTGCTCCATTCTTTTTCCCACATTTTAACCTTGTACAAACCAACTTGTATGTTTTGAGTGCAGTCTGGCACTCTCCAGATGGGCACAGCATCAATGAAGGTCACAAAAACTTTAGCCTGCTTTCTTCTTTGTCTGCCCTGTATTTGCATATTTAGTTTTTTTTAACTGACCCTGTAACTCATCAGAACATTAATCAGCCCTACTAAAAATGGCTGTGGAAATGGCTCCCAGAAGATTTGCCATGTTTTTTTCAGGCTAAAATGCTCTTTAGTTGCATTGTTTTTTTTTTTTACTCCTTTAGTTGCATGGTTTTGCATTTATTCTACTAGGGATGCAAATCATTTTGGAATCACGTTTGTTTTAGCTGATAATTGTTTTAAAAAAATGTTTTACCATCGGACAGAAGCTAAGATTTGATCGATGTTTAACAGATGTTTGATGGCTCATTTATTGTATATTTATCTGTGTATATGCAGATATGTAATGTTTGTGTGTGTGTGTGTGTGTTGTGTATCAACAGATATTCTCATTTATTGTTCAGACCCTCTGCTATCACATCTGGGGAAGTCATGATAATGTTTTTTTTTCCCTGCACATGATATCACAGGTTTATATTGTGGCGGTGCAGAGCCCCAGGCCCAAGGAGAGTCTCACTGGGCAGCACCAGGAGCAGCAACAAGAACAGTGGGAAGAACACGGAACTGCAGAGATGTCAGGAGCTGATCTGCTAAATTTGGTGCAGGGTGAACTTGCCACACTGAGTCGTCTGTGGCTGGCTGCCCTACAGGACCACGCATTGCTCACTCTGCCTTCAACTTATGCTAGCCAGCTCCCCATCACAGGTTACCAATAAGAGTTGAGGGTTCTGTTCGTTAATGTGATAAGACTGGTATTGGATCATTTTTATTTGACCAGTTGTTAAAACTGGGAGACATTTACTTTGCCAAATCATTTTTAGATTGTTCTCAGTTTTACTGTATTTTCTTTATTGAGTTAAGGGGTATGACACATTCTCTCCATGCTTCAGGTGGCTCATTCTATACTGCAGACACTGCGGAACAGGCCCGGGAACATTACTATCTTGCTTGGGCTCCTATTCTCCATGCCACTGCCCTCTGGCTCAGCAGCACTGGGTTTATTATGGTGGATGAGGGACCTGCAAACCTCTCTCGGCCTGTCACCCCCACTACCATGGGCCAGTCCACTACTCTAGCCAGCATCAGGTCTCCGGAGGATGTCAACACTGACCGTCTCCATCTTATCCTGGGTGAGGAGATTATCCTGTTGATGTTCTTGGTGTTTTTTCAGTTAATCAAAACTGGAATTTACCTAGACTGCACAACAGCCTAATATTCCTTTGTAGGCCATGTTTTACCAAAGAGTATTTGTTGCTTCCAAGTGCTCATATTGTTTTTGAAATGACTAAATGAAAATGTTACCTTTTTATAGACCTGATTCAGAATCTCTTTGGGGAAAAAAAGTAAGATTAGTGTTTAATGACTGATCTACGGATTGCCCTTTGTAGGCATCAGTGTGGAGTTTCTGTGTTCTCCCCACTCTCAGAACCAAATGGAGAATATCACCTCATGTCTTCATGCCCTGCAAGCCTTACTTGATGTGCCTTGGCCTCGTTCAAAAGTGGGCAATGATCAGGTACTTTACTTCACTACAGTGCCCTACTCCATGATTGCATGGCGGGAAATAGAATGTTTACCTTTTGTAGTAGGACGTGATGTACATTTACAGCATTAAATGTATTTTTCTGATCTGTTTTATTTCATTTTAGCTCATTTTTTTGCTTCAGTCTATGTATTTGGTCTAGAAGTTATTGAAGACCTTTCTGGCTATTGTTTATTCTGTCTGAAGGCACTGAGTGTTGAGCTTCTCAGCATGCTGCACAGGCTGATCGTGACACGTGAGTCCCCAGAGATCCACCTAGCTGTGCTGAAGTTGGTGCGGCAGGTGGTGTGTGCGGCTCAGGAGCATGTCAGAGAAAAACGCCACAGCGCAGAGGGTGAGACTAGAACGCATGAACAGGCACTGAGGAATATTAATACAGTACTGGATTTTATTACATTAAGGCAATAATGTCCATGGAGAGTTTGGCCTTTTATTTTATAGATTTTTTTCTTTTACATTTTCTTGATTTAAAAATGTAATTTGACCAGAAATGTTAACAGTAGGACTATGCATATTGTTTTGTGTGGAATACTGGTTAATTTCATATACTTTTTATAATTTGTCCTAAGGTATGAGTTTCATAATTGCCTTAATATGGTTTAAAAAACAAATAAGCCCAAAACATGCTTGAGACAGCAACATTTGGACGCATCACAACATCAGACTAGCCTGCAACAGCACACACGCACAAACCCTATGGACACAATGAGAGTCGGACACATGTCCAGAAGGTCAGACACATATCCAAACCTCCCTGTAATGACCACTCAGTAGTTTAGCATACTTTGTCTTGTCTTCAAAAAATAGTTTTGTGTCTTTATCAGTTTGGATTTCTTTTTAAAAATGTAGTTAATATTCAGTTTCCACACTAAAAATATCAAATGGGGGTTTTCCACTGACTGGTACCAGCTCGGTTCGGTTCAACTCTACTCGCTTTTTTTGCTTTTCCATAACTAAAATCTGGTACCTGGTACCCGGTACCATTCTTGGTACCACCTTGGCCGAGGTTCCAAGCGTGCTGAACCGATACTAAATGATGACGTGAACATAGTGGAGGTGACTGATTGGTGGTCGCTATTGATTGTTACGTCAGTGTTGTTGACTGAACCCAGACAAGCCGCCCGGCATTTTTAAAGTACCTCAGGATACTACTTTCTCTGCCTCAGCTTTTTGACAGTGAGTGTTAGCCAGAGACTCAAGTCGCACTTAAGTCGCACAAACAAAGACTTGTGACTTGACTTGGACTTGGTAAAAATGACTTGTGAACATCTCTGGTGTTAGCATCGGGAAACTATGGCAGAACGGAAGGCTGTGCCTTGGTCGAAGCGGGAGCTAGATGGGTTGTTTACCTCAGCAGCGCTCCGCTCGTGCTAGAATGTTATGTTTGGTCGCTATAGCAACCAGTTACATGAAGGCAATACTTTAATTGTAGTGGAAAACTGTAGGTCCGAAACCAAACTGAACAGAGTAGAACCGAACTGAACCAAACCGAGCAGGTACCAGTCAGTGGAAAACCCCCATAATATATTCTTCAATAGTTAGGTATGATTATTAGTAGTGAAGTAAGAAACTGTTATTCTACACATGTAGACTTGTTTTCTAACAGGTTTTTATTTGGAAAACAATGGTCACTTTACTGTACAAATGTCACTCTATACACTGGTATACTGAAACTGGCAGAAATTTTAATTATACTATGATATACATGTTTGCCTACTAATTGTTGGCTAGTATTAAACTCTCACTGATAGCTTTTTTTTTTTTACTCCTTAGAAATGTCTTAAATGTGGTTGTTTAAATGACACTCTTTGCTCTGTCTGTTATCTTCAGTGGACGATGGTGCAGCTGAGAAGGAGACTGTGCCGGAGTTTGGAGAGGGCCGAGACACAGGTGGTTTGGTGCCTGGCAAATCCCTTGTATTTGGAGCTCTAGAACTTTGTCTGTGTATTCTAATCCGGAAGCTACCACAGCTCAGTCCGCAGCTGGCTGGCAGTCCCACTGGAGAGAAAGGCTTGCCCTGGTCCCTCAGTGACAGTGACTGCAGGCTCGTCACTTCAGCTTTGGGGATTCTCTCAGAGCTGCCTTTCATCTGCTCACCTGAGGGTAAGAGGCAGCATTTTAGAAGGAACTAGTCAGCTAGATCCAGAAAGAACCCACTGTCATGCACAGGTTGAAATATTTCCTTGAATCTTTGTAGGACAGTGGGTCCCCAAGACCTGGATCTACAATTAAAGTGACTGACAGTTATAATGAAAACTTTCAAAGTTAGTGCTAGAGCATCCAGGAATCATAACAGCGATAACAAGTGATGGTGTAATCAATACAACATGGATGAATATTTTGCTTGAATGTCCCATGTCAACATACTCAAATCAGTTCAAGAACCTTTGTGGGCAAAACAGCAACATCTAGCAGAAGATCAAAAGAGAGAAACAGATCAACACATAGAGGATTTCCATTTAGTAAAATTTTTTACCTGGTGTGTAAAATATTTATGCTTGAAATGACACATTTGTTATAAATTGTTCTGTTCTCAAAGACTGTTACTGAGCTTCAGTGCCTGTATCTGTTGTTTGTTATGCATGCGGTAAGGAGAATCTCTGGTGTTTCATCAGGCAGCGTGTCTGTGTTGCCGACGGTGCTGTATCTACTGTTGGGAGTGTTAAAGGAGCTGGTGAGGGGGTCTGGTTCTGCGGGCAGAGCAGTGCTGGTGTCTGGAACCCTACAGGCTATGCGCAATGTCCTGTCCTCTCCCATGAGCAGAGCTGAGAAGAGCCGTGCTGCCTGGGTTGTGTTGCTGCGCTCTGCGCTCTGTACACTCCTTGAATGTTGGGATACAGGTAATACACGTACACTCGTGCTTTTCTTGCCATATATGAAATACATGTATGAGTATTATGTATCATACAGTGTGAGAAAAAATTTTTTGGACGCTTTTTATATACTTCCACTGTAAACATACATTTTAAACGTAATGTGTTTTGACTTTGACTATGTAAAATTGCTCAAGAAAGTAGGCATTTTTAAGCATAAAGATATGAAAAATAATATTGATAAAGAAAAGTTCTGTATTTTAATGGTGCAAAAGTAAAAACGTTTTTAAAAACATGTTTGAATGATTTCTTGTGAGAAGTAGTGAAAGTGACTATTCTGTCATACGTGAACACAGCACACGGTGTGAACAGTACAAAATTCTTCCTCTGCATTTAACCCATTCACCAAGTGAAGCAGCGGGCAGTCAGGAACACAGCACTTGGGGAGCAGTGTGTGGGGACAGTACCTTACTCAAGGGTACCTCAGAGGTGCTTAGCAGTCTTGGGATTCGAATCCACGACTTCCTGCCATAGCAGCAGTCATGCTAAAGAAGTTTCATAACGTTCTCATGGACAACACTACTAAACATTGCACAAGCTGTAGAGCCATAGCAAAGACCTAACATTAGCCTGAGTAAAACTATTTCTATAATTTGCAATTGGAAAATTCATGGATCCACAACCATTTTTCACCAGACAGGTGTGCCATGCAGTATTTCTCTCAGACTCATGATAAGGACACTGAAAAGAAAGAAGACAGCAGCCACTCAGGCAGGTGGAGGAGGACCTGAAAATAACAATTGTTTCACAGAGAACAATATGTAGTAAAATTATTCCTAACCTTCTTAATTTATACATCTCACACAAAATGACTCCGCTGAAAAAGAAATACAGACATACAAGTAAAATTTGCATGTGTTTAGACAAATCGGAACAAAACAGAAAAGAACAGGATTTTAATACTTGTTTTTTTCTCACTGTATATGCACATTGCTTTGAGCCACCCACCTACAATTATATTTTACATTGTAATACATTTTCTAAAGTTGATGTCTCAGTAAAAGTGAACTCACTGATCAGTCACCTAGACAGAAAACTGCTTGGTAGAAGTCAAGGGTTTTTCATTTGGTGAACTGTTCCATTTTAAGAACTATCAGACCATTAGACCATTATCTGTTGTTTATATTTCATAGATAAGACAGAGCCAGTTATGGATGAGGTCACCTTGTTGACAGCACTTACAATCTTCCTGCTGTCTGCCAGTGCTGAGGTCACTACTGTGGAGCCTCTGATATCGTGCTGCATCAGCAAATTCCAAGCCAGCCTGGAGTCCAAGGACCTCTTGGTGAGCAGGACAGGATTGCTGCTGAACAGATTAAATCAGTAGATTTGGATGGCTTTATCTACAAATATCAGCCCTAACATTAGAACCAGCTGCCTAATATTGTGTAGGTTTCTCTGCTGCTATTAAAAACCGCTCTGACCCATCAAGGCACGGACTCCACAAGACCTCTGAAGGTGTGCTTTGGTATCTGGCATCAAGACCAAGTACACCCCTTCATGGCAATTGCAGTGGCCTCTTTCAGCAGGATATTGCACCCTTCTACACTGCAAAAACTGCTCAGGGATGGTTTGAGGAATATGACATCTGACAACATGGCCTCCAAATACTCCAGATGTTAGTCTAATCGAGCAACTGTGGGATGTACTTGACAAATTTCAGAGGTCTTATAGATCGTATGGTGTAAAAGCCTTGATGAGTCAGAGCTGTTTTAGTGGAACAATGGAGACCTACACAAGATTAGATACATAATTTCATGTTATGGCTGATTGCTGTTTTTGTTTCTGGTTTCTGTTTGTTTCTGGTTTCATCCAAGAAGAAAAATAATTTTTTCCTGAACAACGCAGACTGTGTGACAATATTGTACTATAATACTGTTGAAAAAAATGTGACTATTACGTCAGCACCTCGATTAATGAAATAGCTGTAGTTTACAGGTTTTTGACACTTGATAGCTTTTTATTTAGCTGCAGATGTCGTTATTTCCTCCTTAGGTACTGAGAAGAAGTTACCAGTTGTTGATGTCAGTGTTTCAGGGCCCAGCAGCAGTTGCCAGGCCATTTATCCAAGCATTGGGCAGACAACTTCTGGTTGCTTTACAGCAAGTGGAGAGGAATCGGCCTCAGACCTCTGCTGAGCTCTACACAGTTCAGGATGGAATCAGAGCCATGGAGGCACTGGTGCTCGCCACAGAGGAAATTCACCGTTAGTATTTCCTTCACACATGGTGTCTGACTTTAGTTCACTTAACATGTGTGTGTGGGGGTGTGGGGGTGTGTGTGTGTGTGTGTGTGTGTTTGTTTATACAGACTAGCCACTTGCCTTGTATCTACCCTAACTGTCCATTTTATCAGGACCACTTTCCATATAATTAGCAATTACAGACTGTAGTCTACTGCTTATACATGCTGCTTTGCAGTTTGAACAAGTCATCTGCATCAGTGGTCAGTTTCTGATTGTTCCTAGGCAGCTTACAGACACACTAATGTGCCACTACCATGTCAGTGTCACTGCTGTGCTGACTATGATCCTCCACTCAAATTAAGCCTGTGGTCCTGTTGGGGTACTGTTCACTTGAGTGGAGTAAAGGAGGTTAAAAATGATGATGATGAAGTAGAAATGGACATCGGACTATAATTTTAAACTCAATTTGCACCAATAGTGAGTAGAGCTGAAAAATGAGAGTGGTGTAGATGGAAGGTGGGTGTACATAATATAGTGGCGGTGTGTAAATGTTACAGGTTTACTGACCTGTACAAAGGATACATTTAAGTATAACTGCATATATAACTTTGATTTGACTATATGTTTTTGGATATAAAAATCTAAAAGTTTGCTAAATTATTTCTGTGTTTTGGAACATGACCGTAAACTCCAGGTAACCACTCAAAACATTGTCAAAGACAGATTATAAACTCATGAATTTTAGACTTTTGAACAGTATTGTACACTTTTGTTTCACATCAGCAGAGTAGACATAATGAACATGACTTGACCATAGGGTCCATGAGTAGGAGTACAGAGCCGATTTTGTTTCCCATGACACTGCTATCCATGTAGCTGTGTTTTGTTCTGAATTCGATTTTATTTTATTTTTTTTGCCAAATGGCCAGATGTTAATGTTAGTTAGTTGAAGACTGAAACCAGACCACATAGACAGCATTTTTGCATGGGCGGAAGAACAGATAAAAAAAAATATGAAAAAAAAATGCTTTTAACAATATTTTTAAACATTATTTCAGTTGTCAAGCTTGTCAAAACGAGTATACTTTGCATCATATATATATATATATATATATATATGATGAGTATACTTACTGAATATTAGTGTTATATTTTGGTGCAGGTCCCAAGTTGGTAGCTATACTGTTACCCATTCTGGTCTCCTTCCTGCTGGATGAAAACACTTTAGTTTCGGCACCTGCTGCTTCCCGCTCTCTACACGAGTCTGCTCTGCAAGATCTGATGCGCCTTGGACCCCAGCATTCTGCTGTCTTCAAAATGCTCATGGCCTCTGCCCCCCACTTGAAGGCACGGCTAAAGGCAGCCATTAAGGGCAACCAGGAGAGTGTCAGGGCAAAAGCTACACCAGCTCAGGTCCCAGGGAAGAATGTCCCCAGCATTCAACTGAAGATCAACTTTCTGTGAATGACATAACATTTTTTTTTTTTTTTCCTGGATAATAGGCTACAGTATTATGATTTCATTTTAAAACAGTGTAAACCTCTATGGGGACTTAATGATAATGATTAAGCTAGTGAAGATTTTTTTGGAAAGGGAATACAGACTGAGATTTGGAATACACTGTGTTTTAAGATATATTTTGTCTTTTTAGTTCTCACTTGCAAATAAACTGAGTGGCTTTCATATTTATCATTAAATTCCTAATATCTTAATACCTCAGTAAATATTAAATCCACTTCTCAGACAGAAGTGTGTCTGTACTTCATTTAGGCCAGTGTCTCCTACTTCTCTTCTTGGAGAACCAGTACATTGTACATTTTCTGTTTTCCTGGCATAATATACCACTTTCCAAAAACCAAGGCTTGTTAATGAGCTCATATGTTGAGTCAGGTGTGTCAGAGTAGAGAAATTATTTGAAAAGTACAGTGCAAGACCTGGATTAAGAAAAAATATTTCTAGCTATATATATATATGTATATACAGGGAGTGCAGAATTATTAGGCAAATGAGTATTTTGTCCACATCATCCTCTTTATGCATGTTGTCTT
>JBBPCX010000001.1:40186485-40216626 GCA_037974365.1 Hydrocynus forskahlii
CCCCAGACATGAGTTGGAACTCTCAAAGGGGAGAGTTCCATGGGACCCACCTGGGCCGCCCTGAATGTGCGGTGCGCCAGCCAAGAAGTGTTAATGTGAGAGACGGCTGTGTGGGGCTCATGGGATGCTTCCCTTTGCCTCCGCCTCCCCCTCCACAACCTTTAGGTGTTTCCTGGGCGCCCCTTGGTGCGCTGTAGGAGGGGGGTACTGTCAGGGCTGAGGTCTATGATGGTGGGTGGCCACTAGAGGCCACCCTTGTTTAAGTTTGTATTTGGGGTATATGTTTGGGGTTTTATTTTGAAGGGTTTATGTAGTAGCAATGAGGAGTCACAGCTGTGTTTAGTTAAGTGTTTGAGTTTGGTTATTAGTGGGTGGGTATTGAGTTCAGGAAAAAAGGGGTTTGTGTGGGTCAACCGTTTGCTTAGCCATCATTCTGGATGTGCGTTGTGTTCTCCTGTTCCACTTTGGTTAGAGTAATACTGGCCCTCGTGCCTTTTGTTTAAGTTTGGTTTTGTGAATAAAGATCATTGAAAACATGGATGTCTGCCTCAGTGCCTGCCCTCACTGGGAAGCAGGGGGGAACCGTGATATACAATGCAAGAGTCAATGTAGATTGTTGATTCTTGTTTGACTGTATTATCACAAAACATTACCTAAAGAATACCTAATTTTTTTTAAACATTATCTTACACTGAAAATATAATGTTTAGTAGATGTAAGTTACACCTGTCAAGCATTGAGACAGATCAGTCAAAAAGACTGTCATAAATATGGAGTTTAATTATTGCAAATATTTATTACAAAGCTAATTTTGCAAACTTGACAGTAAATGATCCAATGACTGTACGGTCATGGCTACACTGGGGACTGCGGCACAGGTCTGGTCAGGCTGGCTCATTGGCAAGATAAAAAGTGTAAAATGTAATAATATAAAAATGTACATGTGGTTGTGTTGCCTAGGTCGCTAGCAGAACTTTGGGAATCCCCATCACAAAGATCCACATCAGTGAGACCAGCACTAACACGGTTCCAAACACAAGCCCCACTGCTGCTTCTGCTTCTTCAGACCTCAATGGCATGGCTGTCTATGTAAGATCCACTCAGCTGATACTGTTATTTTCTTTCAGATTTTCTTTACTTACAAATTTACAAATTATTACATAACATTATTTCATATGTGAGTTAGGTGAAAGATCCTTTAAAAACCCATTGACTATATATACCAATCAGCTGCAACATTAGAACTACCCATAGTGAAAAAATATTTTTAAAATAAAGTGTTATGTCTAGAGCAGTTTGATTGTGTAAAATCATCCAATATTTTTCAGAATGCATGCCAAACACTGCTGCAGAGACTGGAACCATACAAAGCCAAAAATCCAAAGGGGAGCTGGGACGACTGGGTATGTCGATACAGATATGTTTTACTATATTTATTACCATATACATGTTTTCATTTCTTTTTTCATTCACAAAATATGATCTTCACAAGATATGGATAAAACTGGATAAAGTATTCCACTTGATGTGCATGTATGTCTGTTTTACACTGAAATAGAAGGACAATATATCACTTTTGACTTTTTCAATTCAGTTGAATTCAGTTGACTTTGCTATATCAGCCAGTCATGCTGTGGAACAAGTGCAATCTGTATAGTATGCTTATTTCAGTTTCTGATTTATGTGGTTTCCTCTTGAACAGGTGAAAGCAGCTTACTTTGACAGGGTGAACTTATCAGCTAATGGGTTTTATAGGTATGTAGAAGCTTACTGAGACTCTCGATGGGCACATGAATCAGAAGTTTATTTTCTTATTTTTGTATGTATATCTGTTTTGTAGGACTCCAGATCTTGGCTATGACTTTGAAACAAATTCAGGGCGTCCATTTAACTACTTCAGTTATGGGACAGCTGTTTCAGAGGTGGAGATAGACTGTCTGACTGGTAGTCACAAGGTAACAACAACCATAATTTGTAATGTGCGGTATGATTGCTTAGAATTTACTGATTAGTATTACTGCTGAATACTTGATTTACATTGTATGATTGATTAATATACTTATTACCTACCTATCACTGCAATCTAATTTATGTAATATTAGTTGGTGCATGATGATAACTAGCATTTTTGGATGAAATATTGGCTAAACTAATTGCTGCATATAATGTCTGATATTTTTATGTTGATATTTTTATGTGGACATAATCTCTCCCTTAGAACCTACATACCTCAATTGTCATGGATGTGGGCAAAAGTCTAAACCCAGCACTGGACATTGGTCAGGTATGTATCAATTTCAGTGACCAGGGTGTCCCGCCAATCATGATTTTCATTTTGACCCAAGTGCAGAGACTGTGAAAACAGTGCAAATTTACCTCGAAATAGCAGCGTGAGGCTACAGTGAGCGGCGAAAACAAAACGCCTCGACAGTGTGGGCCGAATGAGTTACTGTTGTGGAACGTAAAGGGCACCTCACTTGCTACATTTCCCGAAAAGGGTCAAACTGCTGCACTTCCCGAAAAAAGGGGCGGCTTGCTGCACTTCCTAAAAAGGGGCAAACTGACGGACACAGACTATGCGAAACTGAAGTGTTGCCCAAAGAAAAGTTCCTCTTTATAAAATGCATTTTAAAAATCAGAAAAAGGGGCAAACTGTAGGAGACCAGAGTCAGCTCACACCAGTCAACAAATCTGTCTACAGCCATCCTGTATGTCGTCCTTTCTCTAATACATCTGACTGCTACTACTTGAAGTCAGAAGTGTTCAGGTGAAGAGAAATGGGACAGAACTAGTTCCCTGAGGAGGTCTAGTACTACACAGCACTTTGTCAGACACACAGCCGTATAGCTGCATGTAGTGTGACCTTTCAGTCAGAGAGTCCATAATCCATGAGACTAAGGCAGCATGGACCTTTATATAGCAGGCATATTCCCTGCAGCCAGGCTGGCTGAATGGTGTTGAAGAAACTGGAGAAATCAAGAAACATGATCCTCAGGGATTCTCCTGCCTTGACAAGGTGGCTGTATACACAGTGCAGCTGTGGATGACCGCTTCAGCCATTCCAATCTTGGCCTGGTTGGCAAATTGAAGGGAATCTTGTGCTGCCTTAACCAGGGGTCGGTGTCCAGGGCTAGTCTCTTTAAGACCTTCATGCTGTTTGAGATGGGTGTAACTGGCCTGTAATCCAAAGGGGCACTGCGATGTGCCTTGTTCGGCACAGGAACCAGACATGAGGTTTTCCACAGTACAGGTACTTTCTTCATACAGAGGTTCAAGTTGAAGATCCTCAGCAGTACTCCACATAACTAGGTGCAGAACTTGAGCACCTGTGGGCTTATGTAATCATGGTTCAGCACCTTTGCAGGATGAAGTCTGCATAGTTCTCACCCCCCTTGGTGAAGGTGATGGACAGTTTGTGGATGTCAGAGTCATCAATGGCAGGAGGAGAGGGGTGGAGGCTCTGGCAGGCGAGATGGTGAGAGAAGGAGCAAGGTCTTTATGCCTCTCCACACATCCCTGGTGCTGTTCTACCGCAGCTTTTTCCTGTAGAGGAGAGTAGAAAGGAGATAAAGTCAAGAGCCTTTACCAAATTACTGGCTTGTGAGTAATGATGAGTGATGAACCACATCACACAAAAACTTTACAATCTGGGCGCTTGCAAGTACGCCTTCCCCTGGCAGCACCAATCCTGGGTCTCCCTCTAGTGGCCTGCATGGGTCCCCTTAGAAGTGACCTATTCCACTGACAGTTTTCCCCCGATTTATTGGAGTCAATTTGCCATCTGTGTATAGGTGGAGGGTGCGTTCATTCAGGGCCTGGGTCTGTTCACACTGGAGGAGCTCCGCTACTCTCCCCAAGGTTACCTGTACACCCGTGGACCTGGAATGTACAAGATTCCTGCTTTTGGAGACATTCCAACTGAACTTAAGATTTCACTCCTTAGAGATGCCCCTAATGAGAAGGCTATATTCTCCTCCAAGGTAAAACTGACTGTCATGATTTACTGCATGCTGGTGTAGTACACATCATATTTTACTTACAGTAGATCTAAATTGTTATACATCTATTGTTTGTGATGTAAATTTAGGAAACTTAAATATATATTATATATGCTTTACATATCTTTTATATTATATTTATATATCCTGTATATATATATTTTTTGTTTGTTTGTTTAGGCTGTTGGAGAGCCTCCTCTCTTCCTTGCAGCTTCTGTCTTTTATGCCATTAAAGATGCCATTACAGCTGCCAGGGCTGAATCTGGCCTCACTGGACCGTTCAGACTGGATAGCCCTGCCACACCTGAGAGAATACGGAACGCTTGTGAGGACAAATTCACAAAACTAGTATGTTGTCAAAACACCCTTTCTAGCTACATCAATTATCTCCAGGACAACTATACCATAAACCAGCTACCACACAGAATGAGACCAGCACCCCATAGATAACATTTGACATACAGTACTATATAAAAGTCAGAGAGCACCTTTTTTTTAATGAATCAGAATCAGAAAACACAGACATAGACACAAGAATAATGTAAATAAAATAAGTCTAAATAAAATCTAAATAAAAATCAGAAAGCAACCACAATATGAAGAGACTACGCTACATACAGAAATGCTTTGCATAATATCTGTCTATAAGTAAGTAATGCAGCTGAGTGGAAAAACTGTTTACACAAATGGTGGTTTGGAATAAGTTATTGCACTATTAGAAGATCAGTAGTAATTAAGAACTATTAAGTAATGAAAGTATTGACCAAGTAGTAATATTGCATGTGAAGACTATTGCACTTAAGATATTGCAAGTGATTAAGTGATTTAGCACCATTTAGCGAACAACTATGTTCTCCTTTCAGCCACAGTTTCCAAGCTTTCCTGATCAGTTTGTTAAGTCTCTTCATGTCTGCCACTTTCAAGCTACCACTCCAGCACACCACCGCATAGAACATGGCACTGGCCACAACAGACTCATAGAACATCCGCAATATGGTGTAGCAGACTCTAAAAGATCGGAGTCTACGCAGAAAGGACAGCCTACTTTGACCCCTCTTGTAAGTGGCCAGAGTTCTTAGACCAGTCCAGCTTATTGTCAGTGTGTACACCCAGGTATTTGTAGTCCTGAACAATCTCCACATCCACCCCTCTAATGGACAGGGGAGTGACAGGAGATTGTGATCTTCACAAGTCCACCACCAGTTCTTTGTTTTTTTTAGATGTTGAGCTGCAGCTGATTTAGCTCACACCAGTCCACAAAACTGTCCATAGCTGTCCTGTGTTCCAAGTCGTCCCCACCCTTGATACATCTGACTATTGCTGAGTCATCTGAGAATTTCTGCAGATGGCAGCCCTCCGTGTTGTATTGGAAGTCAGATGTGTACTAGGTGAAGAACAGTGACAGAACAGTTCCCTGAGGTGCTCCAGTGCTACACAACACCGTGTCAGCCTTACATCCCTGTAGCCGCACGTACTGTGGCCTATCAATCAGGTAATCTAAAATCCATGCCACTAGGGGAGCATGAACCTGAATAGCAAGCAGTTTGCTCCCTAGCTGGGCTGGCTGAATAGTGTTGAAGGCACTGGAGAAGTCGAAGAATGTAATCCTCAGGGATGCACTTGGCTTGTCAAGATGGCTTTAAGCACGGTGTAGCAGGTAGATAATAGCATCGTCCACTCCAATCTTGGCCTGGTAGGAGAACTGAAGGGAATCTTGCACTGGCCTCACCGGGGGGCAGAGAGTGTCCAGGACCAGTCTCTCAAAGACCTTCATTCTGTGTTAGGTGAGTGCTTCTGGCTTCACCTTCTTTGGTAAAGGAACCAGACACAGTGTTTTCCACAGCCCAGGTACTTTCTTGGTACTGAAGCTCAAGTTGAAGATCCTCAGCAGTACTCCACATAGCTGAGAGGTACTCAGCTTGAGCACTTGTGTGCTTAAGCCATCTGGGCCCGGGTCTTTGGCAGGATGGAGTCTGCGAAGTTCTCTCCTCACTTGGTCCTCGGTGATGGATGATTTATGGGTGTCAGAGTCAACAGGGGCGGGGGGAGAGGAGGTGGAGACTCTCGCTGGTACAATTGTGGCAGAGGGAGAAGGAGAGAGGAAGGACAGAGAGCTGCAGTTTGGCTTGACAGTGATGGAGGGAGCAGGTGCACTGGGTGCAATATGGGCTGTGATGGAGCTGGAGATGCTGGAAACAGGCCTGCTGTCAAATCTATTAAAGAACAGATTAAACTAATTGGCCCTCTCCACATCACCATCAGCCCCAAGGCTGCTGGTCTTGAAGCCAGTGAGGTTCTTCATGCCCCTCCACACATCTGCTGCTGTTCTAATTAACAGTCAAAATGACCATTCTTCAGCTTCAGGAAAAAAACACGAAAATTACTCAAAAAAAAAAGTCTCAAAACTAAATAACAAAAATTAATATCAAAATATTCAGTATGTATCGTGTAAATCCTTAATCTTATTATTACAGCCTCCACTCTATTCAGGAAAAGTGCCTTTCTTGTTTTTAAATATCTTGTGAATAAGTCCAAAGTTCAGCATTTTCTGCTTCTCGTAGTTTGACTCATGTCAATCACAGATTCATACTAATAAGACCACAAAACCTTTCTTCACAACTCAGATGTCATGTTTTTGAGTTCTAGTGGAAACATCCTTCTTTTTTGTCAGTTACATTTTCTCAGTAACAGTTCCTTGAACAGCAACACGATTCCTTATGCTGAAAATGAAACAAAAGCAGGTGGTATCTGACATTTGCATAGTACTGTAATTTAAATGTTGATGTGTATTTGGAAAATTGATGGTTTCACAGGGATTAGTTTTCCATGAAATATTATTAATTTAAAGTGCTCATATTTCAGAGCTCAGGTGTGTTTGTTTTATGCTGGAACACTAGTGACTCACCATGTGTGTTTTGTTTCAGTGCCCTCTTCCAGAGCCAGGAACATATACACCATGGGACGTGAGGGCGTAATACAGAAAGGCCAAAACACATACTGGTGCCTACCATTTAACATTCAACTCTCTTTACTGGTTGCATATGAACACACAACACGATTATCATTGTTGATATCATGTGATTTGACTCTTTCATTTAAGTTAGCATGAATCCCTAAGAAAAAAGGGGTCTAGTATCCTTTCCATGCCTTGAAATAATATAGAAGGTGGGATTATATATCATAGACTAATGAATATGTAGTTTTAAGTAACATTGCATTTTAATAGTTTGCGACCTCCTGAGGTTATCAGTTAAAAAGAACATAAAGGTGCTGTGGGCATACACAGTGCATCCTTGTGGCCTAAAACAGACGCTTCCAAATTCAGTGCTCAAGGGCTGGATTTCAACACAGTTTGGCAAAACAGTGACTAAACCATGAGATTAATTTTGAGTGTGGAAATCATCAAACTGTAATGGACTCCAGCAGTGACAAGGAAAATCATAAAGAGGAAAACCTCTTCCTCTGAGCTGTACCTTGTACTTCACAAAGAGACACTCGGATCTCACATAGTCGGTGCCAGTGACCATTGTTAAATGTTTATCAATGACCTGGAGACTAGTGATTGTAGTGAGCATCAGTATATGGTCAATTGCTATGACGATGTCAGAAAATAAAAACACCAGCTTGATGCAAATATGTTTGTCTGTTGATCTTATACATCATTTAAAATCTTCAAATCAGACAGATTTTAGTACACTTTGCCATATTGTTTGCTTTTACCAAGATCTCTAAGTGGTACTGTTGGACATGTACAATTGTATGCAAACTGTTGAACACCGTCAGTCAAATGATATATTTTTGAAGGTCTAACTGAAAATTCGCTAACACAGTGTGGCAAGTATCAGCACGCACGTTTTTTTTCCACATTTATGTTCTTCATGAAGTCCCATTATCGTCTGTGCTATCAGACAGTGTGGACATCAATCTACAGCAAAGAAAATGGTTTTGAAGGTAAGGCACAAGGATTTTATCCTGTACGCATGGAGGACGAGATTGAGGGTGTGTGAAAAGAGATTTGACGGAACAGGTGCAAGCAGTTCACTATGAATAAGGGTGCCCAGCAAAGTGCAAAGGATAAGCAAACGAAAAAATAGAGGTTTCCTTCCTTTCCTTGAGCCTGAGGTAAGCCTTACCTGCGTGGAAAACATAAAAGAATTAACTTAAAACTGGCTAAAACAATAGACATTTAACAATGTATTATAAACAGCCGTTCTCCTAGCGGTATCTTATTTCACCCGCGTTTATAAATGTAAGAGGACAATCTAACGTGGCCATAAAACAATTGTTTTATTGGTTTTTTATCACCATAACTTTGCAAACAGCTAGTTTATATACCACCACTAACTGTCTTGTATGGCTCAGATTTACTTTTTCTCATAATTTAGTTTAAGCTTTCTGAAAGCAGTCCAGCTTACCGCAGGTTCACTGCCGCCGCCACCATCATCAGTTGATTAGGGCCCTGCAGCAAAAATGTCAAATAAAGGCATATTTGGCAGGATCTGCCTGAAGGGCCTATTTTTTTTTCTCTCGCAGTTTCTCTGTGCCCCTTACTGTTCTCTCTCTCCATCTCATCCACTGACGATGGACACTGGCACAGAGCCAAAAGGGCGAGGTGTTTAAAGATATGATTGGGCCAGCCCCGTGTCAGTAAAAAAAAAAAAAAACCTGTGGGCACCTTCACAGCTCACTGTACTGGGTCAATCTGAAACTTCAACAGGATTTGCAATGACACTGTTTGCTGTTTTACTTAGTACTTTCTGCAGTACCACGCCGATTTATAGCTGCTTCATTTGATGATTTTAATCTATTTATTTTTTGATGACATGTTTTGGCTTCGTGCTTTTTTTCCATTTCTGTGTTGTTGAAACTGATTAAGATTAATCGGTTAAGATTAACTGATTAAGGCCAAAGCATACCCGTGGATTTTTTTATATTTGTGGAAAGGAGATTTTAATTAATGCAAATTTATGTACTCAACTACCCTACATTAGTTTATTTTATTGATTGGAGAACAGTAACAGTCTTACTTTTAAATGTATTGATCTAACTTGATGCTAACTTGATTTACTTTTTGATGCCATTAAGATATTCCTTCCCATTTTGTCAAAGAAAAAAGGGTTAATAATAGCCTACAGGGCCACATAAATGTTCCTAAGTGATGGTTTAAAAATCAGCCAACAGTGGGAAACTTCTTTATTTCGGCTGAAGGTGCTGCATGGTCGTGGAAAACCCGTGATAGGAAAACTAAATATAAGATCATGATGGGTCCATAAAACAGTGCCCCAATTACCCGATAAGCTCTTATTCGGTGCCGTATTTTAACGGGGGTGGTAGTAGCCTAGTGGGTAACGCACTTGCCTGTGAACTGGATGGCCACAAAGTCTTAGGTCCGACCCCCGCCCCCCACCACATCGCGCCCAAGAGCAAGATTCGTCACCCTCAGTTGCTCCAGGAGGGCTATCCCTGTAACTGAAGAGTGTAAGTCGCTCTGGATAAGGGCGTCTGCCAAATGCCATAATGTAAATACTACATGACTATGCAGGCTGATCCTTCAGTGTACACGAAGGGAGTCGAATACGGTTCAGGAAGTTGGTCGGTTGAGTTTTTTTTTCGTGCAAGTTATAGAGAATGAATAGTGTCCACCAAGTATATTTCCCCTCTGCAAATACGAGTGAATTATTAGTAAATATCTCGGAATTTCCGGGGCAGTAACACGGAAGAAGGTTTACCGTGCTGCGTTGGGCGACGTGGCCACCTGGAATAGCGAGAATGGCATTGGAGCTCAGGACTATCCGCAGCCGTGACCTCGGACAAGTTTCTGAAAACAGCAACACCACGGAGTGTCCTGCTGAGGGAGGTGAAAATCAGAATCCGGGGAATGTGGAAAGGAACTGGGGCTTTTCCTTAGAGGAAATATTCGGATTGGCGCTTAGGTTTTTTAAAGGTACGTGTCTGGTAATGACTAATAGCACCGTCTTGTCATATATAGGTGCATTAAAGACAATTGGGCTCATCAGCACGTTATGTCCGCTGACCCACGTTCACCTGACAGGTCGAGACTCTCCTTTATTCTGCACCCAAATGTTCAATTGTGTGTGAAAAAGTACAAAAAGGAAATGTAATTTAATTTATTAACTTCTATAGTCATGCGTGAACACACAAATGAACATATATAAAATATTGATATACCTCTAGTTACGGAAAGGATATATATGGGTATTATGAATGAATAATTGTTTGTTTACTTGCCTGTATAGAAATGAACGGGAAGGCCTTCCATCCAACATATGAAGAAAACCTGCGGTTGGTTGCACTTCATAAGCAAGTGTCACTTGGCCCATATAGTCCTAATGCTTACCCAGATGTTGGATTCTTTGATGTCCTGGGAAATGACCGAAGGTAACTTGTTAAAGAAAGAGTCTTACGATAGGAGGCACTGCTGCTTCTGAAATCACAAGCAAAGTGAGGCATTCAGAGATTTTTTAAATAACTAACAACATGACAGTAACCATGTGTGTACTTTCATACACTGGTGAAGCAGATGTTTCTCTGTGATTCAGTTTGTTGTTCAGTCGGTTAAAGATGTTAGGTTTTGCTTATGGTATTAAAATGACAGGAAAGAATGGGCACGACTAGGCAGTATGGCCAAAGAGGACGCCATGGAGGACTTTGTGAAGCTTCTGAACGGCTGCTGTAGTCTGTTTTCACCGTATGTCACATCTCACAAGATTGAGAAGGAGGAGCAAGAGAAGAGATTGTAAGTGTGACCTGTAGACACTTGTTAAATAGTGAGAAAATCTAACTAAGAGGCAAAGTGCATTAGGAACATATGCAAGCACGAGAACAATATGTGAATTGTAACCCTACGGTACCATAACTCAGGGTAAAATGTGTTGCCTAAAGGCCCAAAACAGTGCTCACTAGATGGAAAAACCCTTAGAAGCTTTAGAATCAGTTTTTCATTATGCTTACTTGGGATTAGACTCTCCAGGTAGGCATCAGTCTCTCTAACTACAGAGTTACTTGCCACTCCAAAGATCTTCTCCTTTCATTAAGAACCTGAAGACGACTCACATTTGTCTTAAGTTTGAGTGTTGATGTGCAGAAGAGAAGAGGAGGAACATCTCAGGGTGGAAAAAGAGAAACAGGAGCAACAGAAGCAAGAAGAAGGATCGTGTCACAAGGAGGAAGAGAGGAGGAAGAAGATGGAGGAAGACCAGAGGAAACAGGAAGCAGATTGGTCACTAATGGTGAAGCAGAAGTGAGTGATTAATCAGTGGAAATAAAATACTGTCACATTTTTACTCTCAGCTTTGTAAAAACATTTTAAAATATATTTTGCAGGCTACTGAGATTATAGTACTTGTTACATTTGTCATATATCTCATAGTGATATATCTAAATGTGTCTATATGTTGTTCTAAACAGAGTTTAAATTAATGCAAGGTTTTGCTCCAATACAAAACATATTTCTATGACATTATTGTGTATTTGATTAGACAATAAACGAGGCCAAAATAGGTTTTAGTTGTAACATTACTTTCTATTGTCAAACTGGTGCACCAATAGACTTGATCTGCCTTAATATGACACAGGACTGATGATATTCAAGTCAAGTCAAATCATCTGGCCTCTGTTGCCGTTTGTCAATATAACTTGTATAATTTGGAATTAAATGTCATTCTTCACGTGCAACCACATTACAAAGCGCAATATAAGGTCCAGACAAAGTGACACCATCCAGCATCTGCAGTAATTAACTTAAAATGCTGCAAATCATGAATGTGTCTGATCTTTTTTGCCTTTTTGTCTCAGATATGAACATCTGAGAGTTGCTCAGAACAATTAATATACTAGTATTATGTTATTTCACATTGTTATAACTATATTAAAAATGCATTATACATGCTGCTCAAAAAATTAAAGGGAACACTTAAACAGTCATGCTGTTGTTTAAGTGTTCCCTTTAATTTTTTTAGCAGTATATTAAAAATGCATTAGCAGTGATGGGACATTGTAGAAGATCAAAAGATTTGAAATACATAACTTTTGTTTCTTTTGTTTCATAATGTTTGTTTCATGATCACATTGAATTATCAACACAAAAAAAAATCAGAATCGCTTGCTTATAGCTTTGATTGGTGAAGTTCACAACACAGGAAAAATAATTATTTAAAGAAGACTATGCCTCCTGCAATATCAGTTTAGCAAAGATCAGTATTGCTATAACAATTATTAATAATTAATCTGCTGTCCTAGTTATTTGTTGTGTGTATATATTTGTAGGCAACAGATCATGACAGTTCTGAATGCACAGACAGCTGTGCAGTTCCAGCAGTATGCACAGAAACAGTTCCCTAACAGCGCAGAACAGCAGTTACTCATCCAGCAGCTTCAGGAACGGCACTACCAAGAGTACATCTATCAAGCCTACCAAGTCCAGCAGGTTTGAAATCGGCTCTCCTTTATAGCTGCTGCTGTATTCTTTGTTGGGCTCTTTGGAAAAACATGACATTTTTTAAAACTGCTCTGAAATTGTAAGTACCCTGTACATAGTGTAAAAATAATGGTTATAAAGGCAGTAATGTTAGATGTAATGTTGCATGCCTAAAGTAAACAATAAATCATGTAATTTTGTAATTTGGCTTCTCCTCCTACAGATTTGGAAATATTGGCAAAGTCAAATATTCCAACGTCAATACGCCCCTAAATATCTAGTGTGTGTATTCAGATTTTCAATTGGTTTATCAGGAGCTGAGCATTGATTGTTTAAAAAGTATTGATTGTTAAAAAATATATTGTTGTGGTTGAGTCGCCTCTGTAATATATGGAGAGAGAGCTGACGGTCAAGTCACCTTCAAAATGTGTATCGCAGAGATAGTCTGTGACGTCAAGGCTAGTGTGGCTGGACAGGGCAAAACAAACGTGGAGCAAAACAAACAAGAGACTAAAGCTAAGGTCAGTTATAAAAAATGATGTGTGTCCCTGTTTGCTGTGGTTTAATTAAAAATGACCAAATTACCAGCCTATGAATGTAGCTACGCATTCAGCCATTCTCAACAATAAATGGCTTGGTAAGAGACAGCGCAGTAATGTCCCTTGTCTGTTCAGCAGTTTGACATCGGGCACTGAATCAGAACATTGCCGGTTCGATTCTATGGTGCAAGTAGATTTTAAACTTTTTTTCTTTGCCCATAAAACCAACACTAGTTTTATAGCAACCACACAATCACATATTGCATTTTCTCGTGAAATTGTATCTAGTCATTATTATTCTTTTTATAGATGAAATTTGGTGCTGCTTCTTCTTCTACAGTTTTTGAAATATTCGTATGGTTCCAACGCCTGAACATCTTTTAACATCCTGTGTAAACTGGGCTCTATAAACCCACCCCAGCTTAGTCTACTGGTTAATGCCATGCTGAAGGAGTCATGGTCGCTGTTTAAAAAAATTAAAATAAAAAAAACAAGATGTCATTATTTGTTGTTTTGTTGTAGTTTAAAAATAATAATCAGTCTGTGGTTATAAGAGCTTTTCCCAACTGCTTTAGGGGGAGAGTGGCGCGCTGCACCCGTTTCAACCATCCTTAACCATAAATGGCTTGGTAGAAGACAATGAGTTAAGCATTAAAACACAGTCAGTTGAATGAAGCGAGTCAAAAGAGGAGCCAGTTCAGTTCGAATTTTTTAACACACTTTTTTTTTTTTCCATAAAACAAAATGTTTGGATGTATTTTGTTTGAACATTTGCCTTCATGCACCTATGGAACAATTTATGCACTTTCTTATTAATTCATATGTTATGCAATTATTTTTTTCTTTTAGTGTAAGTGGAGAATTTACACTAAAATACTTTTTTGCATCTTGCCTTTTGCAGTTGCACATTTTTATTAGCAAACAGTAGATGGCACTAGATTACTAAATCTAGATCTAGGTTTCTGACATTTAATTTATTGGGATTTCACTAATAAAATGTATGGATGTGTGCATACAGATCGCATTGCAGAAGCAACAAGGCTCAACACAGGCAGCTCAACTATCATCTCATCTTTCAAATGACTTTGTGTCAGTCAGAAATCCCAGCAGCCATTCAGAGTCCTCGCAGAGTCAAGAGCATCAAGCAAACGCCAAACCATGTAATTTACTCGTAGATGGCAAACCAGGAGGTTCGTATCATTAAAAAAAAAAAAAAACTATTTTGAGAAATATTTTTTACAATGTTTTCACAATGTTTACGCAATTGCCTATTTAAGATGATTTTAATTAAAATCAAAAGCTAACTGCAGTTGGCTCACAAAAACAAAAGTTCCAAATTCTGACTGGCGCCATAACACCTTTAGTGAGCAGAAGTGAGAAATGTTTATTTGAGCTTGAACTTTTTTCTATTTTCAGTATCTCTAACTAGGAAGAAAAGTAATCTAGAAATTTTGGCTTGTTACTAAAATTTTATAATTGTGATAGGTCTATTGAGAATATTGAGGACCTGTATTTGACAAGCTTATTGAATCTTATATAAAAGTATCCTAAGATATGCGCACATTTTCTATGGCTCTGTAATTTCTAGCATTTCAGTGTTTTTTTTTATCTTTCTATTCTGATACAATAAACATATATATTTAATCACAATGTAGCTAACAATGAATGAAATTGAATGAAACTGTTCGGGAATACCTTACACTAAACAAGTTTAAACAAGTTAATTCATTGCAAGGCCACATTAGCATTGTTTCTTTCCATTCCATTGCAGAAGTGCCCATCCTGGCTCCCTCAATGTGGACAAGGCCTCAGATAAAGGAATTTAAGGAGAAGATGGGGCAGGATGCAGAATCTATTATCACTGTAGGGAGAGGAGAGGTGTTAACCATACGAGTGCCCACTCATGAGGATGGTTCTTACCTCTTCTGGGAATTTGCCACAGATCACTACGATATTGGTTTTGGCTTATTCTTTGAATGGGCCAACACAGCAAATGGAACATGTACTCGTACCTTAGGAGAATCTGCTCCTGAAAACCAAGAGGATGGTAAGAAATGGAACTGTCAGCTACTTTTGATGCCTAAAAGTGTGATATGACTCTCTAAGGGTTTTGGTCTATTGTTTTTTAGAATTAAAATTAGAAACATCGTTAGAAATGACTATCACTCAGCACAATGCTAGTCAGATTAGCTGTTAGCTGATTGACAGTTTAAGCACATTAAGTAACGTTAATGACAGTTTGAAAAATGCAGTGAGCTGGAGGAAGCACATACTCAGATTCACCCTATGTGCTAGAGGACGAATTTATAAACTACTAAACTGGGCAAAAAATCTAAAAGGAAACAACACAATAAGTAAAGACTAGGGATGCACCGAAATATTCGGCCACCAAAAATGTTTGGCAAAAAATGATTTTTTTTTTTAACAAAATATTTTTTTAACGCGGCCGAAACAGTGATGACGCAATGATGACGCAACTGCAGCCTGCACGCGAACTCAGCTCTGAAATGAACCGAACTGAGACCACCCCGGGAGGTGGTCTCAGTTCGGTTTGCTTTGAGTCCGCGTCACGGTTCAGTTAACTCGCGCGTTTTGAACACAAAGCTCTCCAAGTTCGCTTCAACTGTTTCCGCCCTCTGGGCTTACCGTAGGTAGATCACGTTGCAAACCATATGTCTATGCGGGAAACAACTGAAAATAAAGAAAAAACAAAAAAATCCGAATAAACAAATAAAGGATCATAAAAAATAAAAAACCCAATAAATACATAAATAAAGGGACTTAGAGATTCTTGTCAAGATCAAGTTTCTCTGCCAAGCTGCTCAGGCTCAAAGCATTCTTGTTCTCCACCAGCTGAAGAACGATGGTAGCAGAGATCTTTGTGGAAAACGTAGAAGTTTGGTAGAGCTTTTAACCATCTACTCTTATGTGGAAAAAAAATCTTAAGAATGGTGGCAGGCTGGATGAGGAACTAAAGTGTCAACAGAAAAAGCTCCATCTGAGCTGAAGAGGAGCAGAAAGAGAACCAAGTCCCTTTCAAATGAACTCACACCGTGAACAAAAAAAGAGCTGAGTTCCCTTTCTGTTGGTCCACTTTTTGGACCACTTCTAGAGGACTGAGTTCATTTCGGTGCATCCCTAGTAAAGACTGATGCATACGATGTTATTATTGATGTTTACACTCACTCTATATTTTGTAGTTGTTCAATGTCTTAGAAGTACTGACCCAAGATTATACCCAGAAAAGTGCATTGTGATGTAATTTGATAACATATTGTCTCATTTTTCACTCCTAGCAGAAACCATTTCAAAACTGATATCGAGTGCGTGTGATTCTATCCAATGCAGGCCAGATTGAAGAAGAGAAAGGAAAGTCCAAAAACCAATCAGTAAGCAGCCTCCCCCATGTGAGTGAGGTGGTTCCCATCTATCGGCGGGACAGCCATGATGAAGTGTATGCAGGCAGTCACCAATACCCAGGCCATGGAGTTTACTTGCTCAAATTTGACAATTCTTACTCACTCTGGAGATCAAAGGTCATTTATTACAGAGTCTACTACACTAGATAGACTTATCAAAGACACACCTAGTCTCACAAAGACTAGGTGCTGAACTCTTGTCCACAACCCTAATATAACTGACAGAAGTAGACTACATTGTACTGTGCGGTGATGAAAACAATTGAAACACAAGGCTAAAAGTTTACCCTGCATAGTTTACTTAAGGATGAACGAATCCAGGTCTGCACGTTCCTGCTTTAGTTTTGAAAATGAAATGGCTACATTAAATGTTCATTGTGGTAGAAAGGTGTTTTTAATGGTCATGATTTATTTGATTGATTGATTAATGAAGGAAATATTAGTAACCATGAATAGTTTTAGGAGCTTTCCTAAACACATCCAAGACACTGGACGTTACTAGAGCATGTGTATCTGTAAAAAATCTGAAATTGAATTAAGGATGGTTATAGGGCATAAACCAATACATTCTTATTGTGGTCACTGATTGCCTCATCTGTCAGCCTAGAGCTAGAATGAAGACATTCCTTACATTGTGTATCCTTAAGTGTGTAGACTGGAAATTGATTTACATTTTTGGTGTTATGTAATATTAAATGCACAATTGATATGCTGCAACAATGGAAGTTTGGATCAGATCAGCTTGCAGTGTTTCCCTCTGCTGACTGAACTAACATGCCTCATGCTTGGATAAAATATATATACTGTATAGACAAAAGTACTGGGACACCTGACCATTACATCAACATTTAAATATATAGACTTTTATATGGAGTTGGTCTTCCCTTTGCAGCTACAACAGCTTCCATTCCTCTTGGACAGCTTTCCACAAGATTCGTAAGTCTTTCTGTGGGAATTTGTGCCCATTAATTCTATACAGCATTTATGAGGTCAGACGCTGATGTTGGACGAGAAGGCCTGGCTCGCAATCTCTGTTCCAGCTCATCCCAAAGGTGTTAGATGGGTTTGAAGTCAGGGCTCTGTACAGGCCAGTCAAATTATTCCATACAAAACTCATCCAATTATGTCTTCATGGACGTTTCTTTGTGCACTGGAGCACAGTCATGCTGGAATAGAAAAGTTTCTTCCCCAAACTGTGTCCATAAAGTTGGAAGCATGACGTAGTCCAAATTGTCTTGGAATGCTAAAGCATTCAGGGCCTCCAGAATTCAATAATTAAGAAGTGTGTTCAAATACTTTGTGGCTTTATTCACAGAATTTGCAAAAAAGCTTTCCTGCAAACTGAAATGTTAGTTTGGGGGGTGGTTTATTGAAAAATTGCACTGTTCTTCTGAATAGGGGTTAAAAAAAGACATGAAACTGAAATATGTTAATCATCTTTTGTCCCAGTATGAAATGTAAAGCATTCATTGCATATATATTCTCTATATATACACATTAACTGACTAACTCATAATCAGGAACTTCTTGAAAGTAAATTTGCAGAGAGCGTAATACTTGATAGAGTAATTCTTGTAGACTGTATATAGTGTACTTTTAAAAATATTTGTGAGATTACTCCAGTCCTACATGTTTTATTACACCATTTACTCACACCAACACTGGTAGCTTTGAAAGGTCTACAATCCTATCTAGGGAAACTACTGTAAAGTGAAATGAATAATTAACATGCTTTGATGTAATGGCTCATCACTTGTTCATAATGGAATCTCCAAACATGGCAAAATGTAGCAAGGACATTTCTCTGAGCCCAGGGGCATCTAAAGAGAATCCTCTCTCTAAAACTGTATAAAAATAGCTTTACAATGATGTTTATCCATTGTGTAAGTCATATTTTACTGGCTTGCTGCTAGTCACATGGTTGGTCACCTAGCTTAGCAAAATTCTAATTGGTAGATGATGGTTTTCAAATGTATATGGTTAAATGTACTGTACATGAATGCAACTACTAATTGAGTAATACGCACAAAGACAGGAGGCCTTTTTTGTATTTACAATTTTTAAACATCTTGTGGTTTGAAGGAACTTCTGGGTCATTTATTTGGGAGGATGGTATTCTTCTGGACAAAGTACTAAAATGTTCCATTTGTATTGGGGTTCAATAGAACATTCAGTGCTGTCCAATTTTTCCATTGTAAGCAAATATTTTTATTATAGGCGTGTTATTCCTCTGGTGTCTGTGCATTTTTTTACCCTGTTTATCAGTACAATGAAAACTGATCACAGTTGTAAAACTTTCTGTACGAAGTGAGGTCACCAGAAAAATGTTTCGACCCAGTTTGAAAAGTACCATAGCAGAACATCTTTGTTTTGTATTATTGTTAATATTCAGCCTTACCACCAAGCTTTTAACACACAAGCAATTAAAAGTTTATATATTTATATATTCAATATGACCAAGTACAGGGGGTCCTCAGGTTAGCGACAGTTCCGTTCCTACGACACTGACATAACCCGAATTTTGATGCAAGTCAAAATACATCCTAGCCTAAGTCACTTACCTATCCTAACACATCTAGAATATAAAAACACAACTAAGCCACAGCAAAAAGAAAAGGACCTAACATACACTGTACTTGTATACTGTACTGTACTGTACTGTACTGGGGGTGCCAACATAACCTGTAAGTACGATGCTAACGACATAAGCTGAAACACTCATGTCTCAATTTTTTAGAAGTTTTGTGGAAGTGAGCGTCAAACTTGAAATGTCGTATGTCGAGACTCGTAACCCAAGGACCCCCTGTATCCTGTTAAGCTGAACTTTATCGACCCCTGTTAATTGTGTTTGGCTGCATTTGTAGCACTGTTTAATACACCCAGCCATCTGATCCTGTCCTCCTCTCTGTCAGTGGCACAGATCCACCGCCGTTTTGGACTCTTCAGGTAAAAAGCATTCTGGATATCTGAGAAGGAAGAATGAAAACAGCCTCAAAATATCAGCCACTGTGCTTACTCAGTATCACATGGACATATAACACTGACATGTCCATACATTTTCACGACACAGGACACGCATTTTGTTTTTCTGAAGTTTGTAAAGCTGGAACATAAAAATTTAAAATTACGAATCCAGTGTCTCACATACTGAGCTTAACTATATGCTTTTAATTATGGTCTGAAAAGCATGTTGTGAAATAACTGTTCATGACAATGAATAATTATCATATTGACCCAATGTAACGTCATTAAAAGCTGTGCATTATAGTGATTTTATATGATTAAGGGATGGTGTAAGGCATGGCTTGACAAAATCACTGAAATACCACTGAAAGCCTGAAGCAGCTTACTACTTTTACAAAATACTGTTAAAAACATGACATCAGGTTAAAACCTAATTGTCAAGAACATGAACAAGATAATGGTTTGCATGATCACAGAATTCAACTGGTTCCTGTATTTATGTGATTATTTTGCATTGGCTTTGAACATGGCTCAGCCAGTCAGATTTTAGATCTCTAGTTTTCTAATACCGATTCTGATCTAGTAACATATTTTGAACTAGTTAAGACAGCTCACATAATAGGGTTGATATATTTGTGTGGTAATTGCTGTACTCACACTTTGTGTCCACCATCTCAGAGAGGCTGAGACTGTGCAGAGCTATGGAGGCCAGAAATGTGTGGGTGGCATTCACAGCCAAACTGAATGGCTTGTGAGACACTCTCCTTTCACTTAGCACCAGGGTATCGTTAAACAAGAACAGACCCAGTTCACTTCTACACTCGTACATCCTAAGCGGGAAAGAGATTTTCTATATTTTACATATAGTCTTAATATACAAATTAGTCTTTTTAACCTTCCACAGTGACATATTGTTACTGATTTTGCATCTGTCCTGACATAGAACAGACTTTCTGGTACTACTGTATTTGGAGTGTCTTCTACAGATGCTTAAATTACTGTATCTTTTGCAGATAAGACTAGATCCTCTTTATAAGCTGGTATCCACTCAAACTGTATTTTTAGCATGAAGGAAAAAAAATTACATTGCAAATGACACTAAATGTCTTTACTCCTTAGTGTTGACATAAGCAACTTTCTTTCAGCCGATCTGTGTACTAAAGTTTGAAGTAGTACCTGAGGGATGGAGCAATGTCTTCATTAAGGCAGCTAAGTAATACCACGTCCTGCGTTGTGACCAAGTATCAGCCTCCTTCTTGTAGATTCTGACAGAATACAATATTTCAGTCAGCCTTGTTGCAGTGGATTTGGGTCTTTATGTGCTTTTCCTTTGATTTTGTATTCGTATGTTTGAATTACAGAGCACTGACACACATGACTTTTAGTAGGCCAGCAGAACATGATCAGTTTAATGACTAGTTGGAACAGTGGAACTCACTGGGCAGCTCTGGATGGTCTGCTGAGTTTCCAACATTTTCAGGTCTCGGTCAGAACTCTTTTTCAACTGAGGGTAAGAACAAAAAGCCAAATAGTCTTCAATATACATACGTGTTAACATGAAATGTGTTCACTATAACATTTCCCACAACTTGCTTCATTCCTGAAGTATTATTGTGTTGTAGTCATGCCCCTCTGTGATTTCTGGAACCAACAAATTAGATTTAAAAAATATATTTAAAAAAAATATGTACAAAATTACATTGCTGGTACTCCAGTTCCACAAAGAAATGCTCCTGTAAAGCCAGGACAGGCTTAACTTTAAGGCGAAGTTATCTCGCTAAACTAAGAAACCCTGCTTTGTAGAAAAAAAATAAAAATAATCGATCAGTGGAAGTGGAACACCATGACACCCAATATTTTTCAGGCACAGCAGCATTAAGTGAATTTACTTAAACTAGACTGCATTTGCAAGTAGTGGAGTTTGCAACCCATTAAGTGTTTTGTTTATGAAGTAGTTTTAAATAGTATTTATATCTTCAGGCCTCACTAAAGGTCAATACTATCATAAAGTGTTTGGATGTAGGCTGTAATATGCATTCACTTGTTACCTTGTGAATGAAGCTCCTGTAATTCAGTGTGCTGAAGGCAGAAGACAAGTGTGTGTGATCAGGATGTTCAGATGGTGTGTATAGCACTAAAGCCTGGAGCAAAGTCACATACTCTTCCACTCATGAGGATGGACTCAGAAACAGCTCTTGCAGACTGAACATTGACATGAACACTTGTTAAGGTACTGGATGAGGACCCCTTGTTAACAAAATGAGAAAATTAAACCCATTTCAACATTACCTTAACATTCTAGTAGCAAGGGTCCTGTTAAATCTCTTTAGACAGGCTCGAAATGCAGGAAGCATCTCTCTGCACTGCAAAGCAAGCAAAGCTGTCATTGTTTGATAGACATCTAATTGCGAAATACTAACTGTAAAATGTTATAGTTTAAACGCTAATGTTATGATCTGTTAAAAAAAAAATAAAAATTTTTTTGCAAGTTCTATGTAAAATTTGTAAATGCAAAATGTATCGTTCACTCCTCAGTAATTTACATATATAAATAGGAAAAAAGTGTCAAAATGTAACCATTTTTGGAACAAAAATACACAAATGTACAACATGAGATGTGGCTGTGTACTGCTGGCACACATGGCACTTTGTTTAACTGCAGAACAGTTCTTGCTGAATCACACAAAAGGTTGTCTAAAAGGTTGTTACCATTGATTGTCTTCCACGTCAATCAGTGGGCTCCTTCCCAAAGTTACCAGACTTATAGTCGAATAATCAGACAGATAGGCTTACAAAACTACCATTATATAGACCTTGCTAATCTTGTCTATGGTCCTGATAGCAGTGGGGTAGTTGTTGAAGAAATTGGTGTAGGCTTGTAGCTTGGTACAGAACCTGACACACATCACCCACACATTGCAGAGGACTCCATTCTTCCAACTTCTCTGTAAGGTCCTGGAGAAAAACACTGCAAAATATCAGTGTAGCATGTAAAAAGCATTAAAACAAAATACACCACTTATTCTATTGCGTGTTTGATGGCTGTGACAGTTCACCATTAAATCATTAAGCAACAATACCTGCTCTAAATCATAGAACTTTGTCTTAACTAACTTCAACTAGCTTTATGAACATCCAAAGTGCTGGCATTGTTAGTTCAGGCAAAATTAATTCATTTTTATTACAAAACTGTTTATTCCCAATAACAAAAGGAAGGTGTATCTTTACCTGTTCACCTCCCAGATGTCCAGCAGAGGGCTAAACAGCATTAGGAGGTCAGCAGAACAGAGGATGGCTCGGCTGGACTCCAGAGCTGCTCTGAGTGGAATGTGTCGGGGAAAATTCACGTTTTATTCATTTTGTTGATTCATTGTTCATTGATTCCTTGTTTGATTCATTGATTCACCTTCATTTTCTGCCCTCTTGCTTTTAGTAGGTCCTCAGCATGCTTGGCATGTTTGAGCGAAGTGGTCATACGACAAGTTTTCCATGCCGCATAGGAAGTTTTGATCATTTCAGCGAGTTTGGCCTGTAATCCATGCAAAAAAGTGGTTTTCAGATGTTGCTCTGAAGCCCCCATCACGGGTGTTTGGAAGTCTGCTACTTCCAGCTCTGAATGTTTGTTACACACGTTACGCACTGCTGGATCTGGGAGATGTCAAGGACAAGAGGAAATGCAGTCTCTGTCGCAACTCTGAATTTGTTGGCATTAACATATGGATCACTGTTGGCGTCTGTCCATTGGATTCTAAGCAAAGTCAGGGGGTCACTTGGAAAAGCACTCGAAATTTTGGAGAAATGCAAACACAGTTTATGCATTAAAATGCAACGCAGTTCATGGGTGGTGGGTCGGTAAGTCTGACAAAAAGTCAGCAGCTGATCCGCTAACTTCTTCCCACCATCTTTAACTGGATCACCCAGAGCCTCAGCCACTTCCTGCATTTCTTTCTCAGTCCAGGGTCTATTTATTAGGTGGGGTCTGCTGTCAGGACACCATGGGCGCTTGGATGGAAAGTTCATGCATGCTGTTACTACATTTCGCACCCGCCCCGTATGGGTTGCCACTACGAGTTGTGCTGGGGCGTGTATTTTCAGTGTCTATCACTGAGATTGGTCTTTTCTGTCTTCGTGGGGGTGGCATCTCCGCATTGCCATAGGCTAGGAGAGCGAGTAAGGATTGGTGTGGGGGAGGGGCTGCGCCCTGAGGAGCATGAGGGGCTGTGCCTTGAGGAGCGTGAGGGCCTGCGCCCTGAGGAGCGCTGAATATCTACAAGCCTCGGTATACCACACGTGGAATGCACTCCAACCAACGTCAGGCTTCTTTTCATTTTTACCACAGCATCCTGTCTTCTCTACCTTGCCTTTTTCACCTTTGGCCTCTAAATCCTGTAGTTTAACCTTTAACTGCCTCAGTGAATCAGGATTTATGGAACTGTTTTTAGGAAATTCACACTTCTCCACCCTGAAATCAAAGTATGACACTGCCTCCTGTCCGTACAGCGATCTTATGCGATAGTACAATGGTGAACGAATTTTAGGAAATTCTATTTCAGGCGCTTTAGACTTTTTCTTAGAGCCCTGTGATTTTTCACCCGCTGTCTTGGATGTCTTACTGCTGGATGCCCCCATTTCTGAGACACTCACACACACAATGACTGTCAACCTTATCTGCGCGCACACACACACAGACACAAGTGTCAGCACTCTCTGCTCTCTAAGCCCTGGTGCAGACAAAATATACCACAAAAACACGTATTTTTACTCTGGTAGCGACCCAGACACAAAAGAATCTAGAAACCCTTTATTTCAGGCTGGACCCGCGTCCACGCAAACCACTGCCTTGAAATAGGTTCTAGATCGGAGCACTCTGTTGTTTACCCCTATTTAATGGGCTCAAATCAAAGGGATTTCAACCAGAACACCACACCACAATCTTTGTCCTGAAAACTGAGCGAAGGATCTCTCGCCTAGGATAGTGAGGCCAGGCCCAATGCTGAACGGTCCGAGGTGGATCCCCTCTCCATCCCTTAAGTGCTTTTCGCGGGGTTTGAGAGTCGGGCTGGTACCACTTGCCAGGATCCAACGTTGGACGATTACAGGGTGTCATCTGGGATGCCAATTATGTCAGGGCTCCAGGTCGAGAGAGTGAATAAAACAGACAAAAGTGCCTTGCTCAAAGAATCAGGAAAAGATTTATTTTCTCATCTGCAGATCTGAGACAGAATTCAGGCCACGAATACTCAGGGCAGTCCCAAGTTAGGTCCCAAACTCTATCTGCTGGCTCAAAGTTACAGGTTTTATACCCCAAAGAGTATAGCTTGCCATGTGTAATCTTGGTGGGTACGACTCTTTGGAGCCCCAAAGTACACTTGAAGGACACCATCAAGTTCTTATCAACATGGCGATGCACAAGGGACGTCAACAGCCCTCATACGATCCTGCATCTCCATGGCAACCTAAGGGGTCTCCATAGCGACGACCTTCCAAGAAGACACGTGTTCACATACAACAGATAACTTAAAGATCAGAACATCTTAACTCCCTAAAGGCCCTAACGCCTGGAAAACAGAATCATAACTTCTAGGACCTTGTCCGACTTGACCAACAGGACCCTCTAACACCCTTATTCAGCAGATTACACAGAAAAGTACAGAGAATCATTAATGCATAGTTTTACCCTTTGACTATACTGATTCAACATGTCTATGATTGAAGGAATACACTGTGTGATCAGGAAAATGAATCAATGAATCAAACAAGGAATCAATGAACAATGAATCAATAAAATGAATAAAATGTGAATTTTCCCAGACAAACGTAATACACTTTATGTACAGCCTGCAACAAATGCACATATGCCATCACGCTCCTCAGCAGCTCCCTAAATACGGCATCACGCCGGTCTGCATCACTTATCAGACCCTAAATGAAAGGAGATTTATGATGGATATGACACACAATGTCTTTTGACTCTGTACTATGAACAGAAACAGATGTATCCTTAAGTATAAACAAAGATTTAAAGGTCCCATGATATGAAAATTTCACTGAGATTTTTTTACATTAATACGAGTTCCCCTAGCCTGCCTATGGTCCTGCAGTGGCTAGAAATGGTGATAGGTGTAAAGAGTGCTTTGAACATCCTGCTCCACGTTGAGAGAACGACAGCTCAGAGGGCCCGATCTGGAATTTTCCCCATATGTCATCATAAAGGGAAAGGTTACCTCCTCTTTCTCATACCTTGCCCGCCCAGAGAATTTCGCTCCCCTCCCCTAAAAAATTAGCTCCACCGACTGTCAATGCTATCGTGTGAGAGACCACTTTTGCCTGTAGAGACATCATGGCTTGCAAATGAGTGAAGCATGGCAGTTGCTCGGTACTTAGATGTACAAATGAGCACAAATGAATTTTTTTAGTTCCTTCATGCGAGCCTCTGAAGAACCAGTGGGTTCATTTTATTTTCTCTGGAAATGTGCCTATACAATACAGAGCTGGTCTTGCTGAACGGCTGAAAATGATGTCTGGATCAGTACCAACTCTCCTTGGCTCAGCTACAAACCTCGGACAAGTAAGTCAACTTAACGCTATATAATTTTGTTGCTTTGCTGTATATGGTTACCCAGAGCGGTAGAGAAAACAGAGTGGCGACACTTCCATAGGGCCCATTGTAAGCAATGGGGGCGGTACTTCCGGCCTACTTCCAGGTTATGGGGAGCCTCTAAAGTTCCAAACGCCGCTGGATCATGTTGATTTCTATTGCTGTTTGTGATGCCATTTCAGCGGTAAGTTGATAAAATAACGGTTTTTTTTTTTTAAGTTATACAATATATGTCCCATTTCAGCTGTCCTTTGAGTAGTCGATACTGAGATTGTTTAATGTATTCAGTGTATCATTTTTATCTTGACAGATCTTCCAGCCATAAACTGCTAACTTCGATATCTGTGCCAGCTGTGGAGCCCAAAAACGAGAGTGTTATCATTTCAGTAACGAATTTCACACAAAAAACATTTGTTTATTTAAGCAGGACAGCAATATATATTTGGTTGGGTTTCTGTGGGGTTTTGTTTCACATAATGTGTTCCTGATTAAATATACTTCATACATGTTTTGAATATGCTAAATATACATATGTGCTAGCTAGCGACAAGCAGAGCAACAAGAACACCTCAAAATTGCTGTTCTTGTGTAATATCTTTAGCGCAATAGCATATGTGCTGTCTACGCTGTTAATAATCTCTTTCCAGCCCATGTATACTTTTGTATAATGTTTACTGTACAAGGTTATCTCTACCTCCACAGAACTCCTAATTATCTATGTGCAATATACACTATTCTTATTATCCTGTCATGTGCAATACTCTGCTGCCATTAATGTGAAATTATTTATCTCATTTTATTTCACTATGTACTTGTACTCAGCTGCTGATAATGAAATGTACCTTACCTTAACCTAGAGAGCTAATTCTGTGCCGTCAAAAAGTGGTAATAGGTTTGTGATCAGGATGTGTGCACGACTCGTGAATGAGTGAGCTCTCTGTTCTAGATGTAATATTGATAGAATATATAATTTCATTGTGATTTCAATATGTTGTCTAGATTATATTAAATGTAAACAATGTAGGCTATTCATTTACATAATACCAAATTTGATGTTGAACAATAGTTGTGTTCACCATTTATTTAATTCAATATCATTTCTGATAATCTTCTTGATGGTGCCTTCCTTCTTTTAAACTTACGGTGGTGTATGACAGCATCTGCTTTGAGCTTCAGTTGGCTTTTTTTGTGGAAATGAATTGGTCATCTTCAAAGTGCTTGTAAGATCAGTTTTCACATATACACCAAACAGCCAGTTAAAATATATCACTGGCATCATTGTACTCTATATTGAAATGTTAAGAAGACATAATTGTCTGTTCCACCTGTCTAAATTTAATGTACTTGACAGAGTTTTCTATTGTAGTTTTCGGTAATGTCCAGATTTTTTATGCTGGCCATTGCCATCCATTTTTTTCTTCGGCCTGTGTCCTTAAGGAAACCATACTTGTGGAATCCTTTTTCAGACCAACTGGTACAGCCAAATGCTGCACAGCCAACCATGGTGTCACTTATCTGTAAAATTTTGGTTATAGCCATTGCTGTTAGATCTCAGACTTCAGTTAAGTTATAGTAAAATGTGTTACATTTCTATTCTGTGTCCTTTATTTCCTTCTATTTTATATTTCTTTTAATGCCTCAGCTGCTAAGGGAGACTTGCACATAAGAATTTCACATATGTATTGTACCTGTATACCAGTGATAAATGATGTGACATAAAAGGGATTTGATTTTTCATATTCATCCTCGTTGAATTTTCCATGAGTTAAGTGTTGCCTGAAACTGCAGGTTGCCTTTTGTTGTTATTCTGTGATATCTGTTTGATACACGTTTATATCAATATTATTGATATTATATTAATATCAAGGATGTGTGGTAGACTGTAGACTGTAAAGTACACTGAATGCCAACACGCTAATATCAACAATGCTGACATGTTTGACCATTTTGTGGCAGGTTTATGAGGCCATAATTGTTTTTTTTTATCCTATAATTTTTTATGATGCATCAGTTATATAATGTTTAACATTAGAACTCCCAGGAATACTGCAAATTGGTCTATGCAAGGGATACTAGCATTATGCAAATGCGTAGATGCCAACGCTACAAACCTTCCCTCTAAAAATAAAACTTGAACTTTCAGTACAAAACTGACATTGATAATATTCAGCAAATATATAATAGTTGCACGTGTACTTGTGATTGGTTTATTTTAATATTGACTGCTCACTACTTAGCAGGCTACTATTAGCAGGCTACTGTCGCAAATGTAAAGGTAGACAGCATCAGGTATGTGTGAATGGTGTGTGAATACTCACATTAACTCGAGTGTTGTACTTCTTTGTTATTTGGATAACCGTGCTGCTGTTAGTGTTATCCCAAATCTCATTACTACGGTGGCCCTGAAGTGCAAACCACACCAACAAATTACTAAGCACAACAACAAATTGAGTAAAACAAACTAATTCAGAAACGACAACAAAATTGAGAAACACAAAAACAAATTAAGAATCACAAAAACAAAACTGAGAAGCACAAAAACAAATTGACAATCACAAAAACAAATTCAGAATCACAAAAACAAAATTGAGAAACACAAAAACAAATTAAGAATCACAAAAACAAAACTGAGAAGCACAAAACAAATTGACAATCACAAAAACAAATTCAGAATCACAAAAACAAAATTGAGAAGCACAAAAACAAATTTGAGAAGCACAAAAACAAATTAAGAATCACAAAAACAAAAGAAGAAGCACAATTACATGAAGAAACCAGAAAGGGTAGGTACCAGTCAGCAACAGGAGACATCACTGATTGGACGACCATGCTGTTCGTCTTTGGAACCAGAAGTTACTCTGCCTGTAGCGCATTTTTCCAAACATGAACATTACCGGTGACCCAAACTTAGCTGTCGCTATCCTAGAATATTTTAATTCAGCACATACATATGAGGTGATACTGGATATGCTCAAGTGTA
Source organism: Hydrocynus forskahlii (assembly GCA_037974365.1). Classification (NCBI taxonomy): domain Eukaryota; kingdom Metazoa; phylum Chordata; class Actinopteri; order Characiformes; family Alestidae; genus Hydrocynus; species Hydrocynus forskahlii. Next base: position 40,215,421 of record JBBPCX010000001.1, read on the forward strand.
ATCATGACATTTCAATTAGTATGCGTACACTGTTAACAGAAAAAAAAAAATTCCTCAAGAAATTTTAAAAGGGCCTGCCGCCATACCTGTCAAGTATCCCGTTTTGGCCGGGAAAGTCCCGTAATTTACCCTTCTTTCCCGCCGTCCTCCCGTATTAGTATTTTCCCGTAAATCTCCCGTATTTGAACCTGCGTTATTAATATAAAAAAAAAAGTCCCCCCAAAAAAATCTGAGCTCTGTCACTAGCCTCGCGATATCTGCCACCTGCAGTAGCCTACTACGCGGGGGGAAAAAACGCGGGAAAAAATGAAGAAAAAACAGACAGATGGACGCCAGGACAGAGAAGGAAGGCACTCCTGCCAAAAAAACAAAACCCTCGTGTAAATACCGCGAACAATGGGACAACGAATTTATTTTTCTGAAGAGCAGGGTGGGGGACAGTCACGCATTTTGTAAAATTTGTAACTGCGACTTTAGCATCGCACACGGGGGAAGGAATGATGTATGCCAGCACGACAAATCCGCCAAGCACAAGCGCGGGCTAGAGGCACAAAAACATGCCCAGGCGATGTCAGCACTCGTGATGAGAAATGCCACTGAGGCAGACCAGGTCACAAGTGCAGAGGTAAAAATGGCAATGCTGTGTGCCAAAAACGTTCCTTTCTCCTTCCATGATGACTTCAACAAGTGTGTAGCTGACATGTTCCCAGACTCTGCTATTGCACGAAAATACTCAACGGGAAAAGCGAAGGCTACTCAACTCATCAAAGGTAAGTTAGCTATATAACGTTATCTACCTATCTTACTGCTGGGCTACTGTACGTTTGCTAAAACGGTATAAAATGGGTTTGAAATGTGTTTGAATATTCTAACATTTGAGCATCAACCCATGGCATGCATGTTGTAGGCTACTAGCTAATTACTGGACACTCAACAGGTGCCATAGCAGCAGAACTACAGGATGAGTTGGCCAAAACATGCCGATCTCAGCCCTTTTCACTGATGTGTGACAAATCCAACAACAGAACAGACGAAGAATTCTTCATCCTGACTAGACTCTACGATGAGGCCACTCTGCAGGTCGCTACAAGATTCCTGGAGATGTATGGAAAGCTGAGTGAGGCATTATGGTAAGGGGAACTGCACTGTGTTGTTGACATGTTTAGTAGTTTGGATTTAATTACAACCTTACATTTTGTCTGAGAC
>JBBPCX010000001.1:40216726-40245832 GCA_037974365.1 Hydrocynus forskahlii
CTATCACCCCAATACAATTGCCTCCCTATCCCAAAAATGTCTGAAGTGAAACAAACACCGTATGTATGACATCCACTGAGTCTCTCACAATATCCCTATCTAAACATGAAAACCCAACAGACACGAATGGGGGAAAGTGACCCTTGAGATATCTATAATGTTCATTGTAGATAGGAAGAACGTCTTTTTGGATATCTGTAATGTTCATTTTGATTGGGAAGAACTGAATTACGAATATCTGAAATGCATATCCAGCCTGGCTATTAAATGCAGTGTGGTGCTAGTTCACACTGAAAAAGAACTAGTTCAAAATACAGTTCATTCAACTAAAAATGAACTAATTCACATTCATATTTTGAACAAAGTTCACGTTCATTTTCAATACAACGTCCTTCTATCTGAACCTCCTTCAATCTGCTATATGACTGAACAATCACAGACATAAGTTACATTAAAAAAAAATACTGTATATGGAATTTTTATTCAGAAAACATTGACACAAAGACATATCTTTTAAAGTGCTCAGAAAAGAACATAACTAAAAATAAACAGCTGTTTCTTTTTTTAAAACCATATCAAATAGTGAAAATGTACAGCTCTAAAACTCAAACATACAGTATTTAGCTGCACTAAACATAAATACCTTCCATTTAGAAGCTTATTTCCCATGTGCATTTCTGCCAAGGCGTACGATTGTGCTAGCCTACTACTAAGAGCCGATTCTTTGTAGTGAATCAGAAGAGCCGACTCCTAGCGCGTGAGAGCCGCTACCCTCTTTTTTTTATCAACACACAAAGCATTTATATTTGCCAAGTTAGGCTAAAATATGAGGCTAAAGTTGATAATAAACTAAGAGCCGTTTGGGAGCCGAAAGAACCGGCTCTTTTTTGAGAGCCAAAAAAGAGCTGGCCCTCTGTAAAGAGACGAATTTCCCATACCGTGAACTGTGTTCAGTCTCGCGAGAATGAACGTCACTCATGGTTACGTTCATAATTTGTAAACCCGACAAGTTCAGTTCAGCGTTCAAGAAAAATAGGGGCGTGTTCAATGAACGCCGTTCATTGAACGCGTTCATGCACAACACTGCATATGTACATGCACAAACAAATATATACATACACACACATACATATATTCATATAAATATATGTGCACACATATAATGAACTAAGAGCCATTTGGGAGCCGAAAGAATCGGCTCTTCTTTGGGAGCCGTGTCACAAGAGCCGGCTCTATGAAATAAATCGAACTTCCCATCACGTGAACTGCGTTCAGTCTCGCGAAAGTGAACGTCACTCACGGTTACACTCATAATTTGTAAACCGACTCGTTCAGTTAAGCATTCACAAAAAATAGGAACGTTTTCAATGAACGCCGTTCATTGAACGCGCTCATGCACAACACTGATTAAATGTTAAAGCGGCTTGCCATAGTCGACTAGTCCTGTGGGGGGGGGTTTGCCTCTGATTTGGCTGACGCTGACACACGTTCCGTGACTTAACCAATTATTGTAGCCCCTTCATAAAAAGGGCGGTACCGTAGGCGCGAGGAGGATTCAAATACAAAACCACAACAAGACCAGAGATAGGGCAGCAGAGGAGACAGACAAACTAGTGATGGGAAGGCTCTTTTCAGAGATCCGGCTCTTGTGGCTCGGCTCCCGAGTGAAGGCACTCTGCTCTGCTATTACCAAAATCTTTAAACTGCAGCCAGATGCTGCTTCGTTTATGAGTGTCAGTCATATTTACTTGTTTGCGACGCACTCGCACTCTCCCCCTCACTGCTGTCTACTGTCTCTCTCACTGCTGGAGAGCTCACCCAGCGTTGTACTCAGATCAGCTACAGCCCACTGGAGCCTCACCACTCCCCACGGCAGGCCCCTGAGCCACTGAGAGTGAGAGCGGAACAGCGAAAGGAAATAAAGTGGGGAGCTGGCTCTCACTCGCAGGGAGTCGGCTCTTCTGATTCACTACAAAGCATCGGCTCTTAGAGCCGATGCTTTTGCTCATGACCCAAAACTAAGACAAACATCACATCACAATCTGCAAGTCGGTGTTAAAGTACAGTAACAGTACCGGCATTCTGTATGGCATCTGAAACGGCATCCGCTAGCACTGCAGGGAGTCCTCCAGTCCAGAGGGGGCTGAGAGACTGCACGGCTTCAACTGTTCCCACGTTCTGTTGTGCACTTAAATTTACCAGAAAATTCAAGGTATCAGCCTTTGTTTTGTTTTGCTTAATTATCACGTTGACTACTAATGTTACAGAGAACTTTAATAAAAGTTGCTCAATTTTGGACACCTGTCCTCCGCTGTGTGTGTGATGACGTAATCAAACGACTAGTCGACTCGACTTCAACTTTGTTGACGGAAAAATCGACCTGAAAAAAAATCTGAAGTCGTTAATGCCCTAGTACTCCCACAGTCATCTCTACTGTCTTGTGCATGTTCAGCTCCAGGTTGTGCTGACTGCACCACAGTACCAGCCGCTCAACTTCCTGTCGGTATGCAGACTCCTCACTATCCTGGATGAGTCCAATGACAATGGTATCGTCTGCAAACTTCGGGAGTTTAACAGCTGAGTCCTTGGAGGTGCAGTCATTGGTGTAGAGGGAGAAGAGCAATGGGGAGAGGACACATACTTGAGGGGCACCTATACTGAGGTACCAAGTGATCTTCCCCAGCCTCTCTTGCTGGGATTGTCATACTGTGTAGATTATCATACTTAATATGATACACAGTGAACTAGATTTGTTTAAACTATATAGTTTAAATAAGTAGTTGAAACACCAAAAGAGGAAGGCATGCACTTTAAAATGTGGATGTATGTGAAATGGTTCTTAGGAACATGCCTCCATTCTCCCATAGTCCAATAAGATTGGAGGAGAATTTTTTGGACCGTGAGTTCTTTTATCCAATGAATACTGACAAATCACAGAATGTAGGCTCCCATTGGTTGGGAGGACACCACCGATTCAGGACAGAGTTGCAGCTGGCCGGGCAGCTTTAGAGGGAGTGAGCGGAAAGAATGACTTGACTATCCGGGATGAGAGAACTGAGTCACCGCCCCTACCCCCGCCACCACTGCCCTTCCTTCCTTCCTCTCAAATTCCATAATAGTCGTCATTGGGCTCTCATACAAATACTCCGTCCATAAATTGACTTCCTTTTTGTTTTGTTTTTATTTTGGGGTCTTTTACTCGATTAATTTTGCCCCTTACCTAATTTTGTCAACGTATCAGAGGCCAGTGCCATTGCTACCATGCTATGAAAATGCAGAGGTAGCCAGCTGATGCACTTTTTATATAAGCAGCGTTTTTTTTTCAAACTTAAGTTTCATCCTCACACTCGGTGGAGTGTGGAAGTCACACTTAACTAACAGGAAACATCTGTGGGTATGGCACAGTTACTTTCTTTCAAGCGTAAAGAGCCCCTTGTGCAAAAGTGTATACTTCACAGTCATGATTAACAATGAATGAATGACTGATTTGCTCCTGAAGGGTCATTTTTACAATAAAAACAGAAGATTTGTACAGTATGCAAGTAAGGTCAATATGAATGTTGCTGTCCTTATATCTTCTGAAAAAATGTTATGAAAAAATATACAAACATGCATGCACAAATTCCACATGTAAAGAATTCTTCTAGTACAAATGCCACATGTGAAGAGTTTCAATGATTATGTATACACTTGCTATGTAAATATTATGAACGCAATGAGCTGTAGCAGAAAGGGATGGGCTAGGGTGGGCTGGGCCCCAGCAGTTGGACAAACTATATTCTGCTTGCATTCCTTGTGAAACTTTTCAGGGTCTCCTCGGCATCTGGAGCTGCTTAGGTTTGGATAAAATGTGTGTGTGTGTGTGTGTGTGTGTGTGTGTGTGTGTGTGTGTGTGTGTGTGTTGGGGGGGGGATTGCGTTGCTCACAAAGGCTTCTGACTGCTTCACATACTTTTTAAGCTCAGCACATCTGGAGCTCGGGTTTATTGCTGTCTAAGAAAGAGGGTGAGAAAGTGAGTGCGATTGTCTGGGCAAATTCAGAAGACTGAAGTGTATCTGTGCATGACTATGTCTGTATGTATGTTAGAGTTTGGCTGACCACCCTGGACAGCCCCTTCCTGATAACACCGCTGTTCACAGAGAGACAGGAAGCCGAGAAAGAAAGAAGGACAAGCAAACCGCTGTTTGTGTAAAAAGAGAAATATCACATCTGTTTAAGGAAATCAGAAAATCAAAAGGAGGGAAGGAGACGGGTGAGTCCTCTTGCCCCAGACAAGGTTTCTGGGAGAGGGACTAAGTGTGGTACAAAAAAGTGGGGACTACAGGAAAGACAAGTTTAGTTTGTGAAAGGCAGAACAATGAAGAAAACAGCTGTTGCAGCCCAAGCCTGTTGAACATCTAGCGGGTGAGTTGCCAGACACAAACACACACTGTAGTCAGCAACTACCACTCTGTTTGTGTAAATATGTACCAAACAGGAACAAAAATAACATTGTATCACTGGGACACATACTTGTGTACTAGGACAAGGGAAGGAAAAGGTGTTTCTTGCCAAGAAAAAAGAGAAAGGCAAGAAGTTTTCTTTTTGCATTTTAGGAGTAACAGAAACATCACACTATACATTGAGGATAACAGAACCAGGGCCTTCCAGATTTATATCATAGTGACATGTTACTCTCTTGAAGGGTTTCTGGATTGAATCCACAAAAGAAATACACTGGGCCACAATTTTTTTTTCTCTCCAGTATGTTTAAATGAACAAAGAAAAAGTAATGGTATGTTTAGATGGACAGAAGTTTGTTCACTGTAGAGGCTGTGTGGTAATCTTTTTAGTTTAAAAAAAACAAAAATATGTTTTGCAAATGTTCACACTTAAATGTCCAAGCTAGGAACATTTAATTTTCAGAATGTTTTTCACACTGTTGTAGTACCGGCACACTTTTGTAGAAAGGAAATGAAATTCCTTTTTAGCATGTAAATGTCATTTATTATGTTTTCATTACTTTCTTTGCTACTTAAAGTCCTTATGGTCACATCACAGTTTACAACAGCTTCTGAGGTGTTGCTTTTTCACATGGGTATTTGAGTGTTCTTTTCTCTCTACGTGCAGAATAAACTCTGGGCTGCTCTAAATCTGCAAAGCACTTTTCTCCTTTTCTACATTATGCACCATGCTCTCCTCAGCTCCAGCCACAGCAACTCCTGTCCTCCAAAAACCCACCTCCCGCAGATCCCCCTCTCCTCAGCTGCCCAACTGCTCTACGCCTCAAACCCCTACATCACCGCTACCATTGGTTGATGTTTCAGTCAGCTATGCCCAGAAGTCCTCCTCTCCTTCACTCCTACTCTCAACTAATTTCTCTGACTGCCAAACCATCTCTCCATCTCCAACGTCTCCCTCACCTCTGAACCAAAAACCCCCTACCCCTCCTGCCCAGAAACCCATGTCTCCACAGGTACCCAAACACACCTGCCCACCTCTCCCTGCACAACAGCCATCAACCATCCCCAAAGTCTCACCCATGGCCATGGCCATGCCCAGACCCCCTCCCCGTCCAGGCTCGAAACCGTCCTCACCACCTCTCTCCAGACCCCTGCCATGCCTCATTTCTAAATCCTGCATCACACCAGTTCTGATTGACCAACCCCAGAAACCGTCCCCTCCTTGCATCTGCATCCTGGACAAGCTGATCAAGACATGTCCAGTGTGGCTACAGCTGGGAATGTCGCAAGAAAGAGCTGTTCATATACTCAACAAAGAGTCATCTGGGGTGAGACTGTATCACTGACACCATTTATAAGAGTGGGCGACATGGAAAAAATATCATGATACTTGAAGACATTTTCAAATTAGCCTATCTGTATCATAATATTCAATTTTATGAGGTTTGCAAACAGCAAAATGCACCAGCAATTTTTTAAAAATCTTTTAAAACATTTATAAAAATAAACATGACTAAGAATAAAGACTACAATGGTTCAAAATTAATTCATTAGTCATTATATTTTAATACATTAATAAAACAGTCAGCTACTTAATGGTTCTGAGAGTTTCACTGTGTTTCCACAGATTTTCTTAGTGAGAAGGGACACTGGGCAGAAATTCATGGTTGTGTCAGTGCGTCTCCCTGACCAGCAGGCGCTGCCACAGATCCAGGAGTTTCATGTAAAAGAAGAAAAGGCCTGTAAGTGAAGCTCTGTAATGAGAAAAACTAAGTGCAAGAGTACAACAACAATATTTTGACACACATGGACACGCTCACAGAGTGAAGGTTTTGTACAGGCCAGTGGTGGCCTGTGGAGGAGGGGAGCTGACCATAGATTTCCTGTTCTCAGCCTTGAACTGCTGTTAAAGGTGACTGACTTCCTGCCCCCTCCTCCCCTCTTGTCTCAGTGCATGTCTGTGCCTGGGTATATGACAGGGGTTTTCTCTATCTTTGTCACAGTATTCTAAATATGGCCACTGTCTAAAGAATGAACATTAGGTCAGCATTGCGTAGACACAATTTGTCCTGTTATGATTCAACTGAGACATTGTTGGCAAACTCCTGTAAATGTAGCTTGAAACAGTGTAGCTGTTATGTGACCTGTTATGCATTCATAACCATGACAAGTTTTGTCTCCCAATTTTCTTCAACAGTGCTTTATCTTGAAGGCTCTGTTCTGGTTTTTGACAACATCTTTAAACTTATTGCATTCTATTGTGTTAGCCGGTAAGTTGGCCTTCAAGATCAGTTTTCAGTGTCTGCTATAAAATAGCACATTTTAAACGCTGTCTTTCTATGTTTATCCAGAGACATCCTCCCCTTCCCCCTTAAATTACCTCAAGCCATTGTCCGGGCAAGTAAATATGAAGACATGGAAGTGATCTCCACACTTGGTTTAGGTAATGCATGGTATATAGCACTGACCCTGTACATTTACAAACTGTTTCAAAGACATCTTGACATTTTATCACTATGTTGTCTAGACCACTATTTCAGAATTTAAGGAACACCTTGACTTCTTGTTTTCAGTAACTGTTAATCCAAGGGAAATTCCAGATTACCTTACACTGTAATTCAACCATATGTTCCTGTTTCTGTTATTCTGTGAAGCTATTATAGCTGTTTAAGTTGTGCAATTGGTAAGAAATGTGTGGATGTAGTGAGTCAGTGGCTTCAAATAGCCACATGACTTCAGTCAGCAAAACTCTCTTCTGCACTGCTTTAAATCATATAATCACATTGAAACACACATAATTAAGCCAACAATTTAGACTTTGCAGAATAGAAACACTTTCCAAAACTGCCAGTAGTGGTTCACATGCTATGCTAGCAGGTTTGGAGAGTACTGGAGAAGGAAACATGTCTTATTAAATCTTTGTCACATTTTTATTCGGACTTGTCAACTGTTCAGCTGACTCACATTTTCACATTTTCAAATAGATTGACCTATAGGAATGGCCCAAAATTGCTTCCTCAAGAAAATTTAGAAAGATTAACCTACCATTTTGTTACAGCATGACTCTGTGCCCTATGAGCTTATTTGTTTTTGTTACTATAGAGTTCTGGAGCTCAACACTGAACAGTCACATTCAGGGCAACCTAAGTATACCTGCAGCCAGGGGTGGGACCCAGGATGCAGTAGACAACAGCAGCTCCTGCGAGATCCACCTTTCTGTTGGCAGTGACCGTTTATGGTACGTCAACCCCATCTTCATTGAGGAATACTGCAACAGTTCGCCATCCAGCCCTCCTGCACCTATCCTCAGGACCCAGAGTCTCAACACACCCATTCAGGCTCCGCTCAAATACAAGAGGCCCCCACCCATGCCTCCACGTCCCGTTAGCATAACAGAAGCACTGGTGCAGGCTTTGACTAAGCCAGCGAGAGAGGAGCTTACATCAGATGAGTCTACTGTGATCTCTCTGAGCTCTCCTCCTCCTGTGATGGCGAAAGAGGAAGGAAGCCAGCATGTGTGTGCAGATAGAGAGGGAACTCCAGCCTCAAGGGTAGAAGCTGAGACAGCCAAACCAGACGTGGCACAACAACCTCTGAGTGAAGCAACAAAGCAAGCGAGTCGTGTGCCTTCACACAGGATTCCCCCAGTACCACTCCGACGCAGGTCGTCTGAAAAGCAGCCCTCAGGAGAAGAAATCCAGCAAGAACCTCTAGACAGCATTACTACTGCCTCTGTACCAGAAGAGGTTGAGGAGGAGGTTTCTGGAGTTCCTGTGGCACCTCTCATCTGCCTGGACAACAACGACAAGATGGCACAGAGTGAGAATCCTGTGGATTCCTCTGGACAGCAAAAATTGTATCAAGATGAAGGCCTTGTGGATCACTCTAAAATATCAAATGGAGCCTCTGCTATGACTATACTCCCACCAGCTGAGGTGAAGAGACCTGTTCCTCCAGTGCCACCTCCAAGGAGAAAAAGAATCCCTCAGGCAGTGACCACAGCTTCACACAATGAGGCTTTAGGGGGAAGCATACAAAAACCTACCTCCATCACACCACAGACCTCCAGTATGCCCACCTCCATGCACCGTTTACTCTGCGTCACAACATTAGGCCACCCTAAAGTTCCTGATGTCTCGCTGTTCTCCCCTGAGGGAAGTGCTCCCCAGCCAGACCATGACTCCTATTCCACCAGCAGTACAGAAGAGGAGGCGGACACTACATCAACAGGCGCCCTAGTGAAGAGGACACCCACCATCATGCTGGACCGTGCTAAACAGCGTCTCTCTATGGTGAACCTCTCCACCGTCTTCACAAGCTTCATGAGTGCTGATCGCAAGCTGCAGAAACGAATCGTGGAGCTGGCACGAGATGGGAGCACCTACTTTGGGAATCTGGTACAGGATTACCAGGCCTATACTCTGGACACCATGCGAAGGCACTCCTCAAGTACTGAGATGCTCCAAGAAATCAGACAGATGATGACCCAGCTTAAGAGCTACCTGATCCAGAGCACTGAGCTGCAGAATCTTCAGGAGCCAAGTGCTTACTCTGAGGAGACACTGGGTAATTTTTAGGATATGTTAGTATGATGTGTCACAGTTTGGTCGTGGTGCTTCACACTGAGTGTCATTATAGGGTTGAAGTAGCATAAACTTGCTTTGAGGTTTTCAGACCTAGATCTTTTCATACCAGATTTTAGCCACTTTGATATGTGATCCTAGATCAAATGTATTTTTCTGATATGTGGCTGTGTGAACACAATGAGAATGGTCAGACTGGAGACCGTTTTTCTTCTTCTACTTTACTGCAGATAAACAGATTTTAGTGTGAACATAACTTCAAAGTATTATTTCTTATGAAGATGGTTCCATAGCTCAAAATTCATTGTTGTTAATACTGTAGAACTATTCACAGCTCACGCCTGACTGAGGTCTTATCTCAGTGTGTTAATAAATTGCACATACAGGTGTGCCATACAGATTAAATCAGATATGAGGGCAATTTCTGTGGTGGGCTGGCACCCCACCCAGGGTAAGTCCCTCCCTCACGCCCATTGGCCTCGGGATAGGTTCCCGGTACCCGCAACCCTAGTAATGAATGAATGAGGGCAATTTGTATAGCGCTGTAAGCTCTCTGTACTTAATGAACATTCAACTTGCCAATGCTGAAATGTTATTTTTTATTAAACATTTTTGTGTTGCAAAGCCAAAATTATCTTTCAGTTCCTAAAAAGTTATCTCTTAAGGATGTACCTTCACCAGAAGGCTGACACAGAATCTGTGTTTTTCAATAATTAGTTTTACTCATTTGTTTCTGTAGTGCGGTTTTAATCAGCTGATGTGCTTGAAAAGGATGCCTAATGAGGAGACACAAGTCTTTTTTCATATTAATAGCTATTTCAAACAGAGGAAAGTGTTTGAATGAGTTTCTTACTGCAATCAGAGAAAATAACTGATTCTTGATGGACAGTTCTTCTACCATGCTTAGGGAAGTGTTATGGGAGAATGTATTTGAAGATTTTCCTTTCCCTAGAGCCATGCATGCAAACCTACACACACATGCACACACATCAAACTGTAGAGGAAAGGATGAAGTGATGTTTCTGTGTTTGCCCTAGGGTAACTAGTTGAAACTTATGGTAACTAGTAGGGTAACTAGTCTACCTCATAGCTGTGTTGACAATTCAATCTCCACACCACAGCTCCTGAAGTAATGTTTGACTGTCGCTGTGTTTTTGTTGAGGGAAATTTGATGATTTTACATCAGAGTGATTTGAGTTGCCTGTTTAAATTAACATATATCTCACCTTCTCTTTAGAAATAATCATTGAGGCAGCACTGTGCAAGAGCGTACTGAAGCCTTTGAGAGAGGCTGTATACAATGGTTTGAAAGACATACATTCCCATGCTGGCACTCTAAAAAGACTGAAGGAGAACCAGCAGATAGTCTTGGCCACTACAACCACAGATTTAGGAGTGACCACCAGCGTTCCTGATACACCAGTCATGGAGAAGATCCATATGAAGCTGGGGAACCTGCATCAGGAATATTCACCACAGAAGAAGATTGACCTGCTACTCAAAACCTGCAAAATCATCTATGAGTCCATGTCTGTGGGCAGCCCAGGTCAGAAATAGAAAAAGATGTTATTCACCTTCTTCTACATACGTTATTTGATCAAAGAGAAGATGATAAGGCAAATATATATCACAACGGATTCATAATACAAGATATATGTCACATACTTTTTCCAACAAAAGAAATATTTAAGAAGGAACAGGAGGAAAAATCAAACATCTTGTAAAGGTAAATGAACAAATAAGCCAGTGGCATTAATGGTTTACACCCAGTTAGCTTCTTGATACTTTATTGGTCATTGTTTACAGGAACTGTAATTGTTCTCAAATTGTCTTTTAACAATACAGGTGTTTGGTGTTCTAGTACTAACAATTTTTCTCCTACAGAAGTTCTGAGCCAACAAAAATTCTGAGCCAAAAGACTCTTTTCCACATCTGCAAACAGTTAGCAAAGGCTTCCATGGTGCCTCTCACTGTGAAAAATTGCCTGTTCAGGACAGGGTTAGAGAGCTGGTTTTGATCGCTTTCTTTCCAATATTATATTAATGTGATTGTAGTGTCTGGCGTTGAGGATACAAAAATAAATTAGCTTAAATGATGATATGTTGGTTGTGTAGGGAAGGCGCATGGTGCAGATGACTTCCTGCCTGTGCTGATGTACGTACTGGCCCGCTGCAATATGGCTGCACTATTGCTGGACGTAGAGTACATGATGGAACTAATGGACCCTGCACTTCAGCTAGGAGAGGGTGAGGATGCACACACATAGAATACATATATTAACAGAGAAACAATTCTAATTGTTTGCCCATAATGAGGGGGAAAAACAAAAGGAAAAGAGAGGGTCTGCAAAACATCTGTTAAAATGTTAATAGACTGAATTACGTAATGAGAATAAGGGAAATACCATCTGCATAGGACAAAAACGATTAGCAGTAAGAGTAAAACATTTCAATTTGTTATCCAATTAAGTACTTGATAGCAATAATTTTAAGAACCAAAGCAATAAAAACATGGTTTATTTACTTGTTACCCAAACTTGCTTTTTGTGGAAAGAATTAATATGAATAAGTGGAACAGTAAACCCCTGACAATTGCGGGGGTGATATTCCAAGAACACCCGTGTATAGTTAAAAAACGCATATTTGTGATGTGGTGAAAAAAATGCCTAAAAACACCTATTTTTTAGTTTAAACACTAAATATGCCCCCAAATATGCTCCCAAAAGACTTTAATTTCATTAAAGTGTTTTGGGAGCATTTTGGATCAGCTACTTTCAAACCTCCCGCCTCTGAGTACAGCAGTATTTCACCATCCCGAGATGCGCTTTTTTTGTGTTCTCGCGACAGTACCAAAAAATCTATAGTTATATTTTATATGGAAATGTAGATGAATTTACATTATTTTAAAATTTGTTACATTATTTAATAGTAAATAATATTTTTCTTAATAATTTAGCACTAAAATGCATGAAAAATGATATATTGCCACAACAAATAGCTGTGACGTCCGGGCCTCGACTGCCAACCCCCTCGTCCTTATGCTGGGTTGTTTATGTTTGAGCGCGGCGCTTAGCAAGGTATGGAGATTAGAGGCCTGGACGTCACAAAAGCAAAAAAAAATTGCGGAGGATTTCTGTGGTTTCCGTAATTGTGCGGGACTTTCTGCGAACAATTATTAGTTAGGTTCTCAGAAAAAATCAGTGAAAGACCAGAACCGCGACTGCTGAACCACGATTAAGGAGGGTCTTACTGTATTTCCAGGCAGCTGAGGTATCAGACAAGGTATAGCAACATAATTCATATGCAGCAAATGTATGCTTAGCTGGGTCACGTTATGTAATGAAATTGCAATACAGATGTGTTCATCAAAAATAAATTGTGTCTGGAGCAAATTCCGATCTTGGCTGATTATGATTGTGCAACCCTAGCATTTTAGCATGATTTGAATTACATATGTGTATTCCCAGGCTCATACTATCTCACCACCACATATGGAGCTCTTGAGCACATTAAAAACTATGACAAGCAAGCCATGACCAGGCAACTAAGTCTGGAAATCCAGGACTCTATTCATCGATGGGAGCGCCGCCGCACTCTCAATAAAGCCCGTGCTTCACGCTCCTCTGTACAGGTAGGGTGTGACATCTTATTCAGCGAAATGCAACATATGCACCTTATAAACAAAAATGTGTTACCTGGATTCCCTTACGACCATGGGTTCAGCTATACTACACTATAATATTTTTGGTTAATTGTTAGTCCATATATTTTTGGTTAATTGTTAGTAGTAGGACTGCACTATATGGACAAAATCCCTATAGTGTGCGTAAACAGTTTTTGTTGGATCCTTTGTTGAATTTCTTGAATTCTTGATTTATTAAACACTAATCCATAATTGTGCTTGATCAAGATGCACAGAAGCATGGCCACAGGAACATTTTGGAACAAGGGATCCTGAAAAAAAACTTTTAATGATCATTTCATTTACTGAAGGAAAAAAGTAACCCTTATCTCACCTGTGTCATCTTCTGAGAATTGAAGTCAGTCACACTGGAAGGCCTTTAAGCATGAACTGAATTACTAGGTCACTAAAACAATTACATTTCTTTTGAGTCAGTCATTTCTTTTTAATTAGGTGGACTTGCTCTTGTGCTGTAGATCATCTTGCTACATAACTAAATTGTGCTTGAGCTTCAGATCAATGGACATTTTCTCACATGTGGGAATTTGAAGTAGAGAGCCCAGGCCTTGAATCACACTACCTCCGCCAGGTGTGACTGTTGGTATAACGTTCATATTGTGGAATAGTGTGTTAGCTGTACTCCTAATGTAACAGGACCTCTTTTTCCAAAAAGATCAGTTCACCGAACATTATTTTTTAAATCTTGGAACAGTGTTTTTCTGATGAGCGCTGATCTTGATTAGCAGTGGTTTTTACCTCTTAACTTCCCTTTGAATGCCGTTTATGCCCAATTTCTTTCAGACAGTCTAATCAGCAAAAAGCCACATGAAATCCAACTTTTATCCGATCAAATTGAAGCCACAATTGTATGTGATTTCAAATTTGATCCATACTGGATTTCTGGATATGTAACTCAGCTTGACAAGATCAGATCTTTTGTCATTCAGGGGCAGTAGTTGTTGGCATCAGCATACTATATCTTATACCTGGAGAGCTGAAACTTTTAAGACATTTAGCTAACATATTTCTATCTCGTATCCTGTAGTTGACAGTGGACTTTTCACGTATTAGATAACATTATTTGCTGACCGTTTTTACTGTAATACCATGTTTTGTTAATGGTCTAGTTACTGAAAAGTGCATAGCTTTTTTATTTTTGTATTACTCTGTCAGTCGAAAAGGAACAGTACACATTACGATCCAAGCTCATAAGTGCTACCAAAAGCCTTGCCCTTCAGAATCAGAATGAGAAAACTTTATTGATCCCAGGGGAAATTGCTTATGTTACGATTGCACAGACATACAAAGACACAGAGACAAGAACAATATAATATATAAAGTCAAAATGAAAGTCAAATAAAATCTCTTCCAGAAATGCTCTGAAAATGCTTTAAAGGAAATTACACTATGTCATATACACAAAATGCTGGTGTAGTAATTCTATATATAAATAACTTATAGTTAAGTGATTGCTTAGTTAACACAAATAGTGGTTGTTCTCTATACCGAGTTATTGCACATAATAAAAATAAGTAGTGGATAAGTCAGTGTATGTGTCAGGTCTAGGCAGAGATACTGTGAGAGGCCGCTAGAGGCCACTATTGTATTGTTTGGGGGTTTTGGGACTTTTATGTTGACAGGGTTCACTGGGTGTTTAGTTATGTAATAGTTACAGCTGAATTGAGTTTATGTTGAGTGATTGTGTTGGTTGATTGGTTCTTGTCTTTGTTTTGTACATATTTAAAAATGTTTTGTTCTATGCACTGGTGTCGGTACACCGTCATCCATGCTGGTGTGTGGGTTTCCTTCTCCTTGTGTTTTTGAAACTTTAATCCAGTTTCGGGCGATCGAGCCTGTTTTGTTTTGTGTAAACGTCAAGCATGGAACTTCGCGTGCGTGCCGGCCCTCATTCAGGGAAAAAGGTGACCCAGTCAGTTTTCCACCAGAGAGCTGCTGTGTGGAGGAGAGTCCGAGGACGAGGATGCGGACTGGGGCTTCAGGATGGAAAGGTTGATCGATGGATCCCCGATATTGGATCCGGAGCGTATTGTGGACCCCCTCATTTTCCGTCTGGCCACAGAGGAGCTCCCGCTGGGTCTCGCCGAGTGGCAAGGCCGCGGTAGGAGACGTGGCGGTCCACATCGCTCGCCTGTTCCTCAGCTGCCCAAGAAGTCCGCGACTTCTTCTGGCCCTCCTCCTCCCAGGCTCGTGCTTGACTCGCCTCGTGTGGCGAGCCCCCAGCGGGCACAGCGAGCCTCAAGGAAGTTCCATGAGGCATCGCCCCTGCCTCCAACGTGGCGAAAAGCTGCCACAGCCCAAGACCACCCAACGGCAGGCACAACCGAGGCATGCACACTTGAAGAAGAGGAGTAGCTCCTGAGAGAACTCTTCCGGTCCCCTCACTGGACCCAAGTAACCAGGAGCAGTTCGTTGAGGAGCCAGGCCAGAGGGAAGAGTTTGCAGAGCTGGTCGTGAAGCTGGTCATGGTTGTCCGCCAACTACAGTCCAGCACGTTGCCGAAAACCGCCACGCCAGAAAGTCAAGACGCCGAGCGAGGGATCACCGCCACTGCCACCGAGCAAGAGGGTCTTGCAGCCGCCGCAGAGGGAGAGGGTCTCGCAGCCGCCGCAGAGCAAGAGGGTCTCGCAGCTGAGGCAGCGCGAGAAAGCCCTGCAGCCATAGAGAGAGGACAAGAGTGTGCACGAGAGAGCAAAGCCGCACTCCAATGGCCCTTGGCTGCACCAAGGCAGCTCCAGTTGCCTGTGCCAGCACCGAAATGACTCAGGCTGCCTGTGCCAGCACCGAGACGACTCAGGCCGCCTTTTCCTGCTCAGAGACAGTTCTTGGTGGGTGATCTAGAGAAAGAGAGAGTAGTAGCTGAGGCTAGCATGGGGGCTAGAGCAGGCAGCTCAGCGCTCACAGCCGGGCAGCTAGGCTCATTAACCAAGCGGACAGACCCTACAGTAGACCTACCAGATCCACTAGAAGAACCGCTAGGCTTATTAGTGGAACCACTCAAGACCATGCCAGCTCCAGGTATAGTGGGAGTAGCCCAGCAGCTAAGCCTGTTAGCTGCAATAGAGAGGCCTTTAGAAGCTAGCGAAGGGCTTGGTGTAGCAGTAGAAGCTAGCGAGGGGCTTAGCGTAGCATTAGAGGGGCCTTTTGAAGCTCGTGAAGGGCTTTGTGTAGCAGTTGAAGCTAGCGAGGGGCTTAGTGTAGCATTAGAGAGACCTTTAGAAGCTAGCGTGGGGCTTTGTGTAGCAGTAGAGTCTAGCGAGGGGCTTAGGGTAGCATTAGAGAGGTCTTGGGGGGGCTAGTGGGGGGATTTGAGAAGAGAAGGTTTGTCAATCCCACCAGTAGCTGGGGGTCTTCCCCTGAAATTTTTTTGGGGGGTACTGGGGTCTTGGAGGGCTCTAGCCGAGCTCCCCAGCTAAACCTTGGACCTAGGGGCCAAGGAGTAGTTCCCAGGAGGGAACTACACTGTGGGAGCTTGGACTCTATAGACAGAGAGGAACTCAGGGTAGTGGGCTCTGCCTCCAAGGACAGCGAGGGGTTCCCTGCTGAAGGGCTTCCAGCAGGGGGCTTTACTTCTGAGGACAGCGAGGGGTTCCCTGCTGAAGGACTCCCAGGAGGGGGCCTTGCCTGAGAGAGCAAGGAGGAGCTCCCAGTAGGGGGCTCCATGCCAAAAGACAGTAGGCAACCGGTAAGGGGATCCATCCCCAAGGACAGTGAGGAGCTCCCGGTAGGGGGCTCCATCCCAGACAAGAACAGTGAGAGGCTCCCAGTAGGAGGCTCCATGCCAGAGGACAGTGAGGGGCTCCCGGTAGGGGACTCTGCACCTGACAGGAACAGTGAGGGGCTCCCAGGAGGGAGCTCCAAGTGTGGTGAATGGGACTCTCAATGGGGAGCGTCCCATGAGACCCACCAGGGTCTTTTTGGGTAAAAAGGCGACCCGGCGTGACAGAAAGTTGTATATGGGTATACATACAAATGCAATTACTGTCTGACCATACAAATCTGATTTTGCCTAGTATTGTGAAACACAAGTCTAAAAATCTAATTTAAGAAACAATTGGAAGATTCACCACATTATTGGAAGATTCACCACATTCCATTGGCTTGACCTGAGCTATTACAAATGACTGTGTAACTCTTTTGTAGACTGATACATTCAAATAACTTTCTATCTTATCCCTTCCAGAATTTCCTTTGATCATGGCATTGTGTGGGATGGGAAGCATTTCATTCCCATCCCCAAAGTGTGCAGGCACGATCCTGTTGCAGCATGTTGTGAAGCAATTTCCTCCGGGCTCAATAAAGTTTTCTGATTCCGATTCTGATTCTATTTAAGTAATATTTGATTCAGTAGGCTTAGCAAAAAATCAAGTGTGTCTAGTATAATTAATTGATTCAGTTGCCATCAGTTTGGTTAAATGAGTGATGACAGGGACAATTACTTTTTCACAAAACAGCCAGTTGATGCTGGATAACGTTTTTGCTTCAGTTATTGAAATAATCATTTAAAAAAGTGCTTTGTGTTTACTCAGGTTGTCTTTGTCATATAATGAATTCTGTTGAAACACTTAAGTGTTACAAAAATGCAGAAATGGATAAAAACAGGATGTGGCAAAAGCTTTTACATGGCTCTATATGCACATGCTACTGGCCTAAAGTTCTTCAAAAAGTCTATCACCACTCTGTTCTTTGCAGGATTTCATCAACGTGTCTTTCCTAGAGGCTGGTTCTAACACCAAGACTCTAGGGGTGCGCCCAAACACCACAGCTCAGGACCTGTCAGTGCAGTGTGCTGAGAAATTTGAGGTGCTAGATCCAGACTCCTACTGTTTGAGCATTTTAGTGGATGGACACTACCAACATCTGACCCCTGAGGAGTTCCCACTTAATATCAAATCCATCCTGCACTACAGTGAGCCGCGCAAGGAATACTACTTTGTGTACCGCCATGGACGCTGGCCAGCAAAGGAGCAAGACACCCAGACATTGTCCACCCCTGAACACCCCGCTCAGATGGACAGTTTGATCTGAGAAATTTACAAAAGGAAATAGCAAGGTAAAAGTAATGGTAGTTTATACAAACGTTGAGCTGCTGGAAATAAATAAAACTTAACATTAGGATGTCAGTGAGGACAAAGGACCTATGGAATGCCTTTATTCTTTAATCTCTGTTTGTATTTAAAGGCTACTAATCAACCCTTATTTTGACTTAAAGGATACATAAAGAAAATCCTGCTTTGAAAAACACTTCCTCTATAGACAACCACTTCTGCTTGTCAGCTGCTTCTTTACAAAACTTAACAGCATTCTAATATTTGCATCCATTTAACACTGGTTTGCTGAAATCCCCAAATCCATTGTGGTGCTGATTTTTTACTGGATGTTTTTATACTCAATGGCATACATTTTTCTAGATTATGCTATTTGTTAGAAATGAATTAAGTATAGACCAGAACTAAATGATTGACAGCAGTAACTCTTCATTGATCCTCTTAAGACCAAGACTAGGTCTACTATGTTCAAAATCCCTCTGCCTTTAGGATATTCTGTATTTACATGTTTTTTCATCTTCGTAGCAGGGTATTTGCTGTCGTTCCTGTTCTATGTTCTCCTAAACTCAGATTTTTGGACTGTATCCATACTGCAACCAATAATTACATTTAATTATGTTAGTAAGTGTGACTCAAATAACACAAGTAATGTTTCCATAATGAAGTATAAGTATTTTTCAATGTACACAGTTTAAATGCAACCAAAATAAGTTTATTGTTGATGCTTGGCTGTGTGTAGTTATCCAAGTCTGTAAGTCTTCACGTTTTTATTTTTGTGTGTCATTATGGTTTAACTACTAAAAAGAGACAAGAAAAAAGTAATAGTGGTCAAATCCATTTACGCTTCCTTTTTTTGCACTTCTAGAGAAAGATTAATGCTCGGTGGCTTCTTGAGGGAGTGACATGGCTATGCAGGAAATCGTTTATAACAGAAAACCTTGTTATCTCCTGTGTCCTTCTTGTTAAAGAAATTCAAATAGGATCTTGCAGTCCAAATACTGTGGCAATGTTGTAGTGTAGTGTCTTTCCTGCACAGCCACTATGTTCAAATCACTTCTTGGTAAACAAGAAATAATTTTAAACAGATGTTATCAGAGACTGTGGATTGTCCTTTTCCTATATATATATATATTTTTTTACATCCTGTTTACATCCACTGTAGAGCCACTGGCTGTACACTCTGCTCTGAGTCAACATGGAATGCACTGATGCATTAGTAATTTGGGAATGTGTGCTTTGCATAAAGGCATGACTTAACTCACTATAATCCTGTTTTAATATCCTGAATATTCATTTACTCTGCACAGAAGGTGCAAAATCCAAATTATGTTTCATCTTTGTGATGTAGGCCATTTTTTAGTATGCATTATTCTATGTACTTGTATTGGATGTGTGAAATGTCATCAGTCGTGACCCAAGTTTGCATCCACCCAAGTATAGACGACACAAGTACAGGCGAGATAAGAATATGAGAAGAGCGGATGAGTGGGCAAAAAAGAGAAACGAGAGTGTAAAAATGCAAATGACTCACAGCCGTGTATGAGAATCACTATGACAATTCTGAGGGATCACAAGCAAGATAAGGGCTCAAGCAAAAATCCTCTTTGCAGCCATGGCCTCATTTGTCTGTTACTCCTTTTTCTTCCCTTTCTTGTCTTTGTTCTATCCTTCTGCTTCATCTGTGGCCTGGCCAGACCATGTCACTTCCTCACTCCATAATGAATGTTAGGATCCTCTTGTCTTATGCTTGTGCACTCCACCACTGCCCATTATTTTAAATGAGGACCAAATTAAGATGGTCTATCTTAACAAGGCATCCTTGGGCTGTGTGCAAGCAAACTTGACACCCTTAAGGGGACAGATGCTGCCTTTAACAAGAGAAACAATGAGTTTGTCATTGTCTTCTGTCTCTCTTCAGCTTCTTACACTGTCATTTAAAGCAGCAGCCATAGCTGGAGCAGCATTTGGTGACATCAAAAGACATGGAGTTAAAGAAATCCTGCAACGTTCCTTATACTGATCTCAATCTACAGGATCGGTAACATATGATTGACTACTACAGACTTAGAGCCATCCTGTATTAAAAGGAACAAAAAGCCCATTTATAAAGATAACATAACCCACTGATCAATTGTTGAATTTGCTATAGACACAACAGATTCTGGAGTATTCCTTTAAACAGCTTTTTGTTAATGAACATTGACTAATATACCTTGTGTCCCTTTTCTCAAGCATTTAACATTATGTGACTGAAAAAACATGTCCTTTAATATCTTAGTTTATTTTAAGCACTTGAGTCATTGCTGACACTTCACCAAGAAGTGGTGAACATGGCTATAGCTATGTCGATATGGTTGTTAACACAATTGGTGGTGGGCGACTAGCTACACCTGACAACAGCCTTAAAAGGCTATCAAATTTAACGAGAACAATATTCTGTGTGGCCTAGAACTTGTGTGTAGGCTGCCAGAAGACATTAAAGAAATGGAAATTGGAATCTAGATCCTTGTTACCTGCCTAAAACTACATCACACATGACCCTACAGGTTATGGCTCTTCAGCAATCTCTGGAAGGTTGGAAGTCAGCAAAGGTCAAAGGGCATCAGTTCCACATAGCAACAAGAAGAAGAAGTGTTGTGTTTTGATCATCTGACAACGTGGGCGCTTGTATCTTCCACTCATACTTTTTTCAGACATCATTATACTCAGAATGACGTCAGAACAGATTCCATCTATCCTGTTTTCTCTCTCTATTTTAAGACTCCAGCTGAAAAGGACACCTTATACATGGCCTTTCATCGTTTCTCCATCTCCTTACACATTCTGACAGATGAAGTCTCTATATAAGCCCTTGTAACCATAAGGCATATTCATTCTAGCACTTGCGACAAAAGAGTGCTACAGACCTACTTGCAATCACACTTGAGGTTGAACCTAACTGAAATCGTTTGCACCAGTGCAACATCCAGCAGTAGCACAGGTTATCACTGAACGAAAATTCTGACAACAGTGGGACACAACAGCAACTGGAGGGGCATCTGCACCGACAACAAATTGCATGGAAAAACTGCACTCTAATTTGGACTCCACAGACCAAAGCTTTGGGTTCTTCTTCAACACCAAACTGCAGCAAAGCAGCAAATATTACCAAAGATCCACAATCCTACAAAGGTAAGAGTAACATCTATTTACCAGTTGTATGCAAACGTTTGAATAGCCCTGGCCAAACATTCTCCATGGAGAACAAAATTGGCATATGGAAATATGGCATTTTTGCAGAACTTGAGGACAGGACTTGAGGATTGTGCTGAGTTTAATATATTGCACATCCTACATGTTTTACTTTCTCCTCCAATTGATTCAACACAAACAGTTATTGTGCATTTAAATATGCAGACATGTGTTCTCTATATGTGTTCTCTATGTGTACTTATTTTCACTTTTAAAATACAGCACATATAACTAGATCAGCAAGACCAGCAGTACCCAAACTTTGCATAAAATTGAGTTTAACGCATAAAAATACAGCATTGCTTTGACGAGGAACATTTCAAACCTGAGTAGGTCTACACTCTTAGAAATTAAGGTGCCAAAAGTGGTTCTTTGGTAACAGACTGAACTAAAAATATTATTCATCTATTTGCTTTTAATTATGAGACAGTTTTTTTTTATGAATGTGCTCATTCTGGACCGACATATTTCAGTTGTTTTCAATGTTTATATCTTTGGCCACTGTTTTAGCCATGAGTGACTGTTCTGGCATTTCACTTTCCTTATTCTACAGTCAGCAGCAGTCATTAATGTCTGGCATGATGCTAGAAAAAAGAATTCTCATTTTCTGGAAAAACGTTTGGAGATATTACAGGAAAAGTGAAAATCTATCAAATAATTTGAGGTCCCTTGAATTAACACTTTAAACATAAACACAATCCAATCCAAGACAAATCCTAAGTGTGTCCTCCTCAAAATTACATTTTACCTAGGTCAGATTCTTGTTGTAGAGTACAGAGCAAAACTCATTTTAATCCTCAGTCAGTGCCAATAAAAGAGGATGACTAATTACATTCCATCACATGATAAATAAATTAGTAATACGCTGCCTAAGTATTCATTCATATTTACATAACTACAGTGATGAATTACATTATTGTAGTTATAATATACAAGTGCAATTATATTA
This sequence comes from Hydrocynus forskahlii, assembly GCA_037974365.1. Lineage (NCBI taxonomy): Eukaryota > Metazoa > Chordata > Actinopteri > Characiformes > Alestidae > Hydrocynus > Hydrocynus forskahlii. Next base: position 40,238,679 of record JBBPCX010000001.1, read on the forward strand.
TTATACACTTAATTTCATTGCAACTGAAGTTTTACTATGATATTACTATGGCATGTTTTAAAGCCTGACATGATTGAATTAATCTCTGGTATGACCGAATTAGTTTATTTTTATATTACATCTGTCTGTTTCTGGCTCTGAAACAAGAACTATGGATTATCTTTTGTACGCATTTACTGCAGATGGTGACTTTCATGTTCCCTCCTCGTTCTGCACTGTTGCTCATTGTCCTAATGAGTATAATCCTGATGACTTCTCCCTTCCCCCAACCCCACTATCAACACCTGCCAAGGTAAGTTCACCTTGATGCCTTCAGAACACATTTCTGTAAAAACAGAAACAGACAGAAATAAAAGCATAAACTTTTTTACCTTGGCTACAGACACTCCCCTCCAGTCATTCAAGATGATTTCAAACAGGACCAATGGGAGGTCCTTTATCCTTCTATCTCACTCCGTGACTGGAGCATCCAGATGTTATCTGCCCCAGACTTTGGTGAAACCAAGCCCAGGACAAAGCAGCTGGGTCAGTGGAGTCCACTGAGCCAGTCACAGGTGGAAGAGGACCTGGTGAAGGGATGGCCAACTCATTGGCAGGAGAGACTGGGGAACCAGGAAAAAAGAAACATTGTGGTGGCTGATGATGCAGCGTTCAGGGAGAAGAGTAAGCTCCTTACAGCAATGGAGAGACAGAAATGGCTGAATTCCTACATGCAGAAATTGCTGGTGGTTAACTCAAAGTGAATGAATTGTGTGTTCAAGGATGTAGATGTATTAATAAAGCTATATGTCAATTGTGTGTCAGTGCAGGAAGTAATTTCTGTAACAGACAATGAAACACCAATATTAAGCACCTATATACTTTATGGTAAGATGTTTATAAAGTCTGAATTACGTTTACCATTAATTAAAATGTCAAGAAGACTTTGTGAAAAAGTAGTTAATCCCTTTGGCTTTATTGCCACGGAATCTGATAGAAAAAAATGCAGCCATTTTAACACGGCACAGGTGTTAAGTGACCTGTGAAAGTTTCTTTAGAGGTGTAAGTTGTTGCATCAGAATTACAAAAATACAAACTGTACTCTCGACTGCTGATTTCTAAAAAAATATTTCAGTGCAAAAGAGTATACCTAGTCATCAAGCTAGGCACTGGTCCATCAACCTAGAATGGTTCATTTGTGTCCATTTCTACTGTTGTTCCCCCTCTAATGGTGTGGTATCTGTTTTCGATACAAGCACAAACAAGCAAACAAATAAAAGACTAATACTGTGTAGAGTAAATATCAAGAATGTGACACATTCCTAGTGGCAGATAGCAGGGAGTGCATATCCTGGCAGACTGGAATACAATTTTCACGGCACAACATCGGCCTGCATTTATTATAGGTTCTCGTTGACTGAATTGCTTGATTTCTTTGCGCCCTTTTGAAGTTAGGCAATATTATTTATACTAACATCATTTGAGAACTGTAATGTGTGAGCGTCACGCAGTGTCACCTGCGTAATGGAGTTTATAGAAAGTCACATTTTGAAAGATCCAGAGCCACTGCTCTTCAAGTCAACTCATTATTTTTTATAATAAATTTTGAATTATTTGGGTAATGGTAAGGATGTGGCATGGGGGTGGAAATTAAACATGCATTATGACAGCCTACATTACCTGTTATCTAAAGCCTATGGCTGCTGCATGGTGGTCTCCCCTAAAAACTCCCTTCCGCTGGACAGTGTTCTATTGGGGGAATTTACATGATTGTGTCTATGTGTGACTGAATGTATGTGAAATTATAGTAATGCTAATTTGACTGAGGAAATATGAGAGCTGCCCATATTTGCTGGATACATTTCGCATTCATAAATCTTGTGATCATGGGTCTCAAAACAAAAACCACATGTTATTATGCATTTAATAGCAACTTTTAAAATGTCATAGCAGAAGAGTAACAGAAAATAATAATAATAATGGGGATAATAATAACAATAATAATAATAATAATAATGTAATATTTTAACTTTTTGTATTAAATGTAACACGTTTACAGATTTTCTTCAGATAGTCTTACATTTCTTCAGATAGTCTTACATGTCTTCTCTCTCTCGCACACTCATACAAATATCATATATTTACACTGTAAAATCCCAGTGTACATTTAATACTGTATTTGCAGTTATTGCATTGTGTTCAGCTAGACTTATTGTATTGTATTGTATTATTTCCTACTAGACCTGTCGAAAGTAATTTGGCACTCAATACTGGGGATTTTACTGTATTTGTTAACAAAACCATTTTGAATATCCATTGAGTGCAGGTGAGGCACCCTCTTTCAGAAGAGTAAATAAGCTATTCATAATCTCTTAAAACATGAGATGTGGGATTCAGTTTTGAAACATTTCAGTCTATAATTTGGTGTATAACAGAAAAGCACATAAACCCAGCAAATTATTGACAACACCCCAACACTTTAGACGCAATATTGACAATTTCCTGGTCCTTTTGAATGCATACTATATTGGTGGATGATGTTCAGAAGTTTCATTTTATATCTTTAAGAATGGCCTGCAACCATTGGAAATGAAAATGGAAATTGTGTAAAAAAGTGAAGGTCACGCATAGATGCCTTCATAAAGAACATACGGTCATGTTATCATTGCAATGTCATGGCTCCTATAAAGAACCATGTTTTACCATGTTTATCATGTTTAAATGTTTATACCCAGAACCCCACAAACCCCTCTGGAATGTTTGCTGACATGCATCTTCATAATTGACGCTTTAGTTATAGCTGAATCTCCTACCATTCTTTGATCTGTTTGTTTTTTCATCTTTTCAAGTGCCACTGTGTCCCAAATCAGAGCTGCAAGATTCATCTTACATGTAACTTCTGAAAAGGACAGATTCCCCTACAAATCTCAAAATTTCACATCCATTTAGCTGTGATTTGCCACTGAATATTATTGGCAGGATTCTAAGTGTACAGCAGATAGATATAAATACTTATAAAAGGAATCTTAGTTTTGAACATCTCACTAGTCTTGTCCAGTTGAGCTAGGATGAATATTCCTTAGCCTGACCTGACCTGTGATAGCCAGTAAATGTTTGTTTCTTTCCCCCCAAAGGCAAATTCATTTCCAGTCTGAACTATTTATCTGATCCTAGCTTTGGTCACGTGTCAATGACATCACGAGGTGGTGATGGCTCTGCTTGCAGGCTTGTAGTAGCATTTGGCAGAGTTTGGTTATGAGGAACTGAGTTCTGCTGTATCTCCATAGCAATGCCTGTAAGATCTTGTGGGAATTCTTTAACCTGTCTGCGGTACTCCAGAAATGTGCAGACCTTGGTGGCTATAGCTACTACGTTCTTGCCAATAAAGATGGTCGAGACTCGACTGTCTTGGAATAGCACCATGTTGACCCCACGAATAAGAATGGTGACAATGTTAATAGTGACAAGACTCAGCACAGGGTACAGCATCATCTTTTGTGGGGACACATGCTCACCCTGCACGCTGATCTCACTTAGAGACACACATGGTAGAATCAGCAGCAGGATGTAACAATAGAAAAACATAAGCCCTTCAGCCCAGATGGGCAGCCCAGTTCGTTGTGGCTCCCACAAGTTGGCCTGAATGTCCAATACATCTAGTAGGTCCAGTGCCACCCAGAACAATCGACCTCGCATGTCTTCCTTCTTCCGAAAGGTTCTCACATACTCCATGCTGTCCAGTGCAACCAGAACAAGATACAAGCCTGGAACACAAACTGAAAGCAACAGAGTCAAGGTTTTCCGAGCAACAGTCTCCAGACTCTTACGGTCAGCCTTATAGTTCTGGAACACAAAATAGAGCTTGATCTCCAGAACGAAGATATAAAGGAACCAAAGGATCATGGCATAGCCACGCTTTGCAGTCCTAACCTCAGCCCCCACCCACACAGCAACATAGCGCAAAACTATAAGGAAACAGATATCCCCCACTAGGACAATGATGCAAACACCAATTTTACGTGGGCCCTGGTTTTGCTCCACCAAGTAGGCATCCATGAAAGCCATACTGGTCATGATAACAATGGTGGTTAGACACACATGCCGCTTGTCAGGGGGCGGCAGAACCATGGTTAGCGTCCCTCTGCTCTTTCCTCAGAAACTGTCAAGTCACGTAGATAAAAAATGACAACAAACCTTTATTCCTGATGAAGCCCAGAAGCAACTAAAAGATTATTTCATGTTCAGAAAAAATTAGTTATCTATAAATGCTGGTGGGAGTGGGCATGTACACCTGTGGTTATGGAGAATGCATAAACCTTGTTGATGCAATGAAAAGCTTGTGCACACTTTCAGCGGAGTTCCATGGAGTCCGGTGAGTGCTGTCACAGTGTTTTTACAGCTTCATGCAACTCTGAGCCTCCATGGATGAGCCTTTCACATCAGTCAGCTCCTCTGAGGTCCTAGAATATCTGCACGCATGAATCTTCAACTGAGGCAAACTGCACTATCTGCCTGACCCACGTCTGGTAGACATAAATCCACTCATCTTTGTCAGCTGACCCAGGTAAACAGCATGGCTGAGTCAGTGGGCCCCAGGGCTCTTCTGGCACAGTTAGAATTGATGGTCAGCAGAGTACAGTTTGCACTGTAGATTGAGCTTGGTTTAGTTCATCTGCTACTGATCCTAGCTGACAGCTTTCAAGGGGTCCTGTATGTTCTTCTGTTTTGACCAGATGCCAGAGGTTCTCTTTTGGATTTGCTGGTTCAGAGAGTCTGTGAAAGAGAGAGGGAGAAATTAGTCAGATGCACTGACTCCTGAGAATGTGAATGGCCTTACGCCGTCAGGTGCACTTTCACCACTGAACAGTAGGGGTCACTAGTGTAATGTGATTTAATCAAGCATAGGGGAATACACATTTTCGTAGCTCCTTCAAATTGTCTTTACCCTGTATCACGTAAAGTTTGATGAATCTTACAGTTATTATCAATAAACCAGGTTCATGTTCATTTACTGAGAGTGATTGTTTTTTGGGGAAAAAAAATCTTTAACTTTAAAATAGTTAACTTACACAGATTACTGTCTTGCCCAAAAAGTGTCCTGTATCACTTGATTTGTAAAAATTACAAATTAAGATAATTTACACTTGTAAATGTATAGCATTCCTCACCAAGCCTAACCAGCGAGTCTTTGCCTCAGGAGTAGAATCTTAGCTTTGCAGTGTATGCTCTTAGAAAAGTCTGGTACATGTGTATCTCTGCCTAATTTTGTCTTCAGGCTCAGAGCTGGTGGCTTCCATAGCAACCACTTCTATTAGGAAGATGATGATAAGTGATGATGAGCCCAAAGCAGAGGGGTATCATTTAGCTTGGAATAGAGTCCAAGCCTCCTGGTATGTATGACAGGTGCAGTATTGCTGCTGAAATATATTTGCTCAATCATGTATTATCAAGTCAATGTAATTAATAGACAGTTTGTTCCATCCATTCTGGGAGGGCTACACTTCAGAGGTTTCTACTCTTACCTACAAAGGGCTGGTATGGCTGCAGGTTTTCATTCCAACCAAGAAGAAGCTCAACTGCTTAAACAAGTGAGAACCACTGATTGAACAAATGGAATCAGGTTTGCTCTTGTTCGATTTTTGTGATAAATGAATCCACACCCTTGCACTAGATGTTTGAACATGGCTGTGAGCATTAGATTGCATTTAGCCACATCACTCTAGAGACTGCAGTTTTACTGTTCAAAGTTTCAGTGATGGTGAGTCTTTACACTCTTCTAGCCTGCAACTGGTGGTTGAGTGTGGTGATGAATGGTTCATGTGTGGCTGTTCCTGAGTGTATCATTCTATTGGAAGTACTATAGAGATTATACAAGCTGGGTGTGCACAGTTGAACAACTGTGTCTTAAAGCTGTAGTTCTCAAACCAGCCCACTATATGATCCACATTTGTGCCACAATCAAACTTGCATCATTATGTAAAAGTGTGGACATTTCTTTATCCGTGATGACCAATTTGACATCTACTGCCTTAAAGAATTCAGTTTAATTGCAAGGGGTGTCTGACTGCTTTCGGAAAGCAGGATAGTTTTAGACTTGCGAGTTTGGGTGCGCTGGCATTAAATGCACAATTACTGTATAATTTCTGAATATTCCTGAATATGTTAAACTGCACTGATATAACTACTAATATAATGGTCAAAATTCAATTAGGCATTAGGATACTATTCAAGTATTTTCTGAGAAGCAAAAACATGACTGGTTGAAGTGGCTAGCAGCTATTGTTTTGTGTTTGCCCTTAAAGAACATCAAACAAAGAAATGTATAGTGAACTAGAAAAAGCTCTGAGAGTCTTCTCTGCACACTGGTATCAACATTTGAAATACAGCACATTGGAATATGCTGGGAGATTCTGTTTACTTGTATGTCTGACTGAATGATTGATTTTTTATGTCAGGGAATCATTACTGGAAGACAGATGAATAAGCATACGGATAACTAACAGAATACAGACTTTAAAGGAAACAATCTGCTGCATTCAGAATGGACACACATCTCTCTCTCACTCTCTCTCTCTCTCTCTCTCTCTCTCCTCTCTCTCTCTCTCTTTCTCTCTCTCTCTCTATGTCTCTGTCTCTCACTCATATAAGCCAAATAATATATAGACACACACACACACACAAACCCTCATATATGTATATATATACTTCCCCCACTCTAAAATACTCTGTGGAGAGGGCTGTCAAGTAGACACATTAAATCAAGTGTTTAATTAAAATGGCAAAACACACAGCGGCCAGTGTATCTCTGTACTGGAGTGGTACAAAGTGAGCTCATCAGGCCCATCAATGCACACAAAGCACATATCCCCCCTGTAGAAATGTAATAACAGAACTCTGTCTTTGTATTAAATAAATTGTCCCTGCAGCTTATTCAACATATTAATCGAAGCAGTGCAATGCACCTTGTGTCAACAAATGCTTTTTGAACTTGTAGATCCAAACTATTGGTTTTACTGTGTTTTTGGCTGAGACTGACTTTGAATTATGTTATAGAGCATTGCAAAAATCACATATGTCTTTTTACAGTATTTCTGTTATCTGTAACGGTCACCTCGCCCTCGTCCCGTCTGTCCCGGTCCCTGTCTCCTGTGTATTAGTTTTCCCTTCTGTTCTCC
>JBBPCX010000001.1:40251436-40281436 GCA_037974365.1 Hydrocynus forskahlii
TTCTTCAGGCCACAGCTATGAGACTCGTTAGTCAACCTCAGGCCTCATCAAGAAGAAGGGGGACAAGAAGGGTCAGAAGACTGCTGCATTTGAGCAAGCACACTTTGCATTTTCTCTGTGGAAATGCGGTTTAGTTTCAACTAAAGTTCCATAAAACAGTAATGTACATCCTTAATGTATGTAGCGTGGACATATCCATGCATTGTGGATATGAATATAGGCTATGAATTTTATTGACATGAATGTAGGCTATACATTCTGTCCACTTTCTTGCACTGATTTTGTCCCAACAACTTTGATGCCATTCACAGTCTTTTATTGCATTTGCATTTAAAATTGTTTATTGATAACATATTCAACAGTAGCAGTAGGTAAATGCCGCCGCGTGTGGTCCTTGAATTTGAGGATATTGGTCCTGGAAAGTCCTTGAAAGGTGCTTGAATTTGATGGTAACCAAGGTGTGGAAACCCTGATTTAAAAAAAAAAAAGTTATGGTGTTTGGAACTTTGAAAATGGCATCGAATTTTAAAAATGGTGTCACTTAAAAGTAAAAACTTTTTTTATTTCTGATTGTAAAACCAAGAGGAATAAACACATGGTGTGAGACGTGACATAAGCGGCATGTACCTTGCTGTTCTGAAGTGTGGCACAGATGGTGAAGAACTATAAATAAATTAAATCCACCTGGAATGTACTTTCTTGTAATTGTATAAACTTGTACATATTAAGATTTAAAAACAAAATTCAACCTATATTATTATAATACTAACGTGTGGTTGACAATTAAAAAAATGTATGCATGTGGATTATTTGGACATGATTGATTAACAGGGCATCATAGCTACAGTTTAATAAAATACAAATATTTAGCTGATTCGTTTCAGAGATTTATTCTGTATGCACATGAAAGGTCACACTGGATAGATTGAATGAAATTTTTTGTCATGTAATCAAACTCACGCTAGCACAGTGACATGTTAGTTTCCTTCCTGACTAGGTTTGACTCATCTCTTGCATCTAAAGAAATATCTTCTCTGCTCCACGCACAACCTGAAATTTCACCTTTACACAGACAGAAGACACTCACCCTCCTCCTCCCAGTCCGAATCTCAGTGTTGAAATATTGAGGAGCCAACATACGTAGGTGTACCATTTCTAGATGCCACCGTTTTAATAAAACATACACAGCTATGCTCTGTCTTTTCAGTTATTGCACGAGGAGAGGATTTTTTCCTTTTATTGTCCTGCTGTGAAGTGTGAAAAACTTGGAATCGTGATCTAAAGCGTGATTGTTTTTTTTGTTTTTTTTATTAGGAAATTTCATTAGTGTGATAGTGGAAGCAATAGCTGGAACTTAGCACCTCTTCTCCTCTTACAGTTTCTGAAATATTGCCATGGTTTCAACATCAAAACATCTGCAGTGTTTATATTCCTTTTTGATTGGTTGATCAGAGGCCGAGCATTGGCCGTTTAAAAATTGGAGTCTGTAATGTCACAGCCAAGGTGGCCGGAAAAGGACAAAACAGAAACACATCAATCTTGCGGACTCAAACACACAGCAGACTCATGAACAGACTTCAAGATACTAAAGCTAAGGTCAGTTACAAAAAAGACGTGTCACTGTTTGTTGTGGTTTAATTTAAAAAATCAGCCCGTCAGCATGGTTTTTCCCACTCAATTTCAAGCAAAAATGGTTCACTCTACTTGATTTCAGCCGTTCATAACCATAAATGACTTGGTAATAGGCAGCGAGTTAAAGGGGACATATTATGCAAAACTCACTTTAGTTACTGGCTATTAGGTCTATGGGCTATACAAAACATTTTCATGAAGTTCTTTGCAGCAAATCACTCGCATATAAAGTGATATCACCAGCTTTATTCTTCACAGTTTCAGGCCCTTTCAAAATGAGCCGCCCCTCATCTGTCGAGACCCCACCCACATTTTCTCTGCTAGTTTTATGAGCATGGGTAAACCGAGTGCTATGTCTGCAGGCAAAGGCAAGTCACACATGAAGTGTTGTGTTGTTGGCTGCAAAAAACAGTACAAATCCCTACACTTCCTCCCAGACAAAGAAAACCAAAGAACTGCGTGGCTCCATTTCATTTACGATGCCCATGTCCCAGCAACAATCAGTTTCGTTCCACCTAAAAAGTTCCACCTTAAGTATTTAAGGTGGAACGGAAAATTCGAATAAGGAGCTGTGAATAAGGAGCTAGCTTCAGCGTTGTGGGGGGATCTGTACCTACTGTCTGTGACAAGTCAGCAGATGAGGGAGATGTAAGTACTGTCAAATAATGACATTTGTGTTTCTATCGCAGTTAAGTATGAACTAGCTTGTTCGTTTCGTTTCGTAAGCATGGGATGGGTGGGGCGTGGTCAGCACCATCTTATCTGCATAAAATGGGCAGAGCCTTTTGAAAGGGACCAAAACTGTAAAGAATAAAGCTGGTGATATCTCTTTATGTGAGTGTGATTTTGTGCAAAGAACTTCATGAACATGTTTTATATAGCTCATAGACCTATTATAACTTGTTTTTTTAAAAAGTGAGTTTTGCACAATATGTCCCTAACTGAACGTTAAGTGGCAAAGTCAAAATGAAGGTGCTGAACAATAAAGATTGAATAATTAAAGTTGCTGAATTTGAAAGGCTGAATGTTTCTATGTTGAATCCTAAATGCTGTAATTACAATTTAAATAAATTCAACACAAACTTCACTACATAAAGGTTCATGCATTATTAATCAACGATGTTTTATTACATTTAAGCTATTCAATTTTTTTTTTAAATTCAGATACTTTTGTCACTTGTTTACTTCCATAGGCCTGTAAATCATTGATTTTGAGTTGAAGATTTGCTTAATGGCTTGCTATTACAGTAAAACCCACTTAATTGCTGTTCAGCAGTCGCGACTTCAGTCTCTCGCGGATTTTTTCTGAGAACCGAACTAATAATTGTTCGCGGAAATGGCAGATATTCTCCACGTGTTTTGCTTTTGTGACGTCCGGGCCACGTCCGCCACGCACCCTCGTCCTCGTGCTGGTTGTTTATGTTTTAAATTAGATTAATACTGTGTTTACCCTTATCCCAAAGAAAACAGTAGCGCATACCAAACAAAACACGTGTGCATGAATTAACATCGTTATTTTACATTCTAGCACTGTGGGAGACAGCAGTTCGGTGTACAATGTACAGTATGACTGTGTGTTCACCATTACATTTTCAGTAAAGGGTAAAGTATTAATGTTAGTATATAAAATATAATAATATAAAGTAATATCAGAGTATTTTCATAATTTTCTGTGATCTCTAAAACAGTGATGCATTGGATGAAAGTGGACGAAAATGGCTGTATCCTATGATTGTATGGATTTACTCACATTATATGTGTGGCAAATTGTAGTACTATTATTGCTGTTGCCCAAAACACACTTTTATTTCTCATAATCATTAATTGTGACTACTAATAATAATTTGATTAACTATTTTCAATTAAACACTTCAAATGTTTTTTGACAATTCATAAACATGTTGTCATATTGCTCAGCCTTATTATGTGTTCTTTCATTTGTCATGGACACCGTAAGATCGGGCTGTGTGTTTGGAAGTGCCCCTCTCGCCCTGCAGAAGTGTCCTCCAAATGTGTGGGCTGTATGAGCATTCCAAAGTGAGTCAGACAGAGCCAGCAGAGAAGAATGCCAGACACAGGCCCACGGGCTCTCTCTCATGTTCACACTCTTTCTCCTTGTTTCTCTCTCTCTCTCTCTCTCTCTCTCTCTCTCTCCTTCTGTCGCTCTTCCCTCTACCCCAGTCCTCTTAAATGTATCCTATGCATCTTTCATCAGGCCAACTAGAGCATGACAGCAGCCACATGCACTTCCTTTACAACCCCCAACCCTCTTTCCCTGTATCTATCTCTTTTTCTTGCTGCTGTCAAACCAGGACGTTGACATGAGCAATCCAAGACGTGACAAAACAGCTATGTTTAACTGATATCATCCCGACGCATGCGCCTTTTGTTTACAGTCGAGATCAGCTGTTAGCGCTGCGCTGCACCCTGCAGCCATGCTGCCTGCGGACAGACCCGACATCCCCAGCGAGCTGAGGAGGAAAAGACGTCGCGTCGGGACGGAGCGTAGTCATCCAAGAAGGAGACGATACAGACCATCTCACCCTTCTGTAGTCATGGGAAATGTGAGATCTTTCCCTTACAAGATAGACCAGCTAACGGCGCTAACCGGGTTCCTGATGGAAAACCGACATTGTGGCATCACGATGCTAACGGAGACTTGGCTGGACACTCTGGACACAAATGTGGCGCTCCCCGAATTCCAGCTGCTGCGGCCGGATAAGACGAGGAAGAGCGGTAAGAGGAAAGGAGGGGGACTGGCAGTGTTTGTGAACAACAGATGGTAACCCTGGGCAGTTCACTGTGAAAGAACAACTTTGCAGCAGAGACATTGAGCTGTTAGCCGTTAGCAAGCGACCATACTACCTCTCCAGGGAATTTTTGCATGTTATCGCAATATGGGTGTATGTCCCTCCCTCGGCCAGCGCGAGGCAGCCTGTGACTCTCTCCACTCTGTAGTTGGCAGACAGCAAAAGCAATCTCCACAAGCCCTTTTTTTTAATATCAGAGGACTATAATCATGCATCCCTGGACTCTACACTGCACACTTTCACCCACTATGTGACATGCCCCACCAGAGACACTGAACTTACTGTATGCCAACACAAAAGAGGCATACCGTTTATCACCTCTCCCTCCCCTGGAAAGATCAGATCACAACCTGGTGCACCTTGTCCCTGTGTATGAGCCCTTAATGCGCAGGGAGCCAGCAGTCGCCTGCACAGAGCAGAGATGGTCGGCGGAGAGCGAGGAGGCTCTTAAGGACTGTTTTGAGTCTACTGTGTGGGTGTTGCTTTGTGACGACCACGGGAAGTACATCAGCAGCCTTGTGAACTGTGTTGTGGACTACATTAATTTCTGTGTGGATAACACCGTATCCACCAGGACTGTGTGGTGCTTCCCCAACAACAAACCTTGGATTACTCCAGAAATCAAAGCAGTCCTCAAGCAGAAGAGGAGGGCCTTCAAATCAGGAGAAAAGGAGGAGCTGAAAAGGGTGCAAAGAGAGCTGAAACGACTGATCAGGGATGGGAAGGACAGCTACAGGCAGAAGATGGAAAACCAGTTTCAGTAGAACTATGTTAGCGAAGTCTGGAGAGGCCTTAGAACCATCTCAGGCCACAAAGACCAGAACTTTCTGCCGGTGGGAGATGTGAGGTGGGCAAATGAACGGAATCGCTTCTTCAACAAGTTTGATTCATCCTGCATGTAGTCTCGGACATCTGCTACAGATACACCCACCCCCCTGATGAGCTCATCACTGGACCCAGTTCAGTTTGCCTACCAGCCTGGCATTGTCGTCCACCTCCTACATCGTTCCCTCTCTCACCTGGAGACCGCTGGGAGCACTGTGAGAATCATGTTCTTTGATTTCTCCAGTGTCTTCAACACAATCCTTCTCACAATCCTGAGGGACAAGCTGGAGTGCACAGGAGTGGACCATCACCTCACCACATGGATACTGGACTACCTCACTAACTCAGGGCTGTGTGTTGGACAGGGTCCTCTGTAGTACCAGGGCCCTGCAGGGAACGCTTCTGGCACCGTTCCTCTTTACCATCTACACTGCAGACTTCTCTCACAACTCCACCAACTGCTTCCTGCAGAAGTTCTCCGATGACTCTGCAATAATCGGCCTCATCTCTCATAGGGAAGACAAGGAGCACAGAGAACTGACCCCGGACTTTGTGGACTAGTGCCAGCAGAACTACCTCCAGATCAACACTGGAAAACCCAGGGAGCTGGTGGTAGACTTCCACAGGCACAAACATCCTCCACTGCAACCACTGAACATCCAGGGTCTGGACATTGAGGCTGTGGAGAGCTACAAGTACTTAAGTGTTTATCTGAACAATAAACTGGACTGGACTCACAACTCAAGTGCTCTCTACAAAAAAGGGCAGAGCAGGCTGTACCTGCTGTGGAGGCTCAGGTCTTTTGGAGCGCAGGGGCCGCTCCTGAGGACCTTTTCTGACTCTGTGGTGGCATCAGCCATGTTTTACGGTGCGGTCTGCTGGGACGGCAGCATCTCTGCTGGGGACAAAAAGAGAATGAACAGCTCTGTTCTAGAATGCCCTGTGGACCCAGTGGAGATGGTGAGTGACAGGAAAATGGTGGATAAGCTGTCATCCTTGTTGGATAACATCTCCCACCCCAGCACTCTGACAGCACTGAGCAGCTACTTCAGTGGCAGGCTGCTGCACCCACAATGTGGGACAGAGAGATTCCGCAGGTCTTTCCTTCCAACTGCTGTCAGGCTCTACAACAAAGACTTTGCACACGCACAGACAAACACACATGCACCATGGTAGCTTCTTTTATGTGTAGTATCACTTCAGTGCAATTTTTCTGACGCAACATGTGCAAGTTTTTGGGTGGAACTATTACTATGTGCAATTTAAAATGTGCCATTCTACTGTTATTGTCGACGCCTCTCTCTCCATGGTGTACCTGTGTGTGTGTGTGTGTGTGTGTGTGTGTGTGTGTCTACAGTGTTCTTATATTTACTTATATTTTACAATTCAAATTTCCATATTTTATATAGTAGTAATTCCTGCAGTGTTGCCTGTTTTATTTAAGACAAAGCCTTGTGTCTCACACTAATCTGTTTCAAAAGGCAATTAAAGATTAAAATTTGAATGTAGAGTGTCATTGCTGAAATCGCAATTGAATATCACAGCATTTTCCAAATATATTTCCAGTTACTAATAGAAAGTAAAAGAGCCCGAGTACTGGTACACTGCTAGTGGAGACTACATAAGAAGTGAAGCTACCCCACAGGTTTAATCATAACACAGCACTAAAATAGTTTATGTCATCATTTGTACTGCAAAACAGCATTTTTAGCAAATAAACGAGATATCTGCTCTATGCCATTGCATCTAAACAGGCTTTTTTTTAAATGAGCTGCTTAGACAGTCTTCAGGAATAAGTGTCTTAGTAGAGCACAACCTATGGAACACACTGAAGCCAGGATATAACAACAGGTTCAAATAATTTATATTTATTGGACCTTAGTCTGTTACAGATTCACTTTGGGGTGCTGGGCTTCAGTGGGAGTCAGTGAGGGTTTCCCAACGTTTATTGCGCTGATGACTATTACAGATGTTACTTTTTCCTGTCTTAAAGCTTGGCTTCTTTGTTTGATGAGTGGTGCTCACAAAAGGGCTGAAAATGTCAATATTAGCACTGTGAAGTAAACTGCTGAATATATGCTAAGTGTGTTAAGGAGTTGTTCAAAAAACAGCATTTTTGTAGCTGACTTGATTTTGTTGGTGTTATTTTTTTTGGTAAGATGACAGATTTTGACTGATTGGTGAAGTTAATATCATTGTCTCATTACAATGACAGCTGTCAATGAGATAAATGGGATGGGATATATTGCACGAACAGTCATTTTTTGAAGTTGATGTGTTGGAATAGGAGAAATGGTGCGAGGATCTGAGCCACTTTAACAAGGACCAAAGTACAATAACCAGATAAGGGGGTCAGAGTATCTTCAAAACAGCAAGTGTTCCCAGTATACAATCTTTGCAGCGGTTGGAAAACGTATAACTGGCAACAGGGACATGGGTGTCCCTGGGGTGCAAGGGTTAACCTGCCTGGTCCTATCCCACGGAAGAGCATCTGTAGTGCATTTGCTGAAAAAATTAATGCAGGCTGTGATAGAAAGTTGTCAGAACAGACAGTACTATATGGGGCTGTGTAGCCACAGAGTGGTCAGAGTGTCCCTGCTGACCCTGTCCACTGCCGAAAGTGCCTGGAGTTAGCACATCGGCACTGGACCATGGACGATATAGAAGACTGTTTTTTACATGTAGACTAATGGCAGTGGCCTCTTTCAGAAGGGGGATGCCCCCTAACACACTGCAAAAATTGTAACACAAAAACTTGGAAAAAACCCATAGCTCAGTGTGTTGTCTTGGAATCCAAATTTCCTAGATCTCAATCTGTTCAAGCATCCGTTTGATGTGCCAGACAAACTAATCCAATCCATAGAGTCCCACCTTGCAACTTACCGGACTTGCTGATTACGTTTTGGTGACAGCTACCACAGCACACCTTCAGAGGTGTTGTGAAGCCCATGCCTTGACAGGTCAGAGCTGTTTTGGTGACAAAAGTGGGCCCTACACAATATTAGGCATGTAATCGTTAATCAGTGTGGTATGGAGCTATAGACTAAAACATCTCTATAGCATCAAACAATTCTAAATAGATTACATTTTGTGTCATTGGTTATGTTTGAATTTACATTTTATGTTATTGTTTAAGCATCAGCTGATGTTGCTTCCCGGGTATTGTAAACAACAGTCTGTCGATATAGACGCTATGTCATCTAGCACTACCTGTAATCGAAATGATAGACAGAGCTACAGTATAAAAGACTTTCTTTTAAGTTTCTGCAATTCTGCACCATCCTCATTTGGACTAGAGCAAGAAAGCCCTCAAAAAAGGCCA
This sequence comes from Hydrocynus forskahlii, assembly GCA_037974365.1. NCBI lineage: Eukaryota > Metazoa > Chordata > Actinopteri > Characiformes > Alestidae > Hydrocynus > Hydrocynus forskahlii. The sequence goes on from JBBPCX010000001.1 coordinate 40,260,026, forward strand.
GGCCTCCTAAATGCATTAGATACACTGCCGGTGCTGAAGTAAATAGAATCAATTCGAGGCTTCAATGTCTTCTCGTATTTGCAGTATTAGGGAGCACTTTGATAGAAAGAGAGGTGAAAGAAAGTTCCCCTGCTGAATTTACCATTCATGTCCACATTAGAATAACTTCAGTCTGTAGGGTCATTTTGTGGGATTCTCGGCAATGTGAGACAACCAAACTCGAAACCCTCCGCATTTGCTTCCCCACTGAGTTGCCAAATCTGTATTTGTAAGTTCTCTTTTTGCAGGTTCTTCTTTTATGCCTGAGTCTTGAGTGCAACTAGAAATTTTGGCACAGTGAGACAAAGCCTTGCTTTTTTTTTACACCTGGAATGTAAGGTTTCTCCTTCCCTCTTATTTATGGTTTCATTGCTAGAACCAATCGTTAAGGAGAAGTTGTTCAGATAATGGATGGATGGATGAAATTCTTTTCATTTGAATCAATAATCTTTCACAGAGTCTCTCAAGTATGACATCTCAGTATAACATCTGTTTAGTAAAACTGTTCAGTAACATTGATTTAGAGCTCATGCTCTTATACAATAACTATCTTTCAGTCTTGTGATTCAGGATTTCTGTCATATTATTCATGCAGTGTTTTATTATGATTTTTTAAAATGTAAAATGTGCTGTGAGTTGTTGAAGTCTATCATCTGTCTCTCTGTAATAATGCACCTATAAAGAATGTCAACAGTAGATCACCCTTAAATATTCCTTTGTAAAGTGTAGTATGTACATATTAGTAAAGTGTACTATAGCAGGGAGAATATAGTGAAGGCATAGCGTGGGTGTTCAGCTGGCTTGAACTGCAGATGGTTTGATGTGTTGTAGTACATGCAGATGGTTTGATGTGTTGTAGTACAAGTGTGTGTGTGTGTATACATAGGTGTTTTAGCTCTCTTACAGAGACAGACAGCAGACCTCTCCTAGGTCAACCTGATTTTTTGTTATTCCATGAAGGGGAGCTCCCAGTGTGCAGCACGTGTGCTTTGTTTAGTAGGACTACCACTGACTCAAGCGATATAAGTAACAATACATTTAAAGCTAATCCTAACCAAATTCTAACACCTAAACCTAACCTAAGCCTCAATAAGCCAAGGAAAATGTTCATGTCTAGTTTGTTCATGCTTACCTGTCATTATGAGGACATTTGGTCCTTTCACAGAGCTAAATACAAGAACACATGCATATTCACGCATGCACACACACACACACACACAAACACTCACACAGACTGTCCAATACATCCATTTTGTCACTCAGCTTTAATTACACATGCATTGATTACAGTCATGTACACACATACACACACATACTCACACACACACATTCTTGCCAACATGCAAAGCAACATGTAAGCATTCATGACATTCCTAAGCATCCATCACATGCACATTGATCACATTGAAATCACTCAGTTCTTGCCCTGTAGTGAACGTGCACGCACACACACACACACACACACACACAAGCACAGTGCCACAAGCACAGTGCCACAAGTAGCCAGTCACGGGAGACTAAAGTATGAGTCAGCATCTTCCAGGAATAAAACACTGAAGTGCTGCAATAACAAGCCATACACAGACACACACACACACCTAGTTACGCAGTTTTAATAATCCTGGGTACAGTTTACACCTAATTTCTTTTTAACAGGTAGCTGTAAATTAATTTTTGGGGAAATTTTTACACTTTAGAGTGCACAGCAGTTACAGAATCAACATACATGTGCTCTCCAAAGCTAAGCTTGTGAATGTTTCCAGCTCATGTTGATTGAATCTATGCTTTTTAATCTTTTTTTCCCTTTTTTACCTTAATCTGTAGAGATACAGCTCAGTATATTTAAGTTGGAGAAATGGGGAACACATTTTTTAAAGAGGATTTGCTCTTCTAAATGGATGCTGAGGTTGCTTAGCAACAGCTGTTGGCTGACTTCAGGAGACCCTGGCTGAAGGGGTTTATTCTAAAAGAACTAAGAGGATCTCGCTTCGACTAGACATCAATAAAGCCTGTACAGCCTTGGAATCTAGTCAAGTCTTCAGCATTTTGGCTTTGTTCCTACTCACTCAGGGTTAAAAAGTGATCTCAATATAGAATGGTCTGTAAATAGTTGTGCTAATTGCTTTATGCCGAGAAGTAATAGGGTTTTAAAGCTCATATATGTGTCTTCAAATGATATGCAGTGACATGTCATTTGTTTTTGAACACTTTAACTGTTGTTGTGGTTCTCCCCTCACAGTTTGGTTCAGTTGGGTCTTGTAACTTTTGCCTTGCATTGTCCTCATTTCTGTCTTTCTCTCCTTGTTTACATCCCCATGCGTTTTCAGCCATGTGTCAGATAGATGAGAGAACACGAACACACCTGTCCAGTAGAGTTCGCCTGTGTAGCATGAGGGAAGAGCCCAAGCGCAGATAGAAGTGAGAGGGATGGTTTAATCACGCTGTTTGATCTGCAAACGCTTTGAACACAGATTCCCACCGGAATCAACGTTCACACTCATGCACAGTGAAGTGAGTACGTGAATCCTGAGTAGATACGGCAGGGCGAGGGTGAAGACTCAATGAACGAGCGATGAGACTAAACCTGTTTCCTGTTTATATACTAGGTGACACGCTTATTTCCTGTGACCGGGGCGTGACACCTGGCCTGTGCATGTGACACCATGTGCTTTTGTTGTTGTGCCTCGTCTGCCCTAGCCCTGCCTTCTCGTTAATACGTTCACTTTTGTCAAAATTGTTATCCCTCCTTTCCCAGGTGGTTCAAGTCTTGTCTGATGAAATAAGTAGCGTCTGTGTTTCAGTCTGCCTTCGTCTGTATTTTCCTAGTTATGTTAGATTGTGTATTCACACCTACTTCCTGACTCCACACTTCAACTTTGTCACAAGTTTCTAAGCCAGTTTGCATCAACTTAAAAAAAAATGTAAGCAGCTTTGAGCTTATTTTTAATACGGTGCAAGATATGCACAGTCTTCCTCTTCTTCTTGATCATCTTCTTATTCTTCTTGTTGTTCTTCTTCTTATTATTATTATTACTATTATTACTGTGAGCCAAACCATACATGATCCAAGCTATTAATTTTTTGGAATCATGTGTTTAAAATCAATGACACTTGGTTTGGCAGTTTGCTGACACAATGAACTTCACACATTTTTAAGCATAAATGTTCAAATACTTTTTAGAGCCACTCAGTGTAAATTACCTCTGTTTTGAATGGCTGTTCCGTATCGTGCCTTGCACTCCAGTGTACCCCCGCAAAGTTGCGGTTCAGAGTTTGTGGCCTCAGTTGTCACAAAGCAGCTTTATAGAGTCCAGGTCCAAGCCCCTAGTGAGCCAGCCAAAGGCGACAGAAGCGGGGAAAAACTCCCTTTGCTGGAGGGAGAAACCTCGGGAGGAACCTAGACTCAAAGGGGAAACCCATCCTCTTTATGGGGATAAATAACAAGAGAAGGCCTTCATGAACAAGATTGGTTTCACTAAGTGTCCATAGAGGTACATTTTGTTGGAAGACGAACTGAGTCTGTAATCCATAAACAACAGGATCAGGAGCAACAATCTCCGCCGGAGCTTAAGCAGCAGTTGCCCCAATTTGGGTAGGGTCCTGAGTGGCACAGGGCATCAGTGATAGCAGACCCGGGAAGGTGGTGACCCAGGATCCCACTGTGATCAGTCCGGCAAATGTCCAGCAGCTCCCCTCGGAGAAAACAGAAGAGAGTTCTGTTTATATTTGCAGAGGATTATTTATATATGTGAGAAGTGCAAGTTAAGACTCCAACATATCTAGCTAAATGAACCTAGCTAGAAAGTGCAGAACCGAGAGGTATGATGGGCATGAGAGTGCACTGAGACACTGGCGCACCTCCACTCCAAAGTCACAAACCTGAGTGAACGTGCGGAGTGGTGGGGCGACAACACCAGTGTCCCAGTTTACTTGTATTCTCTGTGCCCACCGCCTCCCAGCTCTACACCTGTCATCTAACAGGAAAAAGTAATTACAAAAAGCCTGACTAAACAAGTATGTTTTCAGCCTGAACTTAAAAACGGAGACTGTGTCTGAGTCCCGAATGTTGTTTGTCCAGAGCTTGGGGGCTATATATGAGAATGCTCTTCCCCTTGCTGAAGCTTTCATAAGTAGTTAGCACCTTGAGATCTGAGTGACTGCAGAGGTTCATAGTAAGAGATAAGTTCACGGAGGTAATCAGGTGCGAGGCCATTTAAGGCTTTGTATGTCATTAGTAGAATTTTGTTGTCAATACGAAATTTGATCGGAAGCCAATGAAGTCTTGATAATATTGGGCTAATGTGGTCGAATTTCCTAGTTCTAGTGAGGACTCTAGCTGCTGCATTCTGGACTTGCTGGAGCAGCCTGACGAGAGGCTGTTACAATAACCAAGTCTGGAAGTAGTAAAGGCATGGTTTAATTTTTCTGCTTAATTTAGCAATGTTTCTTAATTTAGCAATATTTCGTAGATGAAGGAAAGCTAATTTAGTAACAGTACTTATGTGTGTTGAATGAAAGATCCATAGTGACACTGAGATTCTTTACAGTTAACGTTGGAGAGGCTGAGGAACCAGCAAGATCAAGCGTTAGACCTGACAGTTTGTTTCTAGCAGCTTTCCGACCAAGAAGAAGGACCTCAGTTTTATCTGCATTGAGTAAGATAAAATTATGTGACATCCAGTCTTTTATATCTTTAGTGCGGTCCCCAATCTTATTTAATCTAAGTTTATTATCGGGATTGGCAGAGATATAAAGCTGTGTATCATCTGCGTAGCAATGGAAGCTAATCCCATGTTTCCGAATAAATTATCCCTAGAGGCAGCATGTACAAGGCAAATGAAAGAGGTCCTAAAACAGAACCTTGTGGGACACTATATTTTACTTTGGTGGGTGCTGAGGATTCCCCGTGAACTCTTACAAACTCAGGGATGATCTAAACCAGAATAAGGCGGTTCCAATGATTCTGACAAGGTTTTTTAGTCTGTCTAGTAAAGTAGTGTAGTCAGTTGTGTTGAATGCCGCACTAAGGTCAAGCAGAACCAACAGAGAGACTAATCCTTTGTCAGCAGACAGTAAAAGATCATTTACTATCTTTACTAAGGCTGTTTCTGCGCTATGATGAGGCCAGGACCCAGATTGATATTTTTCATATATACAGTTTTTGTGTAGTAATTAACATAACTGGTGGGCCACAACTTTCTCCAAAATCTTAGATAGAAATGGAAGGTTAGAGATAGGACAATAATTTGAGAGCTCACATGGATCAAGGTGCGTTTTTTAAATAACTGCTAATTTAAATGATTTCGTTCGATAACCAATACTGAGGCGTTTAATACTGATAGTACAGGCCCGATGATTACAGGTAGCAAGCTTGTAGGAATAGAGTCAAGTGTACAGGTAGAGGATTTTGAATAGAGAATAAATGCAGAAAGTTCTGTTTGTCAGATTGGCTTAAATGATGTCAATTTCTCAACTACAGCTAAGATTTGAACAGTATATGTGTCTGCTGAATCAGGTGGCAAATGTGGTGGAGTCTAATTTCTAGATTGAATTTCTTGTCTAATTATTTCTACTTTATTGGTGAAAATGTCAATAAAAACATCACTAGTAAAATTGGCAGGAACCTGTGGTTCTGCACATCTCTGGTTCCTAGTTAGTTTAGAAATTATACTAAACAGAAACTTGATATTATTTTTATTAGATTCAATGAGGGATGATAGATAGGCTTAGCGTGCCATGGTAAGTGCTCTGTTGTAGTCTCTAAGGCACACTCTCCATCCAGGCGGTGTAGAAGGATACCAAATCGATCACCATTTGCATTCTAGTCTACGCGCATTTAGCTTTAAAGCACGTGTTTGATCATTATACCAACGAGCCAGCTTTTTCTGTCTGACTTTTTTTATATCTTAGAGGTGTGACATAGTCTAGTGTGGATCGAAGAGATTACTGTAGACAGAGGAAGAATGGCTATGTTATCCACATTAACACCAAGAGTCAAGATTAAGTCAAGTGTATGGCCACAGCAGTGAGCAGGCCCTGGTAAGGCCCTGGTGGCCCTGGTAAGGCCCTGGTGGCCTGTAGACAGTAATTAGGGAGAGAGAGATTTTATTTTTTATCTAAAATAGTTATATTAAGGAACAGAGTTTCAAAGGATAAGAATTTAGACTCAGTTATCTGTTTAATACTTAAGGTTCCTGTGCCTCCCCCTCTACCATTTAGTCTAGGACTGTGTACATAACTGTAGCTTGGAAGTGCAGCCTCATTTACAGCAACAAACTCATCAGGTCTAATCCAGGTCTCTGTAAGCCATAAGGTATCAAGATTCTGATCAGTTATTAATTCATTGACGAGAATTGATGAGAGCAGTTTTAGGAGTGAGCAATCTTATGTTTAACAGTCCCGACTTTACTACTTCACCAACACTACGATGTCACTCCTGTGCTGTGCTGCTGTGCTGAGAAGGATGCAATATCCAAATAATATCGAGCCAAAAGCAATTCTGTGGACAGAGAAAGGAAAGAGGGACGAACTGAGGGGAGAATGGCAACCTGTGCGTGGCAACTAATAGGTAAAAGTGTGTAAATGTACATTTGTGTGGTAGACCTATAAAGTTTCTGAATCTTGTAGTAGGCAAAATACACAAGGTAAAAACTGATTACTTTCCCCTGTACTGTTACAGCTTGGCAAATTAGAAAAAAAGGTCTCATTAACATATTGATTTCATCGTATGCCACAATATTCAACAATGGTGTCTAAGCAAAGTTTAGACACCAAAGATGCCTTGGCTGATCAGCTACATATTTGGGTAAAATGTTATAGATTTTTTTTGCCAAACTATTCCTGTTGAGGAATCAGACTGCCTGCATTATTTTTTACCAAAAATTAATTAACTTCACGATTCATTAAAATCTCAATAGAAGCACTCATCTGGAGTGGATGCTTACATAGTAACAAATGTATTTGTCGTAGGGGTCGTTCAAGTATTGCAGCCATCTTTATCGCAAAACCTAGCCGTAATGTTAACTATTATCTTGTGTTGGATCAACTTGCTGATATAAAACAGAATATTGCAATCTACCGCACTCTAGCTAGGCCTAAAATGAAGAAGAAACATTTTTATGTACGTTTGTCTGTTATACTTGGAGAGAAGTTGTTCTCTTTGCCCATTTTGCCACTGTTTCTGTCCTCCTGAAGCTGAAAAACAACAGCCTTTCTTCTGTGTAAACTGAGAAAAGACGTTTAGGGAATTAAAAGAGAGGATGGTACGAACAGGAAAGAGCAAAGGAGAAGGCTTTGTGAAATGAAAAACGTGATGAAATTCTAGTTTGCTTGAACAACCCTTTTGTTCCTGTTCCTCATACCTTACCTGGACTTTGAAGTTGCCATAAAGAGGTGGTTAGCGACTGCATGAGCCGCTGGTTACTTGGAGACTGCACCTGTGTGGGTGGAGTTATAGGGAGTCAATGTGCTTGTCTGACAGACAGGCTAAGATGTTGACATTCTTCCACGGTGCCTGAGCCTGCCAACTGTGCCTGATCATGGTTACATGGCATGCTGGTAGACAGGGACTGTGCAAGTGTGTGTTTGTGTGTGCATGACACAGACATTCTGTGAGCATGTCCATTTATGGAAATTTTGTATGTGTCAGTGCTGTTTGCAGGTGTATGCAAATATGTGGAAGATTTTCAAGTGTGGACATGTGTCTATGTAACAGCTATCCTGTGAGCATGTCTGTTTGTGGTGATGTCTACACCAGGTTCGTAGTGTCCTATCTTGTACCTACACCTACTTGTACGCCTACCATATACAGTAACCCCCCACTTTCACGCGGGTCAGCAGTCGCGGTTTCAGTCCATCGTGGATTTTCAAACCTCCCATACAGCTAACTGTGACATCCGGGCCTCGTGTGCCATGCGGTGGTTACCAAGGCAATCAGACACCTGAACAGAATGAACCTCCGCTGCTCAGCGCCTCCCCAAACATAAACAAGCAACACGAGGACGAGGGGGCATGGTGAACGAGGCCCAGACGTCACAGCTGTACTCAGAGGCAGGATGTTTTAAAGTAGCCAATCAGAGAACGTTATTTATTTCTCCATGCTGCTGATTGGCTGGGCTGCTGCCCTGTGACACTGCAGTCGAGAATTTCACCCGTGGAGCGTTTTTCACTATATATATATATACATAACGTAACCCCCATGAAAATTGAGGGGTTACTGTACTCCACTTAAAAATAGGGGTTTTGGAAAAGGTTGTGTTGAGACCTTGTTGAGACCTGTTGTGCATGACCCCGTTTGTTAGCATCACGCTGAGTAATGAGTGGGGAGGGAGTGCGGTTATGTCCAGTTATTCTCTCTTGGTCTTTAACCACGAATGGTATAAAACTCGAGATAGGGCCAATATTTAACCGTCTGCACCACTTGGGAAGCACCAGTGCCTTTTTTTTACAAAGGTAGCCACACTTTGTAGGTTTTAAATTACTGACAGTAGGGCTACAGTGTTCCTATGTAAGTTCTCAGGCACCTTCCACATTGTCCATCAATGGAAAATGACCATCACTGACTACTTAATAATATGAGCATTCTTAGAACAACAGTAAAGATGGTGGTGGCATGGTTGTGTGTGCTGTGCTGGTATGATTGAGTCAAGAACATACAAAGTTAAAATAGATGTCTATAGATTTGCCTATTAAGCACTGTCTTTCGATTGTATTTATGTGTGTGTATTTATGTTGAGAACACTATGTAGTGTTAGAATAAATGCAAATAAAAATAAATGTAGTAAAACAAATAAGATGTTTGATATCTAAACAGTTATCTGTCTAGAAGAGGGCAGGTTTGTTTCCTTATTTCTGTGTGCACTAAAGTTGTTGCTTGGATTTGGAGTGGAAATTCATCAGCAACACCTGGTTAAATTTAATGAAGTATTGTTTAGATGTAGTAGATACTGGGTGGTAACTGTAAAACTGGCCCTCCTTGAGGAGAGGTATAGAAAAACACAAACCACAGTGTATTGTTTAGTTGTGTATTTGTACTAGTTCCAATGATGTTGTTTTCCTCAACAAATAAATGCTTGCTGACATGTGATAATGTTAACCAGTATAAAAGGTCTGATCCTAATGTTAATAGATACAAGCACATGCCTAGTTCACAAACACACATTTTGTAGGGCTTTCTGGCTCTCCAGCATTTACATGGTTTGATAAGAGAATAGCAAACCTCGGTCAGTTAGCTTTTTACTAGCTGAAGCTAATGTGCAGCTAGCTACCCAGCTTCATGCATCTCCAGTCTGCAACAGAAACAGATCCCTGAAGTGCAAGTGCCCTGCATTGTAGCTGTAACATTACGTCCTGCTAAAGAGATCACCCTTCTCCTTTGTTTCATTTTTGTTGTTTGTTTTATTCAGGCAAACAGCCCCCCTTATACTACCCTGTGAGCGATCAGTACCCTGCTTTGTATGCTGGACATCATGCCAGACAGCTTTACTAAGAAAAAAGTCTTTGGTTCCTCCATTGAGCCACTAAGACTGGACAATGAGATACCAGCCTTTGGCTCGGACTCTTGTCCATTGCCTCTATTGTGGCTCTAAGGCAGCCAGCTGGGGGAACTTAGTGACCTTCCTTGTGGCAGCAGTGGGGGGTTGGGTGGATTTGTTGTTAACAATGCCATTTTCACTCACTGTTGCCCTGAGAAACAAAGAGAGCTGTGAGTCAAATGAGGCTAGAGTGACAGAATTTGATGTTGTAAGCATTGCAGAATCACAGGCCTCAAATACTGAGGGAATAGTAACATTATTTTGCTACATAAATTTCACCTAGAGTGTGCTTTTGATATCGGCAGGATATCTAAGGGAAAATAAGCTTCATCGGCACTGGGGTGATTGTTGTGCCTTAATACTGACGTATTGTACTAAGAAAGGCTGTGAGAACAAGAGAGAGACAGAGAGAAGAGAGAGAGACAGACAGAAATAAGAATGGAATAACAAAATGAGATCATACTCATAGCTAGACATTAGTTGCCTCGTTGAATCATAGACACATACACGTGCTGCACCAGGTTTCAGAAAACACGATATACAGATTGCTGCTCTGTGGCCAGTTAAGCTCATGATACTGTTTATTACACAAACAATGCTCTGATCAAGAAAAAGCCCCTGGCTGTTTACAAACAACTGTATACTGTAACCCCCCACTTATATGCGGATCAGCAGTCGCGATATCAGTCTCATGCAGACTTTTTCTGAGAACCAAACTACAGATTTTTCGTGGAACCCCCTGGACATGCGCGGAAAAGGCAGATATCCTCCGCATTTTTTTGCGTTTGTGACGTCCGGGCCTTGTCCGCCACTCCCCCTCGTCCTCTTGCTGGGTTGCTAAGCACCGCGCCCTAACATAAGCCCTGCACGAGGACGAGGGGGCATGGCAGACAACGCCCAGACGTCACAGCTTTTTTCGTGGTAAAATATAAATATAAGTATATTTGTGTTAAATTAGACAAAAATATAATTTGATAATTTTGTAACATAAATATTAACATAAATTCAGCTATATAAAAATAACTAGAAATGTTTTGGTACTGTGGACATGTTTTGGGACGGTGAAATACTGCTGTACTCAGAGGCGGGAGGTTTGAAAGTAGCCAATTCAAGCATGCTATTTATTTCTCCTTGCTGCTGATTGGCTGCAGCCCTTTGATGCATCCCTCATTATATGCATAAGCGGAAGGTTTGAAAATAGCCAATCCAAGAACGCTATTGATTTTTCCTTGCTGCTGATTGGCTGCTGCCCTGTGACACATCCCTCACTGTACTCAGAGGCGGGAGGTTTGAAAGTAGCCAGTCCAAGCACATTATTTATTTTTCCTTGGTGCTGATTGGCTGCTGCCCAAAATTTCCCCCTTGGAGTGGCTCGAGTGTTCTTGTGTTTTTCGTTTTGTTCTTCTTAAAACTCTGCATTTTTATTACTGTATTGAACTGCTTATGCCCTTGAAAACAACAGCGCATACCAAAGAAAATGCATGTGCATGAATTACAGTACAGTCTATACAGCTGTAATATCAGTATTTACATTCTAGCACTGCTGGAGTTCAGTGTAAACTGTACAGTATGGATACGGGATTATCTTTACATTTTCTTTAAGGCTAATGAGTTTAAAATGAAATTAAAGTGTTTTGGCAGCATATTTGCGGGCATATTTAGGGTTTACACTACGACAAAAGGCATTTTTGAGCCATTTTTTTTTTTACCACAACAATGTGGTTTTTCACTATACACGGGTGCTCTTGGAACATAACCCCGTGTACTGTATTACACTTGTGAGATCACATGCTGCTGAAGAGGGAAGTCTTGATAAAACTGAGTGCTAATATTTAATTTAAAAAATATTCTGAGAGATTAAAAAAAATGTTGGATATTGTGAAATATATCACTTGTTAGTGGCACCTGAAATTCTTTATAAGGTAAGAGTTAAAACTTTTATCCCAGCAGACCACAAATAAGCACAGACAACACGGTGTACAAACAGTGTATAGTGTACCCCTTTTAGCTGAATTAGCTAAGTTTCAAAGACAAACTCCTATAACCATCAAGTATCACACTACAGTTTTCCAATTAAAAAAATGACATTTCCTAATAATGTTATAATATTGCAATATGTGATTAAATATATGTAATTATTGTGCAAAAGTCATGCCCACATACAGCCTTGAAATTGTGCAATTATGTTGTTTCTGACATTGTATAACATACCGTTATCTGTAAAAATAGACAAAAGTACATTTGTATTACTTACACCTTAAAGTTTGAATTTTTATACATCTACTTTTTTAATATTGCTAACAGTATGTCAGTTTTGCCAGCAAGCAAATTGGCAGGACTTTTCCTGTAAATAGATGCCATGTTGAATGTTACGTGCCATTTTGGTCATTTCTGAACCAGTGAACAGTCTCTTCCTCTATAATGTTGCGGGTATAGCTTGGCTACATTATCGTCATCGCTCCAGTGCAAACCTAAAGGCTCAAACCTTGGACACCAAATATTGTGGCTGACTGACTAAATGAGGAGCAAGAGAAAAATTGTGGGAATTTGATTTATTTTGACTGTTTCTTTAAGCGTAGTTCTCTCATTTATTCCCTATAGAATTTAAGTGCAGAGGAGGGTAACAATATGTGTAGTTACACCAGTGTTTTACAGAGAAGTCACAAGGGCATTCGAGCAAAGATTACTGATTTGTAGTGATTTAGAAACAAGTCAGGGTCACCATATATTTTCCTCTGACATTTAGAAGCCGATAGAGAAAAGGAGAGCCATTTCTCTATGATATTTGGATGTGTATGTGTGCATGCATGCATTCATGTGTGTATAGGTATACAGTGGACTGTAGGATGCAAATACGAGTTCAAGTGAAGAGACTCTTTGTTGCAGTCCAAGTATTGGTCAGCCCCCGACATGTGAAAACGAGTGGTTTGAACTTGCAAAGAGACACAGAAACACAAAGACAAGAACAAAATGTAAAATATAAAGTCTAAACAAAAACTCTTCAAAAAATATTTTCGAAATACACTATTTACACTTTATTGCCAAAAGTATTGGGACGCCTGCCTTTACACACACATGAACCCATTCTTAATACATGGAGCTGGCCCACCCTTTGCTGCTATAACAGCTTTAACTCTTTTGGGAAGGCTGTCCATGAGGTTTAAAAGTGTGTGTTATGGGAATTTACCATCCTTCTAGGTGAGCATTTGTGAGGTTAGTCTCCGCTCTAATTCATCCCAAAGGTTTCTGTCGGGTTGAAGTTCCTCCTGAATCCTGAAAAACAACCCCACACCATAATTCCCCCTCCACCAAACTTTACATGTGACACAATGCAGTCAGGCACGTACCATTCTCCTTTCAACCACCAAACCCAGACTTGTCTATTGGTTTGACTGACAGAGAAGCGTAATTCGTCACTCCAGAGAACATGTCTCCACTGCTCTAGAGTCCAGTGGCAGCGTGCTTTACACCACTTCATCCAACACTTTGCGTTGTACTTGGTGATGTAAAACCTGAATTCAACTGCTCGGCATGGAAACCCATTCAATGACGCTCTCTACGCAATGTTCTTGCGCTAATCTGAAGGCCACATAGCTATAGACAGTTGGTGACTTTTTCACACAGTGGATCTCAGCATGCACCGTCCCCGCTCTGTGATTTCATGTGGCCTGCGAGTTTGTGGCTGAGTTCCTGTTGCTTCCAACTGCTTACACTTCATTAGAATACCACTAACAGCTGACTGTGGAATATTTAGTAATTATGAAATTTCACAAATTGACTTATTGCACAGGTGGCATCCTATCACGGAACCACGCTTCACAGAGCCCCTGAGAGTGACCCATTCACAAATGTTTGTAGATGCAGTCTGCTTGCCCAGGTCCTTTATTATATACACCTGTGGCCCTGGAAGTGATTGGAACACCAGAATTCAATGATTTAGAGGGGTGTCCCAATACAGCAAACCCCCGTTTATTCACGGTTCAGCAGTCGCACCTTCAGTCTCTCGCAGAATTTTCTGAGAACCAAACTAATAAGATGCACCTGAACGGAATGAGCCTCCACTACTCCGCTGCGTCTGATTGCCTTGCTAACCGTCACGCCCAAACATAAACAACCCAGCACGAGGAGGACAAGGGGTTGTGGCGGACGAGGCCCAGATGTCATAGCTTTTTTTGTGGGAATATATACTTTTCATGCATTTTAGTGCCAGATTATTAAGAAAAATATAATGTACTAATTTTATAACATAAATATTAAAGTATATTCAGCTAAATTTCTATCTAAAATATAACTATACATTTTTTGGTACTGTCCAGAGAAAACAAACAAAGCACGTCTTGGGATGGTGAAATACTGCTGTACTCAGAGGTGCGAGGTTTGAAAGTAGCCAATCCGAGTATGTTCATTATTTCTCTTTGCTGCTGATTGGCTGCTGGCCTGTGATGCACGAGTATTCTCATGTTTTTCATTTTGTTCTTCTTAAGGCCCTGTATTTTTATTACTGTAAATAAAGAAAAAAAAACATTTGGGAGCCAAATTATTTTTTAGGGGCCAAATTATTTTTTAGGAGCCATTATCTCTGTCCAATTTGATATAAATAAAAATATTTTCACGCTACATTTTGTCTCCAGTCTTGACTAAATTGTTGCCAAAGTAAAACACAGTGTTTCTTGCGTAGCTAATGTTTATTTTTCTTATATTTTAGAAAGTGCGCTCCGCAACAGGTTACCAGGCTGTGCGAATCGTCTCTAACAAAATTCAATCTGTTAACACTGCTCTCGATAGAGATATGGCTGTCGAGAACAAGTTGGTTCTTTGACTAAATTTGGTAAAGTGAAGAACCGTTTGGACGCCAAAAGAGCCGGATCTTGGTGATCTGATCCAAATTATCTGACTCATTGAAAAGAGTCGAAATTCCCATCACTACCTCTCAATCGAGCCTTACTATAAGCATGTGATAGTGTAGTAGGAACGCCAGACGCAGGTTAAGCGTATCTGCACATAAATATAAGTTGTTGCTTTTGTTGTATTTTTAGTTATTTTAATTTCTCTTGGTTGTGAGAGACAATCGGCAAAATGAAAAACATAGTCACAAAATAAATAATCTAGTGGCATTGGTGACCATTTTCGTCTCCATCTGGAACCCTGAATAGTGGTTTGGAGTATGTTGTTGCACCCAATAAACTGCACATGATTTAGCACCCAATAAACTACACATGATAATGTACATGGTAAGCCTATTGCATATAGTAAGCTATTGTACATAATGAGAATGTTTTAGCACCTGACAAGAAAACTGCACAATATAGTAGACTATTGCGCATAAAAATAAAATAATAATGCACATAATGATAATGAGTTAACCCCAATAAAAACTGCACAACAGCATCAGGTTATCGCACAGATTATTGAGTAAATGTTTGACAGGAGGATGAGTTATAGAGTCTGATGGTAGTAGGGATGAAGGATTCTCTGTGGTGTTAAGTGGAGCATTTTATGCTGGTGAATCTGTGGCTAAGAGTACCTCTCATTTCAGCCACAAAACTGTGGAGTGGGTGATCATCATTGTCCATGATGGACTGAGGTCTAGATGGTGTTCTCCTTTCAGCCACAGTCTACATAGGAAGTACAGCCTACTTTGACCCCTCTTGTATGTGGCCAGAGAGTTCTTTAACCAGTCTAGCTTATTGCTCATGTGCAAGGTATTTGTAGATCTGAACAATTCACTTTCCGAATGGTCTGGCAAGTGACAGTAGGCCATGACCTTCTTAGGTCCACCTACAGTTCTTTAGTCTTGTTGATGCTGAGCTGCAGCTGATTCAGCTCACACCAGTCAATAAAACTGTCCACAGCCATCCTATGTTCCGAGTCGTTCCCATGCCAGAGTCATCCAACCAATGCTGAGTCATCTAAGAATTTCTGCAGATGGCAGCCCTCTGCCTTGTACTTTGATGTTGGATGTGTACAGGGTGAAGAGGCAGAACTGTTCCCTGAGGAGCTCCAGTACTACACATCACTGTGACAGACCCACATCCCTGTAGCCGCACATAGTCAGATGGTCAGTCAGGTAGTCCACAAGACTAAGGGAGAATGAACCTGTATAGGAGACAGCTCACTCCCCAGCCGGACAGGTTGAATGGCGTTGATGGCACTTTGTAAGGTGCTGTGTAAGGTGAATGCAGCTGGCCTATAGTCCGATAGAGCACTGTTTTGTGCCTTTTCGGCACTTTGTGCCTTCTTCAGCATAGGCACTTTCTTGATGCTGAGGCTCAAGTTGAGGATCCTCAGGAGTATTCCACATAGCTGGGAGGTGAAGAATTCTCTTCATTCTATTTTCTGCTCCTTTCTGCTCCATTTCTATGCTGAATACATTTTGTTCTGGACAAATCAGTCAAATCTGTTTTCCTCCTTTTTTTATCTACTTTTAGCAATGGCTGTCCGATCTAGGAGAGAATGACACATACTAGTTTGCCCTTTGGCATGACCTTCATAATTCTTTCATTGTTACTCTCTCACTCATATACAAACATTCACATTGCCTGTGGTCATGCTGGAGCAAAGTTCATCTGTCACATTGGTTCATATAGACAGTGAGGGGTTAGGGCTGAGTCAGGGCTTTTTTCACGGTCTGGCCCCAGTCAGTCAAGCAGATATTAAACACATTCGATGCCCTGACAGCCACTGCTGCATTGCAGTTCTGTGGCCTGGGGACCGCTTCACCCAGATTGCTCAGAAAGACCTAACTAGCTGACAACAGCTAGGTAAGACCAGGGAACAACATTAGAAAGTCTGAAAGGCCAAGTATGCCAGCATTATCCTTCTCTGGCTTCTTACAGTGATGTACATTCAATTCCATTCACTGTGTGAACAGACTTTCTGTGATTGGTGGATACTAGAACTGCATCTATTGAATATTTTTGGAATTGAGTATTCTGTCAATTTTTTCATCGATTAACTGAGTAATCGGATAAATCATACTTTTGTGTTTTTAAACAACTATATCAGTAGTGTGTTATGCAACATGAAACACCTCTTAAAATGAGCAAGCAACTGACTGTTATTACTCACAAAAAAGGTTTTTGTTCAAACTCAACACTTTTATTACATCAAATCTTAAAACGTTTGGCCTATTGGCTCCAGAACTAAGCCCATTTAATTAACCTTTCTGTGAAACAGTTATGATGTACATGAAAAAAAAATGACATACAACTTCACAAACATAGTTTAGCCTATTTGTCCTTAGTTTTATCTTAATGAAAAAAGGATTTATTCTTAAATCCTGTGTCCTCCATCATGGACATTGGGCGCATGTCTGTGATGAGCATATTCAAAATGCTGTTGGTAAAAACTACTGCCTCTTCCACAGTGCATGAGGGACCTGTCCGGACAAAGCTGACCATGCACCGCTGTGATGTACTGTGGGGGGAAAAATAGATTTGTACAACAAATGCTATAAACTCACCCTAAATTTAATTTATATGCTAATGAATGTAGTTTTGTTCATCTGTTGCATTTATTACAACTACCTTATGTATGGGGAAGGCGTGTTTTGAGATGTAACTTATCACTGTGTGTGTGTGTGTGTGTGTGTGTGTGTGTGTGTGTGTGCACTGTGCGTGCGTGGGAGGGAGGGAGAGATGAGGAGTGAGATCTTGATGCATTTGCCCTCTTGCTACTTATCATGCCTCGTCACTATTGACTCATAACACAGCCTACAAGTAATTACAAATACCGTACATTCTAACAAGCGCTAGTTTTCACATCAGTTAGCAATCGTAAAAATATGTTACCTTGTAGATGCTCTGAGCCCACTTCGTGAAGTACAGTTCATGTGAGGATGCTTTCCGTTCAGGTGCTGCAGCATTGACAATGTGGTAGGCCAGGTCCGTTTTACCGTGTACACACAGCACTACGTTGTCCGCCTTACGCAGTGTAAAATGGCCTCACACTTTAGACATTTTTTGCCTTTTCCGCACACCACAACCTTCATTTTCCGCCATTTCCATAGAGAGCAAAATAAACGAGACGTCTTAAATTTTTTAAATGCATGTCAGATACAACTGTCTGTGTGAAACGATACCGGAGCTGCGCAGTAGTCTACAAAGCGGGATTGATATGATAGCAGAGACATTTTAAATAGATGGACTTTGGTAACATAAATTAAACTAAGCCTCGATACAAATTCCTTGGTGACATAAATTAAACGAAGCCTCGAGGCAAACATTTTTTGTCATCAAATTATTCTCGAATAATCATTTCAGCCTTACTGGATACGTTCTGTTAAAACATTCAGCACATTTATCATTAGTCATTGGGTAAGCCACTGGAATTGGCTTGCCTGTAAACTCTGTTTAATTTATGCAGATACTCATATGGGGCATAGATGAGCAAATCACACTTAAAGGGCCAGTATCATACATTTCTTTCACATTAAATAAAGTTCCGCTTATGACATTTGCTGTTTGATTTATATACCAAAAACAGTCATAATTTCTTTATATTCCTTGTCATTCCGCCACCTCCTTATCCCTTGGAATGAAATATTTTATTTATTGTGCAAAATAAATGTTTTGCTGTATTTTGACCAGCATTTTATTGTAACTAACAAATTTCTATTGACAAACTGCAAATATACCAACAGCCAGTGAAAGTGGGACCGGAAGTGCAGCTAGCAGACTGGTAATCTGAACCTGAGCTAAAGACTGTTGTTACCACAAGAGACTGATATACGTTCCTCCTATATGTCTCCCTGTTTGCTCCTTTAAAGGGGACCTATTATGCAAAACTCACTGTAGTTATAATAGGTCTATGGGCTATACAAAACATGTTCATGAAGTTCTTTGCACAAAATCTCTCTCACATAAAGAGAGAGACCAGCTCTATTCTTCACAGTTTCATGCCCTTTCAAAACGGGCCGTTTGGACGGAGGGCCCCCATATGATGTCAGTAGGGGGCCAATTTTCATAGAACTGCCCCTCATCTGTCGAGACCCCACCCACTAGCCTGCTGCTTGTCACCCCTTTCAGCGGCCATCTTGGGTCTTTGCAGCTTTATGCATGCTGAATTTAGTCGTGCCTTACCACTGCAGGGTCAAAAACTCGCTCCACCCAATGCTCCCCAGTAGCTGGCCAATACTCGCTCAAAACACAATAAAATATCCTCTGCTATTGGTTAGGGCAAAGAAATGAAAATACACCAATCCTGGCGTAAAATGTGTAAAAGTTCCCGTTTTTCTGTGTCACCCTGCACCAGTATGAAGAACTGAGTATTTAAGTTCACCCCTGTCATCCCTGTAGTTGTCAGATCTTAGTTGTGTTTGTTGTTGTGTGTGCCTGAGGCTTGCTTTCAGTATGTTTCTCTTAGCTGTATCGGGTTTTGTTTATTAAAGTTTTGGAAAGGATCACGCACTTGGCCTCCTGATCTTCTGTGACCTGCACCATGACAAAAGAACCTGACCCTTCCTCTGCTTGGATTTTCAGCACCCCCACACACAGGGCGCTCCCAGAGAACACCGCTAAGTGGGTGGCTGGACCTGCCTTGACGTCGGCCCTCCCTGCTGCCTTAGAGAGTACTTTGTCAGTGACTCCTCTTGCTGCTCGAGAAAGCATTTCACCACTTGCTTTCCCTGGTGCTCAATTCTCAGGCCCTCCCTGTTGCTCCAGCATTTCATTACTGGCTTCGCCTGCTCTTCATTGCCAGCTCCCACTGCCGTTCTGGAGAGTGCTTCCATGTTGGTTTCCTGTATAGTCTTGGAAGGTGCTTTGTCACCAACTCCACCTACTGCACTACAGAGCAATATGTCACCAGCTCCCTATATTGGTTTCCAAGTTACTTGACACTGGCATCCCTGTCTCCTGGTTCCTTATTGCCAGCCTCTCCGTTTCTAGGTTCCTCATTACTGGCAGGCTTCCCAGGTTCATAGTCACCGACAGCCCTGTCTCATGGTTCCTCATATGCTTCTACGTTAATATGTTTAGACAAAAATACTTTTGCCTAAACATCTGAATTCTTCTTTGATTGCATTAGACTGATTTACTGCTATTTTCCGTACATTCATTTCTCATGGGTGTGGTCCTCTAATTCACCATGAGTTTAAGGTAATGAAAGTAAGGAAGAAGAATTAATTATGGAAACAAGGTAAAGCAGTGAGAAATGCATTTAAAAGTGTGAGGTGTATTGTGGGAACCTGAACGTGATGTTTTAACCTGACACATATTTGGACCACGGGATCCAAAGGCGACTGTACACAACTGAACCTCAAGTAAGCAGCTGGCCAAGCTCTAGCATAGGCATTGTGGTGAATTATTTTTAAAAAGCCATTTGTCTGAGCAATAAACATATTTGCTTAGAAAACACGGGAAAATACTAACACTTAATTCATTTTGATGTCAGTGTATAGTTTCAAATTATTTGCCCAGTATTTACAATCACCACTTAATCGCTAGATTGGGTAATCAAGTAACTGAGTGCTGCAGATGGAATTTAGCTTAATCATGCTATGACTATAGAGCACCAAAAACTCTGTGTTCTTCTACTCTATACATGAATACATTTTACAAACAAAAGTCTTTATTTTTTGCTTCTTTTTATTTATTCTGAAATAATAAATTTTTTTTGCTGGTAAATAAACTCATTGCTGAAACTGTCTTTTACAATATACTTTCTACATTACATCTGTTAAAGATACTCTTCCCATGTACATTTTAACCTCCTCTTTTGCTCTGGTTCTCCAACCCTGCCCACTCTTTCTCTCTTCCAGTAACACACACACTCACAACTCAACACCAGATTGTCTTAACAGGTGTTGTCTGCTTAATGTGACACTTATTGAATATAAAACCGATGATAGTGGAGAAAAGGCAAAGCTTAATCACACTTTTTTTCAAACTGACCTACTCTTCGCCCTAAGGATGTTTTTATAACATATACAAACACACACACATATGCTCCTAAGTCCCCAGGGAGAATGTATGAATACATAGCAAGCAGGTGTGACCTTGATCAGATGATGTAAGGGGGGGGGAAACTCTGATCTGAAAAATCTCCGATTTTGCTTTTTAAGGGTGTGACAGCAAGCGAGTTGTGGATTTCAGACGCTGTAAGGTGTGTGTCTATTACCTGCAGTCAGTGCAGTGTGAATGGCACGGTCAACTGTAGTCTGGCCTTATCAGTTTGGCCAGTAGCATCTTTGAATACAGTCAGCAATCCCCTTTGAGAGAGAACGAACCTCTGCCCTCCTGAGGTATTATAGCATCAATCAAGATAGAACTATTGTGTGTTTTCTTTTATGTGTAATCAGTAACACACTTTGCTGTCTTTCTGCTTCACTGAGGTAAATAATCAAGGTTACATAATATCAATCAGGCATTTGTGTTATGTTGAAATGTCTATGAAACTTAGAAGACATTAAAACATTTAATATTTTAGTTTTTCTTAATATTTTTACTTTGGCTCGATGTATCCTGACCTTTAAAGTCTTGAGTGAAAAACTCCACAGCTCTGGACAATAACCTGTTTTTGAATGTGTCATGTCGGGGGTGCTCGGGGAGTGAGGCGAGGCACAAATGCAGGCTCCAGTAGATGGTTTAATACATAAAAGACACAGACTCTGTACAAAACCAAAAGGCACGATGGCCGAACAAAAACACAAACAAGACACAAAAGGAGCAGGAACGGTGAAGATAAAGGTGAGGGTATTTGTGAGGGTTGACCAGCCAAATCCATGAACTTAAATACTCAAAGAACTTAAATACTAAACACACTTGGACACAAACCAATCAAAAACCCCAATCACTTAATCTAAACACATGACAGCTGACAGTGACCCAAGACACAACTA
>JBBPCX010000001.1:40285825-40298220 GCA_037974365.1 Hydrocynus forskahlii
TATATGTATATGTATATATATATATGTATATGTATATATATATATGTATATGTATATATATATATGTATATGTATATGTGTATATATATATGTATATGTATATATGTATATGTATATGTGTATGAGAAGGAGAGAGGTAAGATGGAGAGGAGCATGTTGGGAGCCAGAGGAGCTTTGGGTACTATTAGGAACATGCTGGAGCTGTAGGAGACACTGGGCTGAGGCCTATTGTTGAACCTGTTAAAAACAGGTTAAATACTTAGCCCTCTCAATTTCTCTATCAGCCTCCTTTTGCAGCTTTTGCTTCAGCTGTTCGTTCCCTCCTTAACTTCACAGACAAATGCATTTGTATCTCCTTGGCTGTCTCTTTATCACATGACCTGAATGCTTCCTTCTTCTCATTCAGGAGTGTGTTAGTGACTCATGACTTGCTGTTGTAGAAGCAACATATGGATTTTACTGGAACAGTGTTATCAACACAGAAGCTTATGTACTCTATGATACAGTCACTGTCCTGGCTGTGGCTGGCTGCCTCTTCACCGGTGGTAGGTAAGTGGGTAGGAGGTGCGCGAGGTTGTGGTCGGATCTGCCCAGAGGTGAGATGGCTGTGCCGCTGTATGTCTCTTTGACATTAGCATATAGCAAGTCCAGTGTCTTCTTCTCTCTGGTGGGACAGTCCACAAACTGTGTGATGGTGCCTTAGTGTGCTGTTTAGAGAGACATTGAGAGAGTTTGAATGAAAACATCCAGATTTTTGGAGCTTCACAGTTACGGCACTCCCTGTTGTATGTGACTAGTGCTGTAAGATCTTCCATCTTATTGTCCATTGACCTCACATCACCTCCTCCTCTCCTGCTTATCAGATTGTTGCCCATTTCTCACTGCTCTTTTTCTTAGATCAAGGTCCAAGACTAAAATCCAAGAAGACTGTCATATCCATTTTATGAGGTTGATTGCATCCGCAATCACACTATTGTCCTTAGTTTTATTTTTGTTATTCTTTTTATAGCCAAAAAAGAGGATGTGTCTCATCTGAGCTTGTGTGGAACTTTGAAACCATTCCATAAAAACCTTAAAAAACACTCAAAATTGTTTGGGGTTTTTTTTGGTCAAGTCATTTTTGTAGTGTATGAGGAGAGAGAGTGGATGATCAAGTCACCTTTAAAATGTGAGTTGGAGAGAGAGTTTTGACGTCATGGCTAAGGCTGCTGGAAATTGACGAAATTCAAAGAAACACAGATGCAGACTCATAAACAGACTTTAACACATAACAAAAGATGTGTGTCACTGTTTATTGTGGTTTAACTAAAAATGATCAGCGTGTGAATGCAGCTACATGTTCAGTTGTCCTTAACCATAAATAGCTTGTAGGAGATAGTGAGTTAAAGTCCCTGTGGGGTCCAACAGTAAGGGGCCCAACACAGAGTCAGAAGATCTCCAGTTTGAAGCCACGGTGCAAGTAGAATTTTTTTCTTAATACTGGGTGTCTCCAAACATTTTATAGCAACCACACAATCACACTTCGCATTTTCGCATGGAAATGCATCTAGTTAGGATTTGAGGCATCGGCACTGAACATGGTGAGCCAGACTGCCAGTCAACAAGCTGCCCACTGATAACTTCCTAACGCTATGCTGAATAATGAAAATATGCAGTCTTGTTCAGTTCTGTTTGTGTACACAAAAAGCAGCAACATTTTCAGTTTTTTAAAAACTGTAATGTGAAATGTAAAGTAAGAAAATTGTAATGATAAGTGGTCCAATGGCAATTTTTCAGCATTGTGCATAATAAATTTTGTCTTAAAATTGATATGTATAAAAGTTAAACCTGAAATCCAAATTGACCTTTTACTTCCATTCATTGTACCAGACATGTCCTCTTCCCTTCATCCTTGAGTAACTTTGTAATATGTCTTTTGGGTTTTGATTACATTTACTAGCAGGTTGCAAAAATAATATTAACCCAAAATAGCGCTTCCCTCTTCCAACAACCCCACCTATACTGAGTGAAACACTCAGAGCCCCTTCCCCATTCCACATTTTCACTTGGAAATATATCATCATATGGATGGGGAAAAAAATCATTTTTCAGAATCATTTTTTCTAGCTATGGCAGCCCTGTGGATAAAGCTGTAGCTTGATGATACTGATGTATTCACACACTGCATAATTTTTCCCTGGCTAAACTCATAGCCATGATCTATAACACATAATTCAGTTCAAAAATCCATAGGGGCTTCAGTCTCTTCATATGGCCCGTGCCTAATGAAGGATTCGTATGGCTATTCTCTGCTTTTCTGAGTAGTGAGATGGTCTGATGTTTGGCCTGACTGAAATAGAACAGTAAGCCATCTCTGTTAGCACCTTTACTAAACCAGACCAGAGTGTCTGTATGTTAGACAAAAAATAAATGATAAAGATTATCAGTTGTTGTAGTCTCTCTTTCTCTCTCTCTCTCTCTCTCTCTCTCTCTCCCTTCCTCCATCCCCTGCCATCTCTGATTGCCTTATGCAAAATCCCATTATACTAACTTTCCCCAAGCCTAATTTGTAAGCCTAATGTCCGCTTGAATTACGAATTGCCCACACATCTCACACTCACCTTCTGTAATTACAGAAGAGCAGTTAGCTTAACCGATAGCAGCTTCTGAACAACTCTCCACAGCCCTCAGTGAGAAGGAAAGGGTGGAACCAAGAGATAAGATTTGCGGTTCCTCCCCAATTATTTCTGTAGGACTACCTCCATTCGTGGTGTCATGTCTCAGCGGTAACACACATTGTTTTGTTTGAACAGGCTTGGATGCGTGCTTCCTGAGTCAGAGGCAACAGGAAGCATAAACTTATGTGGAAACATCAAGAGGCAGCAACGGCGCCCTCACACTGAAGTCAGCTAGCTTCTCCAAGTGGGAAGAAAACCGGAAACCCAGCCTTTACCCAGGCACCCCAGCGGCCTGCTGACATGCTGTAACTGCCAGTCCACCGCGAGCGCCCCACCTCCTTCACATGCGGCCGTGGACGGGCTCGTGGCGCTGGATCACGCTGGTGCTGCTGGCATGGGGCACCCTGCTCTTCTACATCGGTGGGCACCTGGTGCGCGACAGCGAGCATCCAGAGCGCTCCAGCCGCGAGCTATCCAAGATCCTGGCCAAACTGGAGAGGCTCAAGCAGCAGAACGAGGACCTCAGGCGCATGGCTGAGACGCTCAGGTCAGTTCCAGAGACGGGGTGTCTTTCTTTCACTTTGTAAAAGGGGAAGAATAATACACTCAGCTCATAATTTATTTGATCTGTGATACTAGGTTCATGATATTTAATATTCTCAGTATCCTTATGATACTTTAAGCAAAATTTAAGAAAAATTATGATTACTTCCATATCACTGAACATATCACTCTCCCTTAATAAAATAATTTCTTTGTGCTGTTGCTCAATGCATTTAGAGATTTCGAATGTAATGTTGTGTCATGAATCTTCCACATGCATCCATTTTTTTAAAGAAAGTAAGTCATTTTAAGAAATTGGATATGCCCATCTTGTATCTACATGTCATTGCATGTGTGAAAGAAAATGGGGCGTTGTTTTTTACTATTATTTTTAATTCCAGTTTTGGACAGATTCCCATTTAACAGATAATAATGTTTGGCCTCTAATGTAGCCCTACATTCTGTGCCCAACATCTTTGTTGTGCTTATCATCGGTTACATTGTGCATCACATTTATAGCTTGAGTTTAATTGCCTGGTAATTAAAAGTGAAGTTAAAGCTATCAAGGATTTGATATCAGTATTCAGTACAACTGCAGAATAAATTGTGCCAGTGCATCTCTGTATGTAATATGTTGACGGTGTGCTGTCATATTGCGCATTCAGTAGTGATGTGTGCCATGTGCCATATCTCAGGCTTTGGCATTGCGGATAATTATCTAGATGCCAAGGCGGTAGACCATTGCTTTCCTAATATAACTGTTTTCTTTTTTTGAATCGTCTTTCCCTTCAGGATTTTGTAAAGTCAAAAATAGAAGTTATTAAACATCCAACCTCACCTGCCGTATACAAATCTGTCTTCTCGCTTTTTCCCTTTTTGTAATACCTTCACCACACCAGTTTCCCTGAAATACTTTATTTCTTATCAGTGTGCTGTGCATTTCAAACAAGGCAATCAATGACACATTGCCTGCTGTCAGTCCATAATTTGTGCATAATGTTCAAGCACTTGTCAGGCAGTGTCTGTCAATCAGTCAAGTTGAGTCTGCTCAGCACTTGCCCTCGTCCACCCCTCATTTCTCAGTGATACCTAAAGCATTTTTTTTGGCAGTCAAATCTCAGTCGCCACAGATTCTGCCTGAGTTTCTATAGAATCCACTAATGCAAAAATACTTGATGCAAAAATACATGATGTCCTCTCTTTGTACGCTTCACTCTTTTCTGCGAAGGAAGAACATGGGTATGAGTTTGTGCACGCAGGTGTGAGAATGTGTGTATTTAGGAATAGGTTAGGGCAGTGGAGTAGACTATTGAAGAGACAAGCAGACGATTTTTGAAACATGAAAAATGTTTGTATAAACAAAATACTTTTGAATGTCTTTTGAATGTCTCTTGAGCTGAATAATGAACTGAGCACTGCAGTCCTTTATGATATTGATAATATAAAGCTTTTCCAGCTTCACAAATAGCACATTTGTGGGAGGAGCAGGGATAGGAATGGGCAGTGGACAGTTAGTGTCTTAATCTGTGTCTTAATGGTGTTTGACATATTTAATATATTGTATGTGTCATGTCTTGTGGATATAGAGGATGCAACTGCGGGATAGACTTCAGAACAAACAAGCTTTAATGAACAAAGTGTGAGCTCAAGAGCGCCAAACGAAACAAGTCCTTCACAACACAGGTGCAGGTTCCAGAACAGAGAAGTCCGCCCACTCCCAGTAGGACTAAGGCTTGAGGGGGGAGCGCACTTGGCAGCTGTCCGAGTCACCCTAGATACTTTTAGGCTCACTCGCAATGGTGGCCAGTAAGGTTGGTGTGCTTCTCGCGGACCCGTTTGAGGTGAGCCTTATCACCGCTTTCAGCCTGTAGAGACAGAGGGGAGAGACTGAGAGAGAGCAGACTATCACCGTCTACTATGCATGCCTCGGGGAAGCCTTAGCCTAGTGGTGTTTCCTTCCGGACTCCAGTACTCATTCCAGCTGCCACTTGAAGCGCGACTGATGGGAGGCTGGCAGAGCTATCCTGGCGAGGCACAAGTCCCTGTTCCCTTTGTCCCACACAAGCTGTAATAAACTCACACAAACACAACTTGGATAGGAGATCGGTGACTGCACGCCCTCTTGCTGGACCAGCTGGCTTTTAAGCTGCATCACGCAGAGAGGCTCGACACAAACAACCAATCACAAGATGGAAACTATTACTTTAAACTCTTAACATGAACACAGTACAGGTGTGCCTGTAATCAGGTGCCTAGCAACCCAGCTGACTCATGTGCAGAGCCTCCAGCCTCTACACCGAGTCCAGACACACCAACACATGACATCACACCACGAACAAGAAATGTGTACACTTAATACTCAGTGGACAGGGGGCGCTGGGGGGGTGACCGGGGCTGCCCGGACATGCCAGTATGTGAACATTTAAAGATACCACATATGTTTTTTTTTCCAATATGTCAAGTGCAGCATGTCAACAGTAAATGTGCATTTACATTACACTCTGCATCTGCAAAGCCACCAGCATTGTGTATGACCCCACTCACCCTTCACATAATCTCTTCTCCCCACTCCCATCTGTCAAAAGGTTCCGTAGCATACGGGCCTTCATTGCCAGAATGGTGAATATTTTCTTGCCTCAGGCCACGAGACTCCTCACCTAAAATCTGCCTTCCCCACAACACACGCACACACACACACACACACACACACACACACACACACACAAACAACACTACTCAGACTTTAATTATCTGTGTAAATATGCATCTGTTTATTACACTGCACATTGCTGCTATATTTACATCATATTTATTGCTGTTTAACCCAACTTCTGCATTTTCTCACACACATCTCTCCCAGCTACAATACAGTACCTGTGAAAATACTGTATTCATCCAGACTGTACCTATTGTTGATTGCACTGAATGTTGTCTTGTCTTGTCTTTCCTAACTGTATTGTTGCACTTGTGTTCCTTGCACACTTGTGTCCTGTTTGCACTTGAAATCTTGTGCTGTTCTGTTCTGCTCTGCTCTTGTGTGGCACCATGGTCCTGGAGGCACGCTGTCTCATTCACTGTGTGTGTATGGTCAAAATGACAATAAAACCTACTTGACTTGACTTGACTTGATTTCAAATGCAGTTATCAGGAAGGTAATTTAACATTGAGGAAACCAGTTATAATGATGACCCCTTCAGTAATGATCTTCTCTAGATTAAAGTGAAAGCTAAAGCAAAGCTCAGGCTGTAATGTATTGTATTTTAGGTTACTCTAAATGGTAGCATTTTTCAGTGTCAGTTTGTTGGGGCAGCAGGCTGCTGGCATCTTAGTCTTGAACCTGTTAAGACTGAACAACTTTCATGTGTCCTGCACAGGAGAGGGATCCGTTGTGGTTGATTTTGGCTAGTGAGGTGGATTACAGTAATGAAAGTGGCAAACTGGGCATGCAGTGGCGTGAACCTGCTGGACACTGGTGCCTGTAAACTACTGTTTTTGACATCTGTTATTTTTATATTTCTTTCTGGAATACCACCATCCTCACCTGTGACCTGACAACAGCACTGGTCCTGGAGACCAAATAGCTTCTTGTGATGTGCATGAGGCCCTGTTGTTGAAATGTTTGACACCTGGAAGCCTCATTATTCTGGGGAATTTGTTGGGGCATCCTGTTTGCAACAACATCTGCCACAGGCCATGTCATGATCTTTTTGATATGTCTACAAAAGATGTTTACAGTATTTGTTTTCTCACCTCACATTTTTCCTGGAGTGGATGTGCATTAAATATTGTGTCTGCTATACTTCTTGACAAAAACATTGCTTCAAACATTGCTTCAGGGAAGCACAAAAATGTGCATACCTAATTAAACACACATAAAGTGGTTATCCCTGGGGTTACTGCGACAGTTTGCTGCTGGGTGTGGTCTTTATCCCATGCTGTCTTTGCTGTATTTATTTTCTTTATATATTTCTTGTGCCACATTTTCTCTTAGGCTGTAATATTATACTCTTAAAAATGTATTATTAATTTGGGGACATGATGTGAAAAACTGATACATTTGTAATAAAGACCAGACATATCACAGTACAAAATATTGCAGTAGTTGTACCACTCAAGTAGAATTATATTGTGGGACAAGTGTTTTGTGGGGCCTCAAGTGATTTTCAGCCCTCCGTTTAAACTGGTAGGTGTGTATTCTCAGCAATTCCACAAAATCCATTCAGCTCTTCTCTTGAATTGTGGTTATGCATTCACTCATCAAGTAGTAAGCGACTAAATCATCTCCGAAATGGTTTGAATCACAAGGAAACAGAACCCTAGTTCTCTATCTTCTACTACATTGTCATTGACTGCCTGTCATGTGAAATCGTGACCTGCTTTTTCACCTAATGGTTAACTGCATCTCAGTCATATTAGGGGCTACCCCAGTTCTTTTCAAACAGATACACAATTGTGTGCTTATCCTCTTCTCCATTTTATGCCAAGCCTCCTGAATCAGTCACCCTGACATCTACACGTGTGTGTGTGTGTGTGTGTGTGTGTGTGTGTGTGTGTGTGTGTGTGTGTGTGTGTGTGTGTGTGTGTGTGTGTGTGAGTGAGCGTGTGGACAAGTCTAGATGACTGAAAGGCTCTCCTTGGGTAGTACCTGCAAGTAACAGCTACTGTAGGTGCAATAATTTACTTCAAAGTCAGTATAGGCAAAAGATTGCCTATGTAGAGGCATTTGCCTGTGTGTGTGTGAGTTTTTGTGTTGGTATATCTGTGCATTTAAGTGTCTGTAATGCCAATTAATGTAGGCCAATTTTAACAGGAGTGTGACAGAGCTCATGTTGTACTAAAAGATTGCCAGAGTTTATCAGTACTGTACACATTCTTACAGCCTGAATCATGCACACACTCTCTCAAACACTATGGCTGCATGACAGACCCTGTCTACAACTGGAATTAGAGTTTTACAGTCATTATTTGAAGATTTGGGGCAGCTGGTGGCCTAATGGTTAGGGCATTCGCCCTGCGATCAGGAAGTTGTGAGTTCGAATCCCAAGACTGTTAAGCACCTCTGAGGTACCCTTGAGCAAGGCACTGTCCCCACACGCTGCTCCCTGGGCTGTGTTCCTGGCTGCCCGCTGCTTCACTTGGTGAATGGGTTTAATGCAGAACTGTTCACACTGTGTGCTGTAGTATGTTCATATATGGCAGAATGATCACTTCGCTTCATTTGCAGTGAAAATGTAAGAAGAATATGTCCTTCTAAAGCAGGGGTGGGCAACTTTGGTCCTGGAGGGCTGTGGTCCAGCACGTTTTGGTGATTTCCCTGCGCAGAAACACTAGCTAACTGACAAGGTTAGTGAATGTGTTTGAGGAGAACTGCCATTAAATTGTGCTGGACACTGGCCCTCCAGGACTGGAGTTGCCCACCCCTGTTCTAAAGTAAGAACTAAGTCTCTGAAGACGGTGTGTTACAGTGATATTTCCAAGAGTATGGTGTGTCACAAAGTGTAGTGAAATCAATGCCTTAAGTGCATCACTTTATAAAACAGCCACAAAATGTAATGTCAAAAAGGAATGATAATTATTATTAATAATAACTATCATTGTTATGATTAACAATACTACTACTAATAATAATAGTTATTATTATTATTATTATTATTATTATTATTATTCCTTTTTTGACATGTACTACATAACATAAAAGTGAGAATTAATTAAGAATTCAGCTGTTCTTTATGTGGCCATTTGTATTTAGAGTATTTTTACAGCTGCTTTGAACACCTGGCTAATTATAACTGTTATAACAATTAGTTATTGCTCTGCATTACTATTATAGACATGTATGTGACAGTGTAGTTAATTCCATGTCAAACCTATGTTCTGATCACCCCCGTAGAGAAGAGCATGTAGCTTATATAGTGGATGTGTCCCTGCTGATAAGGTCAAATATTTACATTCTTTTTATAACTGGTGACGCACATATGGGCGTGTGCCTCACTGAGGCATGTTCCACCCTGCATATGTCTGGCTCTAGCTGTACTAATCACACTGAATGTAAACCAAACCTACAATATCTGTGACGCTTCTCTCTTGTAATTCAGCTCTCTCTCTTCCTTTCAGTCACTTGTGGAAGCACAAATTTAACAGCACTTTGGTGACATGCATAGTTCTCAAGTAAGACAAGGTGCAAATGACTTCCCCTAGACATCTATCTACTTCCCCTTGACATGAATCTACAACCAGTTCCAGCTTCTAAATGGTCTAAATGGCCTGATCTATAATTGTGTATTATGTTTTAAAAAACTGCACATTTTTTTAACCTGTTACATAAAAACACACCATTGCAAACAACATTCAAGCAAATCTACAGCATTTTAAAGGTTGTAGACAAATTAGAAGATTTTTGTGTATTCTGGTCTTTAACCAGACTTCTCTTTAGAGGAGAGCAAACAGCAAAACTGCCTTACTGACAAAATACAGTAGTGCTTTGAGTTCAGACATGAGCATTCAGATGTATCATCAGTAATATGTTACATCAACACTGTTCTTACCAAAAGAAGCAATCTTAAATATAGAAATTGTGTTAATATAATTTTGTGTGCGATCACATGTTAATCAACAGTTTTTTGCAGCACAGAGAATAGCTTAGCCTTCTATCTAAAATGCAATGTCCTTTTTACACTGGATCATACACAAAGAAAAAACACCTTTATCTATTTTTAAATAACTGTAAAAAAATAGGTAAGAAGAATGTCCACATTGATTTTACCAGGAAACTCTGATTTACCAAGCACTGTCATTGATTTTTATGATTGGATCAGCCAATGAATGAAGAGTTGTGCTTCAGTGACCGAGGAGCCAGTCATAGAGCAATTTTGCCTGTCTCTGAATGTTTCGTGGCACCTGAACGTGACTTATTAGGCGAGGGCCAAGGGCTAGACTTATATTTGGCTGTCTGTTTAGAATAAAAACATCAAAGTGTAAGTACTGGAGGTTTAAGCTGACAAAAGACTTTTTCCAAACACATTCTCACACATACACACGCACACTCACATTCCTAGTTCTTTATGATTAATGACTAAAATATGCTACCAATATGTCTCCTTAATATACATTTTGCTAGCTACATGTCAGTTACTGTGCACACCACATATGCATTGTTGTGAGCACACTCACTACACAAACACATGCATATACACACACACAAAAATAAACAATATAGGCCAATTTCTGGCCAGCTAATATATTGGCAAAGGACAATTTCTTAGCAGAAATTGCCTAGAGCATCTGACTGTCTCTGCTGACTCGTCTTCTTCCCATAGTGAATCCTGGTGTCCTATCCGAGGTAAGTAACACACATCCGCATGATGCAAGAAAATGTGATTCATCAGGCCAGGCCAGTTTCTTTGACCCATGGTTCAGTTATATGATACATACTCATTTTATATTCTTGCTCGGATACCCTGACCAGTCTGCATCGTCGCAGCAAGCTGTCATGCACTGTTCTGACATCTTTCATCATAGACAGCTTTAACTTTTTAAGTAGCTTGTGCTACAGTAGCTGTTCTGTGGGATTTGACCAGACTCCCTGTCTGCATAGTCTTGGGCATCCGTGACGCTGTTGTCAATTTACCGGTTGTCCCTCCTTGAACTACTTTTGGTAGATGCTTACCACTGCATACTCTTGCCTTTTCTAATCCTGTCCTCAAATCCTCACAATTTGGCCCTTGTTAAAAGTCACTGAGATCCTTATGCTTACCCATTTTTATTGCTTACAACACATCAAGTCACGACAAATCAAAAACTGACCCTTCACTTTCTGCCTAATATATCCTAAATCTTGACTGGTGCCATTGCAATGAGATAACATTATTCACTTCACCTGTAAGTAGTTTTAATGTTGTGGCTGTTTGGTGTTTAACCCAGCATTATTAGTTAGCTAACTTTTTTGCTTGATATCAGGCAACACCATGTCTTCATTTACAAACATATCTAGCAGCCTTTAACAGTCTCTGTGCTGAAGCGGGGCTGCTTGTTCACACAGTGCTCCGCTGATCCACTGAACCTGACACATTTTTCATCACCTCAACTCCCATTCTGCTTTACTGATATAAAAGAATGTAATGGAGCTTCTCTGCTGACGTCCATTGTGATCTCTCTGACTCTCACATTGCACACATACCCTGGCATTGAACCTGGCTTACCTTTCATAATAGGCTCATTTAGGTAATGCCAAAACACATTCATCCTGTCATTCTTAGATTTCCCTGCATTACTACTACATCTGTCTTCATCTATGAAAATATATATGGATATTTGAAGATTTGTTAATAGTACAGTGTGATTTGTAATATCAGTACAGTGGTCAGTGGTATGCCATTAGATTTTGTCTAACTGGTTTACCAGATTTCTGAAACTGAAGTAATTGATCTCAAAACAGTAAACTGCCATCATTCAAATAACTAATGTTGTTGCTTAATAAACGTTGCTCATCAGAAGTCCAAATTAAATGTAATCATTTAAGTCATT
The DNA here is from genome assembly GCA_037974365.1 of Hydrocynus forskahlii. Classification (NCBI taxonomy): domain Eukaryota; kingdom Metazoa; phylum Chordata; class Actinopteri; order Characiformes; family Alestidae; genus Hydrocynus; species Hydrocynus forskahlii. The sequence continues at coordinate 40,297,549 of JBBPCX010000001.1, forward strand.
TTTAGTGAAGCTTTTGTGGAAATTTCAGTGTTTCATCGTTAGCGTCAAGTTCATGGCTTTATAATGAGTCATCAATAACCAAGTAATCAATTATCAAGTCATTTTTAATCTAGTAGTTGTTACAAGTTTACACAGAATTACTCATGGTTGCCGCTCATTTTCGACCAAAAATAGCTTTATTTGAATTGCAGACATGTTTCCTGTCACCAAGAGTTTTAGGCCACAACATTATCGATCCAGAATGACTAGCAAATCTACTGTAACTCCACAAGCAACAGTTGCACATCACACCACTGTAAGGCCCTATCTAAATGACTGAATTACACATGCTGTTTGTATATTGAACTGTTTATGTGAGACCAGCAATTAATTTTTTGTGTCATCCATTATTTATACATCTGTTTATAGCTGTTCTGCTGTTGTTTTGTATGTATATGCGTGCATAGTGCCTCCAAGAACTCATTTCTCCAAACATCTCATACCCTTTGAGTACAGGAATGTGTGAGAAACAATTCCCAGTAGAGTTTTTCTAGCTGTTCTTCTATGTGTGGGTATGGTACCTTGCTCAAGTGTAATTGGAAAATTAAGGGTTCTTTTAAAACCAAACCACGGTCAGGTAGACCAACTAAAATTTCAGCCACAACTGCCAGGAAAATTGTTTGGGATGCAAAG
>JBBPCX010000001.1:40298320-40317023 GCA_037974365.1 Hydrocynus forskahlii
CTGAATATGAGCATAAAATATGCATTATTACTCTGTATGAACATGAATTGTAACTTTGATCTTATTTTAATGTTCAGGTCCATCATGACAGACTTGTACCATCTGAGCCAGGCAGATGGAGCTGGCGACTGGAGAGAAAAGGAAGCCAAAGACCTGTCCGAGCTGGTTCAGAACAGGATCACATATCTACAGGTAGTGCACATATCCTTATGTGTGCAGTTATTCTGACAATTATAGAACAGGCTGATATAACTTCATTCTTCAGAAGTATTTCTGTCTTGCTATAGTGTACTGTAGCATAGGTGGTGGGACTTAAAGTATAAAATGACCATTTCTCACACATGAACACACCGCAGCGCACAGTGTGAAGAGCACAAAATACTTTCTCTGCATTTAACCCATTCACCAAGTGAAACAGCAGGCAGCCTAATTCTATTTCTAATTCTAATTCTATTTCAACAGTTCCTATAACTTCAGATATTGATGGATTACTAGTTTTCATAAAAACTGATAAATACATGAAACCCTAATAATATCAGCCAGTCAGTACAGTGGTTAGGCCCCTTTCCAGCTGGCATGGGGGGTTTTCCACCAAAGGGAAGTAACAAGAATAAGCCAACAAGGGTGTGTTAAAAACTGTACTGAAATGTTGGGACAAGTTCAGTATCTGTTGAAGCTGCGAGTTTAGTTCTGCACTGCTAATACGATGACTTTGGTCACTTCAGCTTATCCCATTAGTATTTCAGTTGTGTGTGTGTGTGTATTTGTTGTAATGGAGCTCGTGTGCTGTAAGATGCAGTGGTTCGTTAATGAGCAATGCATAGTGATTAGTGTGATGAAGTGAGCTGTGCTTTGTGTGTGCTGTTAGAAGCTTGCAGTGGTGTGAGATACAGTGGTTATTTAACAAGTGATTCTGAGTGATTATTGTGATGGAGTGAACTGTTGAGAGTTTGCATCTATAACTGTACGTGTGTGTGGTGGGCTTATAACACAGGCACTGTCTCTGTCTCATATGAGGAATGACAACAGTTTCTGTCATTCTCACTGTAGTTATTTCATCTATCTCTGATCCATAGCTCACTATTTCTCTCTGTCCTGCTCTCATAAACTCTCCATGTTGCACATTTATTTTCGCTCACTCTTGTTTTTTTTCCCTCTCAAATGAAATCAGCAAAGGCCATTCAAAAATCCAGAACTTTGATAGGATTCAGATTCATTCAGGGGTGGGCATCCTGGAAAAAAAAACACCATGTGCTGTATTTTGACACAGCCACATGCTGGTTTGAAATTCAGAGTGAAGGGATTTTTATTCAACATATTACATACCCATGCACTAAACCCAGTTAATAAGACTATGTATATACTCTTTATAATGAAACATGGAGTTAGTTTGCATTTTTCAAGCGCTGGTGATATCAGTGACATGTAAATGATAAAATTTCATCATACTGACTAAGGCCTGGTCTACACGGACGTTCAAATATTGGATAAATGACTTGAGTGAGGCATTACATTGGCATTTGTCTGACGCTGTTTAACACCAGCCTGTAGCCCAGTGTGTAGTTTTGTGTATTTACCTGTGAGGGCAGTAATTATTCGGTTGAAAGTGTTTGCTTGTGGATCATTTTTGTGGATAGTTCTGCATTAAAAACATGGATCCCTATTCTTTGTTAAAATTAGCGTCAACATTTAGGGATTTTTATTCAACATATTACATACCCATGCACTAAACCCAGTTAATAAGACTATGTATATACTCTTTATAATGAAACATGGAGTTAGTTCGCATTGACAGTGACAGGTAAATGATAAAATTTCATCATACTGCCCACCTCTAAGACATAAAATAATTTCCTTAGGGATGAGCTTGAGACAGATGACCTCTGTTATCTCTGTTATGGTATTAGGCCTTTCGAGCAGCAATTTTTAACTTATACTTTGATTTTATTGTTCTTATTGTTTACTGTGAAAAAATGGGTAAAATGGTGTAAAATTTAAATATAAATATTAACTGAAATCAGCCAGTATTATCAGTTATCAGAATGTTTTGCCCCTTAAACTCAGTATTGGTCTTGCCCTATTTAATATGACACATTCATCATAGCTCCTAAATGTCTGTTTTGGCTGCTATGGTTCTTGGATAGATGTTGATTATCTTAATTACCAAACGCTACCTGTAAGGTTTTTTTAATACTCTAACTATTTGTTTGTTTATTATTGAACAGGCATTTCTCATGCATCAGAAAATAGTACTGTTTTTGCATGTGTCTTTCTGCGTCCAGAACCCACCAGACTGCAGTAAGGCACGGAAGCTGGTGTGCAATATCAACAAGGGCTGTGGTTATGGTTGCCAGTTGCATCATGTGGTTTACTGCTTCATGATCGCTTACGGCACACAGCGCACACTGATCCTGGAGTCGCAGAACTGGCGATATGCTACTGGTGGCTGGGAGACCGTCTTCAAGCCTGTCAGCGAAACCTGTACTGACCGCACTGGAGCCTCCACAGGACACTGGTCGGGTTAGTAATACACAGACATATCAATTATTTTTGTTGTTGAAAATTCATTATACTTATACTTTACAGTTATAAGTTATAAGTGGTAAAGTCTTATTTTTAAAAGACAGCTGGTCTATTTTTTTATTTGCAGGATGAACAAAGTTATTTATCAAGGCCATTTTTCTCCCTCCATTTGAAATACGCTCAAACTGCAAAGACTGTATCACTCTTAAACAATGGCCTGCATTTTGAGACCATTTGCAGTTAATGCTCCTAGTTTGGGGCATTCTCTGACATGTCATTACGAGCTGGCTGAAGGCATCTGCAGGCTGAGTTATATAGGCCTGACCTCACTGATTAACCATTCGATAACTTTTTTATTATGACTTGAATTTGTTACATATTGGTCATTTCATTACATTGCTAAGCAAATCAAGGGCAATTCGAATTAAGTGCTTAACTCACTTTGTAATTAAATATTTAATTTCATAATGACTTTTGATTAATACCTTAACACAAGTAATACACCTTGACTTGGAAGGATTAAAAAATGGGTCTGGGTCCAGGCAGCGACAGACCCCTTACAGTCTCAAATCATCCCATATAGACCTCCTGCCAACATAATGAAGTTGGACCTAATGAGCAAGAACCTCACTGACAGGATTGGAGAATGACATGGGGAACCAATCATTACTAGTCGCAGTGGTGGCAGCTCTAGTCCAGTTGTAAGCCGATCGGTACAAAATACCACTTTTAGCTTACTGATCCACATTTGCATCTAGTGGGAAAATAGTGACAGCACTAGCTCAGTCGGAGACCAGGTCAGTACAAACCACCACTATTAGACTCCAGTACTATTAAACACCATTACTGGACCCATTCCTGTGGCTTAGGAAGCTGTGGTCATAATTTATTTGATAGGCACTGGGATGTTTCCAGCAGGGCTCTGCAAGTTAGTGTACTCTAAATGTCTTTATCTATACATTTTACACAGAATAATAAAGCCCTTTTTTAAACAGTACTATCCATAGATGAAGAGGATGACTGGACACACAGTCCCTTACTTTGTCCTTCCTTTCCAAGGAGCTGTCACAATTTAATTGATCTAATTGACTGGTATAATTTGGCTGCCCTTTCAGTTGCTTCCCTACCTAGCCATGCTGAAACAAGCTTCACTTCATAGTGTAGGGTTATTACAGCCAGTATTTACTCTCCGCTGCTTTTTAGCCCAGGGCTAAAGCTCGATCAGTCTATGGTGAGCTGTAGAACCAGTGTGGTTTAAAATGACCACAGAAGCAACGAAGCATGGAATTTGTTGACAACAGTGGCTGACTAAGGCCTCGTCTACATGGACGTTCAAATCTTGGCTAAATGACTTGAGTGAGGCGTTACATTGGCATTTGTCTGACGCTGTTTAACACCAGCCTGCAGCCCAGTGTGTAGTTTTGTGTATTTACCTGTGAGGGCAGTAATTATTCGGTTGAAAGTGTTTACTTATGGGTCGTCTTAGTGGATAGTTCTGCATTAAAAACATGGTTCCTATTCTTTGTTAAAACTAGTGTCAACATTCTTGTTTTATTAAAGATCCCCCTGATACGTGTCGTTGACAGCAAAGGAACAAACATCACCGCCGATACTGGGTTCACCCATTTACTGCACAGCGTCAGGTCAAAAGGATGTTTATTGGGATTTTTGAAGACATGCAAAGATTGAAACATATTAGTATCTCATATATCTTTATTATTATTATTATTAATTCTAATAACAACACCATAAGAATATTAATAATAACTATATATGTATATGTATATATATATATATATATATAGAGAGAGAGAGAGAGAGAGAGAGATAATGTTTATAATAGTATATAATTTATTATTATAATAAAAAAATGATTTAACTCTGTATGTGTTTATTATAATAATTACAGACTCCCCTGAATTGTGAAAAAAACGCAAATTTGTGATGTGGTAAAAAAAATGCCTAAGATGACTATTTTTATAGTGTAAACCCTAAATATGCCCCCAAATATGTTCCCAAAACACTTTAATTTCATTTTAAAGCTTAATACATTACCCTTAAAAATGTTAAGGTAAACCCATATCCATACTGTACAGTATACACTGAACTGCTGTCTCATGAAGTGCTAGAATGTAAATACCGATATTCCCCCCTATATATACTGTACTCATGCAAGTATGTTTTCTTTGGTATGCGCTGTCATTTTCTTTGGTGTAAGCGGGGTAAATACTGTAATAAATTAATGTAATTTTCAGTAATAAAAATACATGAAGAACAAAACAAAAAACAGGAGAACACTCAGAAGAACACTGTAGTCTTAATAATTAGTCATATTAATAATAATAATAATAATAATAATAATAAACACATGCCCTGCAGTGGGCTAGTGCCCCGCCCAGGGTGAGCCCCTGCCTCGTGCCCATAGACCCCGAGATGGGCTCCGGGTACCCACAACTCTGTTAAGCATTAAGCGGTTTCAGAAAATGAATGAATAATAAACACTTTTATGGAATCATGGAGTATATTCAGTCCTCCAGAACATCAACCGAACACCATGTAAACGCAATAACAGCGTGTGGTTCAAGAAAGTGAAATTTGCCTCACTCTCTGAGTGGGTCAGAAGGGCATTGCTCTTTCACATTCACTCAATGTGATGCAATAACATGTGGTTGTCTGTCAGCTGACATAACAAAATTGGTCAGCTAGAAACATGTACTATGACCAGGTAGCAGTAGGATTGTCCAAGTTTAGGAACTTTCCAATGCATGTTACAGTGTACAGTAGTTACAGTGTACTTTCTAATTTCTTTCTCTGTTACTCAATATAAGATAAACTTTTAGTAATAACTTCTGTATGTTTTGGTGTATTTTTGGACACTAGTTTCCTCCGATTTAGCCATGGCCGGTGTACATGTGCTAGCTAATTTTCACATGAAGTTATTAAGTTGGAGGGTGAAGGCTGGCTTGAGCTTGTTCTGAGACACATTAAGCTAGCCCCCGCATCTTTACTAACTACTGCTACCTGGTCATAGTACATGTTTCTAGCTGACCAATTTTGTTATGTCAGCTGACAGACAACCACATGTTATTGCATCACATTGAGTGAATGTGAAAGAGCAATGCCCTTCTGACCCACTCAGAGAGTGAGGCAAATTTCACTTTCTTGAACCACAGATGGGACACTAGGAGTCCACACATGCCTATTGGGAGCCATTCTTTAGGTATATTTTCCAACTCTCAGAGCATTCCTTGGAACTCTTTTGTTGAAACTCTTTTGCTCCAAGTCTTAGTTTAAAAAGCTGAAATGTTGGAGTGCAGATGAGTGCTGACATCACAGGGCAATGCGCTAAAATACATGGGGTATCCCATTATTCCCAAGGCTGGGCTTTTGTCAGTTGTTTCTGCCTTTTTGTTCTGCCTTTATCTATTGGTAGTAAAATATTAGAAGTTAGATGTCCCCACACCTTTGGGCATACTTAAAATACAGATAAGACATAAAGGATTGTCCAGGGCATAGTTACACCCAGTACAGGATGCAGAGCCAGTGATCTGCAACACAGGGATTCCTAATCCCTGTCCTAGTCCTAGTCTTGTCCTAATCCCCCACCTATTAAACCATTTTCTCATTGTTTTGTTAAAAATAATTAGTATCCTTAATCTCCATGCTGTCCTGTGAAAAAGGTTTGGCTCTGCAGTGACAGCAGAACCAAACCAAAGTTTTGTCTCCCTGCCATGCATCTTAGTGGAGAAGCCTTGGGGAAGGAGAGAATGCCTTCTAAACATAAAAGAAGTGACCTTAAAACAGAGTAGGGCTCTCTTCTTTCTAATTCTCTTTCTCTCTCCTTCCCTCTGTCTCTTTTTCTCTACCACCTCCCCTCCCACACACACACACACACACACACACACACACTTCCCAGAGGACAGATTTTCCCTGCCTTTGTTCTACAGACTGCACTTCCTGCTGTATTTAGGCCAGTGAACAAGAGCAGTGAAAAGACAACCAGTAATGTAGTGCTTGTGTTTCAAAGGAAATGAAAGGATTGTACATGGATACGTAAAGGTGGGTGTGGGGGCAAATGAATCTTTTTTCTTCTCCTAAAATCCATTCAGGCATGTCGCTGATGTGACAAACTGCAACGAGACCATAGCACTACACACTTTAACCCTTTAAATTCTTTTTGTAATTTCATATTAATTATTTCTCACTCATTGTCAGTGAAACAAATGAAGAAATTCCATGTGCATTGTAAACTTTCACCAACACACTTTATAACAGTAGAGAACAAACAATACATTTGCAGTTCTATAAATGATCAAATATTAAATGTATGTGACTGTTTCCTTTAACTGTGGGTCGCTCACATGGCCTGGAAAAAAAGGAATTTAATTCAGTAACAGGACCTTCCTACATGAACTCCATATTGTCACAACTCTTCAGGATAAAGGTGTGGTGGAAATATCTTTTACCATCCACCAACCATCCAGCCTCAGTTAACAGATGGGTGCCTGGTATTCTTCTGTAGACACAATCCAGAATCCAGAATTCATAACCACATCAAATTATGTTAAATATTACACACCTTGCTCTTGGGAGTGATTGTTTTTTTTTTTTGGGCGACCAATCCTTTTTGCAAATGTTCTGCACAAAAACACCAACATGAAACAAACATGGTGGTAGTAGCCTAATGCGTAAAACAGTTGCCTGTGAACCCAATGCCCACAAAGTCGCAGGTTCAAACCCCACTGTCTATAAGGGGGACTGTCCCTGTAACCAATGATTGTAAGTCGCTCTGGATAACAGCATCAGCCAAATGCCCTCTTTACATGAACATTCCCATTCTGCAACTCTCCTAAAAATATCCGGGAAAAACAGCTGACATATCAAATAAACCGTGATTAGTCGGAGAATATTATATTGTCTTTCAGCAGTCAAAGTTATGGCACACCAGTCGAGCATTTGTGTTTGTTCATATTTGTCCAGTTGGTGTACTTTGGTCTTAGTTAGCTAATTATAAAGCCCTTCATGAGCTGGGTCTTATAGTCCAAAGTTTTGGGCGCCATGGTCGAATGACAAAATAAGAACTTATCTTCTACAGAACATACATCTGCACAGTTTAATGCACAGTGTCAGTTTCTGTGCTGCATTTAACATATTGGAAAAAATGCAATATAAATATGGCCTGTTTAGAAGTTTATTTTATGCTTTTTCCCCAACATAAAAAATAGCTAAATATCAAAAATATTTGCAATATTTAAGTTTGTTCCCTGTAAAGAATGGTTTACAGAATATGGTGGAAACCCCTTTGACTAGCACAAGATTATCCCATTGTCACATTCAACAGAAAATTTTGACTATTGTCTCTTCCATAAACAAGGTCAGTAAACCTAAATCTGTATAACCTCCTAGGTGCTCACAGAATATTTCCCCACCGTAACAAACACACTATGAAGTAAAAATAATAAAATACGCTTCCTCCTTCAGGCCGCCTTCCAATTTATTCATCAGGATGCAAGGACAAGATATAATTTAGATTCTCTTAGTTCCCTGATTAAGAGAGAGAGAGAGAAGGAGAGAGAGAGAATTTATGGTTTAAGCGAAGAGAGAAAGGTTGGAAATACCACATCCCCATGCAGAGAAGCTGACAGCAAGGTTACATGAACATGACTGGGGAATTTCTTAAATACTCCCTTATGTGGGGTTTGGATAGCAAAATATGCTTTTAATATTTAATGCTTTGTGTGATTTAAATTCTGCCCACCCTGGTGTATGCATGTACTTTTAATTTTGTTCTTCCTCCAAAGAGATTCTGTTTTTAAATTTTATTTTTGTACCAAAAGGGGTAATTAGTTTTAACGGTAAAACAGTGGTTTTGGTGCATCGCTTTCATTTTACTTTAAAAAAAACATTTAAAAAAACATCTTTACATGGATGAAAGAGAACCCTTCTCCCCCTTTATTCCATCTCAGCATTTCCCCATACACTGCTGATGTGAGCCGTACCTTATTAGTTTCAGTCAGACAGTGAAGAGGATATGACGCTAATTTTTTTTCTTGCTTGATTGCAATTGTAGTCGGTAATATGATTAAAGATAATGTTTTTTAGTTATAGTGCGCCTTTAGTATACACTGATTTTATGTAGATATAATACTTGTATAAACATTTACATTTACATTACATATACATATGTGTGTGTGTGTGTGTGTGTAGATATATGTATGTGTATACAGAGTTGTATGAAATAGCTATTGTTCACACACATTTACCGATCAGCCATAACATTATATTGCAATGTTTTTCTGATCAACGTGTCTCTCATTTTTGAGTTTCAGCCAGAATGCTACCCCTCAGACCGGAGCTGCATCACACTTCTCGTCTCCCTCCTCACCAGGCAGGCAGCTGAGTGGGCTACAGCAGTCCTGAGATCCGACACGGACACCGGATATTCCTATCCCGAATTTACCCACCAGCTCAGGGCCGTTTTCCAGCATCCTGATAGTGAGGTGGAGGTCGACTCTTGCCTTTTCCAATCTGCGGCAAAGAGACAGTTCGGTCAGTTGCTATACTGCAGAGTTCCGCACCCTGGCGGTCCAAACCACCTGGAGCGACTCCACCCTCTGAACAGCTTTCTACAAGGGCTTCACGCCTATTGGCTCCATGCCTATAGGATGAAGTCACTGGGTCGAGAGCTTCCCGACACCCTGGAGGGGATCATTCAACTCAGTCTCCGCATAGACCTGCAGATGAGCTCTTGCCAGAGGCCAGACCCCGTAGCCTACCTCCCATCTGGCTAGACCTTCACCTCCGTCAGAGGCCTACTCCAGAGCCAGGGAACCCATGCAGATAGGGCACGCCCCCCTGACTTCTGCGGCGAGAGAACAATGCTATCTCGAAGGCCTCTGCGTCTATTGTGCCTCCCCCGACCACCATCGTCTGGGAAACGGCCAGACCAGGTGCATAGGGGTAGGAACTCACCTGGTCCAATTGCCACCACCTCCAGTGTACCAGCCGTTTCCCATCTCACTCTCCAGGTACACATCCAGTTGGGCTACAAACTGCTCAGCTGGGTGTGGATTATGAGGCATTATCCCAGCCTGTCGGCCCCTACAATCCAGCCCCATCACACACCAGACTCGACCCCTCACCATTTCCATCGGAGACCACCTTCTACCTCACTCGCCTCACCTCACCATCTCTCATTTTGGGACACTCGTGGCTTCTCCAACACAACCCCCTTATCTCGTAGACCCAGCACCAAGTTCTCCAATGGGGCCCGACCTTTCTATAGCTCTGCCTCCAGGCGAAGGCTGGGACTTGCTCGGGGGAGTCCTAGGCCCCCAACGTCAACCTTGAGACCATTCCCATACCGTACCGTGACCTGGTGGAGGTGTTCACTAAGTGTAGGGCTATCCAACTCCCTCCTCACCAGCCCTACGCATCAGGGAGGGCGACAAGTGGAAGACGGCCTTCATAACCCCCACCAGACACAACAAGACCCTGGTTATGCCTTTTGGATTATGCAACAGAATTAACCACATTCTTCACAACATGCTGGGTCGATGGTGTTTTGCCTACCGTGACGACTTTCTCATCTATTTGAAGACCCTTGAGGAGCACACCCGAGCAGTGCTCAAGGGGTTGCTGGCCCACCAAGTTGGAAAAATGCACTTTCCACCAGTGCTCCACCGTATTTCTTGGTTTTGTCATCTCCTCCCAAGGTGTGGCCATGGTTCCCCAGAAGCTGGATGCTGGGCATATTTGGCCTCTACCTAAGAAGCTTAAGAAGCTTCAGTGCTTACTCAGGTTTGCTAATTTCTATCGGCGCTTTATCCGGGGCTTCAGTTCAGCTATGGTACCTCTTACTGCCCTCACCAAACCATCCCAGACACTCTTTGACCACAACCCAAAGCCACCAAAGCCTTTTACTACCAATGCCACCTCTTCACCTCTGCACCCATCCTTCTCCACACGGATCCATCCAAGCCATTCGGAGCTGGACGCCTCCGATGTGGGCAAAGGAGCCGTCCTCTCCCAGCGAAGTCCAGACCAGAAACTGCATCCTTGCAGTTTCTACTCCACTCAGCAGCGATACAGGGTTGGGGACCACAAGCCCTGGAGGAATGGTGTCACTCTCTCCAGGGCGGCAGTGACCCATTCACGATCTGGACGGACCATCAGAACCTCATTTCTATACAGCAAGCTAAACAACTCAACCCCAGACTGTTCTGCCACCACAACTCATCCTGTCACCTCTCCAGTGGGAGTTAGAAGACAGAGTCTGCCAGGAGCAGACCTTGGAGCCCCGTCCGGCACTGTCTCTCTTTCAACGCACCTTCTGGTGGCCCGGCATGGCTTCGGACACCAAGGAGTTCATCCAGACGTGCACAGTGTGTGCCAGGGCCAAGACCACCAACCAGCCCTCTCTGGGAGACTCCCCACTGCCAAGACGACCGTAGTCCGATTGCATGGGTTTCCCAGGAATATCGTCTTGGACAGAGGGCCCCAGTTCACAGCCAATTTCTGGAAGGCCTTCTGCCGTCTGATCAACTCCACCTGCAGTCTCTCATCGGGCTATCATCCCCAGACTAATGGTCAGACGGAGTGGACCAACCAACAACTGGAGCGCTTCCTCGTTTGGGCTGAGCTTTCTCACAACCTTCTCTGCTCATCTGCCACCGGGCTCAGTCCATTCGAGGTATGCAATGGTTTCCAGCCTCCAATGTTTGAACACCAAGAACCGGAGACTGATGTACCGTTGGTCCAACAGTTGGTCCGCAGGTGCTCACAGCTTTGGCAGCAAGCCCGCACCGCCATCCAATGGGCCAATACACTCTACAAACACCATGCCGGCACCCACTGGGACCATTGTTCCATGTTGGTGAGAGGGTCTGGCTTTCAACCCGAAACCTGCACCTTCACACCGAGTCAAAGAAGCTTATCCCTAGGTTCATCTGACCCTACAAAATCACCCACCAGATCAACACTGTCACCTTCTGGCTCCAGCTGCCTGCCTCCATCCGGGTCCACCCTGTCTTCCACATATCACAGCTCAAGCCTGTCTTCACTTCACCTCGGGTTCCCCCAGCTTCTGCACCTCCTCCACCTCAGATCAGTGATGGTGGTCCTGCCTACACTGTCCGGTGGATCCTCGATTTGCAATGCCGTGGCCGTGGCACCCAGTACTTAGTCGACTGAGAAGGCTATGGCCCGGAGGAACAGTCTTCAGCTCCTGGTCGGTTCATCCTGGACCAGAGGTTAAGACAAAAGTATGGAAGGGTTTTTTTGTTTTTTGTTTTTTGTTTTTTTGGTTTTTTTTAGAAATAAGCAAACAGAAACAATATGCATGGTTAGTCACCAAAGTGCTCCTTGAAGAGGTGGGTCTTCAGGCAACGCTTGAAGACAGCGAGGGACTCCGCAGATCTGATCGGAAGAGGGAGTTCGTTCCACCATTGGCGGGCCAAGACTGAGAAAAGTCTTGACACATGCCTTCCTCTTCTTCTGAGCAGCGGGGGCTCAAGACGAGCTGTGCTTGAAGCCCTGAGAGGACGAGAAGTGACACATTGTTTGATTAACGCTGATATGTATGGGGGTACAGGTCCAATCTTGGCCTTGAATGCAAGTGTTAAGAGCTTGAACTTAATGCAAGCAGCCACGGGGAGCCAGTGAAGGTTCCTTAGTCAAGGTGTGGTATGTGGAAACTTTGGAACATTGAAGACTAACCTCACAGCTGCATTCTGAATCAGCTGAAGTGGTTTTGTTACCTTCAGAGGAAGTCCAGCCGGTAGAGAGATGCAGTAGTCCAGTTTGGAGATGACCAGAGACTGGAAGAGTATCTGCATAGCTTTCGTGGTTGGAAAGGGTCGAGAGAAAGGATTCTTCTGATGTTGTAGAGAAGGTATCTGCACGTTCTGGAGATCTGGTCAACCTGCGGCAAGAAAGACAGATCTTCATCTAGTATAACACCAAGATTTCTTACTTTCTTAATATTTCTGATACCACGTGTCATAGGGTATATAAACTGGAAGCAGATAACACACCAGTGCTCAGACATACTCACCCCAACTCCAACTCCAGCCAACTGGTACCATTAGGATTCCGGTCTCTCTCTATCTCTTATATATTCTGTGTGCAGTACACTGGGCTAACTGTTTGTTCAGGTACGTTCCCGTCCTTCTCCGTGACATTTGTTTTGGATTTCAAATGGGAACTTTATGTCCCTCTAGCTAAAACATGGCATCAGACACGGTGACTTTTGGCCAGTGTGTGATTGCCCCCAAACATCTGATACTATGGGCAGTGCTTTTGTACGGACATCATAAAAGCTATGTTTGCGCAGTGCAACACCTGTGTCAGCAGTGGAGGCACCTTAATGTGTAAGAAAGCTGCCCATATATTTAGTGTAAGGGGTCAAATTTGACCCGTGATTTAACTCAACCCAGATTACTAAAAAAAAAACAATAGTTATCATCCAATATTAAATGTTTTTTTGCCCCATAGACTTTTCATCTTACATTATACCACTTGTTTTCAATAAAAAAGTTTATGTTCACTCATTATATGTCCTATAATGAAGACAATGAGTAAGTATATTATCTGAGTTTAATAGACTAATATTTGATCAGTATAGACTAATAGACTGAAAATTCTTTCTTTTCTTTTTTAACTTAACATTTCTGTCCTTGCTGGAGAGGCAGGACTGGCACCTCTTTCTCTTGCTCCCCCTGGCATCCCCATCTGGCTCCTTCTGCAGGATGCTGGTGTGCTTGGCATATACTGCCTGAAGTGACAGTGGCCTCTGAAAGGGACCAGCCCTTCATCCACAGTAATCTCTGGCCCCTGGATTGTACATGAATAGCTATTGCTCCACCCGTTTTTCCCAAACATCCATAATGGGAGCAAGTTTGTCATTCATACGCCAAGCAACTCTTGTCTCCCTACTGTCAAAGCGGATCACTCTTGACAACACAGGCAAGGTCTGAAGTGACATAGTAGCACAAAAAATAGAACGGCATGACCTCCCATAAATTGGACGTGGCCTCATTACAGGATCTGTACACCCCAGCAAGAAGCAATGGCCCCAGCTGTGTGTTGTCAATCCAACTTTGTTTTGTCAATCTCCGTCCAGCTATTGCCAAACACCCTTCTCCCTTCCATGTTGGTCATCTCAAGCAGGATGTTCTCCAGAGATGGTGGTATGAGCAGCTCAAATGCGACACAACATATCTAGTAGGCCCCGGAGTTATTTTGATGATGTTCTCTGTTGGCGCTCTGCATTGGGCGTCATAACGGCTTGATGACCATGAAAGGTCACCTGTGTCATCTGGCCCCTCCTCTTCATCAGATGTGTCTTCTTGTTCAGGGTCACATAGAACATCATCCTCTTCCTCAGACACATCCTCCTCTGTTTTGCTTAGCTCTCTGGCCTCAATATCACTCTCATGATTAAAGATATGATCAATAGCCTCATAGACAGTGAATCTCTCGCTCATGTTGACTGATGCTACTACATCTGATAACATCTCACCCAAACCCTATTTATAGATGTCAATGTTTATTTTTAGTCTAAATATATCAATATTCTGTGAGAAAGTTTGTGTTCAGGTGGGGAATGGGATGTGTAGTGTGTGTGTGTGTGTGTGTGCCCGGGTGATATTTATACCCGTAATACCACAAATGTCACTTTTTTTTTTACAGACCTTACTAAAACCTTACTAGAATTTACTAAAATGGTGAACATTTATTTATTTTGTTATGTTAAAACAGCCATTTCTGAGGATATCATGAAGCCTTGTTCCAATAAAACAGCAAATGGTATTTTTTACATACCTAAACTTGAAAACGGGTCAGATTTGACCCAAACACAATATAAGGGTTAAAATAGTTTTTGTTTGTATATTTTGCAAATACTAAATATAATATGACCTCCTGTCATAAGGTTTTGAAAAATGAATCTTTAAGCTATGAAATGCTTAATCCCACCTGCTCAATAAAATGTCCACTATGCATCTTTTATTAGAGCATTCCATTTCTGTCCAGTGAAAGCTTTCACTACAAGGTATAAACACGCTCAGGACACTGTTTTTCACTGTTCCTTTGAATGTTCTTTTGTTAGCTTTGGTGTTTATGAGGAACTTCTTCCAACTGTTTCTGCCCAAACTCATGAAAGGAATCGTATATTTTGGGTGCATCTGAATAGTGTACTAAAAGTCT
Source organism: Hydrocynus forskahlii (assembly GCA_037974365.1). Lineage (NCBI taxonomy): Eukaryota > Metazoa > Chordata > Actinopteri > Characiformes > Alestidae > Hydrocynus > Hydrocynus forskahlii. The sequence goes on from JBBPCX010000001.1 coordinate 40,313,051, forward strand.
TTTTATCAAGGAGAAAATATTGTAGTTCTTACCTACCGTCAGACTTTCTGAGGTTTCTCCAACTCTACAAACCACTGGACGTGGTAAAATGTATCAGCATGTGGAATTTGAGATTTCTGTGTGCTACTGTGTTTATTATTATCTTACCTTTTTTGCCTATACATTAAAGAGTAAACCTTTATGATTTTTGCCTTATTGTCTGTCCGTTTGTATGTTCATTTTTCTGTGGGTGTGTAGGAGAAGCCAATGATCGGGATGTTCAGGTGATTGAGCTCCCTATTGTGGATAGTCTACACCCACGCCCCCCCTACTTACCACTTGCCATCCCAGAGGACCTGGCTGAGCGTCTACAGAGGCTACATGGAGACCCCTCCGTCTGGTGGGTGTCCCAGTTTGTTAAATACCTGATCCGCCCACAAGCCTGGCTGGAGAAGGAGATGCATGAGGCCACCATCAAGCTCGGCTTCAAACACCCCATCATAGGGTAAGAGAGAGAAAACATGATTGATTAACATCATTAATCGCAATTGAGTTTTATGGTGCAGTAACTAAGGGCAAAATAACCTGAATCTGCTCTGATTAACTGTATATAATATTCATGCAAATGTTCTCAAATCTGAAATCAGTATCTGTTTCTCATCTTTTTTTGGACATAAGCAAGCTTATTCAGCTTACTTTCCTCACTGTCCTTGAGAAATGTCTTGACCAAGGAATTTGAAGGCCAGCAATTTCTAAAATATCTTGTTAACTAAATGTCACACATTGGTCTGTTTGTGTTAATTTTTTAAAATCCTGTTTAAAAACCTTAATATTTTTACTTAGAAAATAAAAATAGCTAACATACAATAACAAACTTTTTACTAAACAACCTTTCATTACTTGTATGCTGACTTTCTTAAAAGGCAGTTATCAAGGTGAACAGTTGAGCAGTAGCTCTTGCCAGAAAATAAAAATGCATTTCACTATAAAGCTAAATAAATCAAGCATTTTAGTTTCAGCTATTTTCAGGAGATACAAGTACATAGATGCCATATTGGCTAAATTGGGGTCTGTGTTATTCTCACAGAACAAATCATGTAGTGCACTTTGTCCAAGTCTTTAATGAGTGTGATCAGTGATCACGAACTGACAAATGTTACAGTTTGCTTTCTGTGTTTTGCACTAGGGATATACAAGATGTCAATTGTGACCACTCATACACTCCACTGGCACTGTTCTCTCACACTCCATCAGTCCTGCTTAAATACATTCCTCCTGAATCTGCTTCTGCTTTCTGAAGGGTGCATGTGCGGAGGACAGATAAAGTGGGCACAGAGGCAGCATTTCATCCCATTGAGGAGTACATGCTGCATGTGGAGGACCAGTTCCAGAGCCTTGCCCGGCGCATGGTTGTTGACAAGAAACGTGTTTACCTGGCCACAGACGACCCCTCTTTACTACAGGAGGCCAAGTCCAAGTGAGTGCGTCTTTGTTGATGTAACAAATTTTCAAGTGAATATAATGATTGAAGGGACATTTTACATCAGATTTTAAAAAAATATCTGAATGAAAATACATATTTGGACTGAGAACATTTTTACTTAGTGCCTCAGTCCTTGATTTTAACATGCATGTCTGTGTCTGTGTGTGTTAGGTACCCAGATTATGAGTTCATCAGCGATAACTCCATCTCGTGGTCAGCAAGCCTGCACAACCGCTACACTGAGAACTCGTTAAGAGGGGTCATCTTAGATATCCATTTCCTGTCCCAGACCAACTTCCTGGTTTGCACCTTCTCCTCCCAGGTGCCCTTACGCACTTCACTGTCATTCTCTTCACAAGCCTGCATAGAACACCCTCGCACTTGTTGAAGTGAAAGTTAACACAACCTCTACATGGAATAAACAAATCTTTTTTTATTTTCAAAATGTCTGTTTATAATATATGCAATAATAATAATAATAATAATTACAACTAAACAATACTTATGCACCAGAATGTGCAAAATATGTTCTCTGTAGAGGGTACGTACTTTTAAATTTTTCACTTTTTATTTTATTTTATATACTTTATTTATAGATAAGAATTGTTATCGGTTATGAGCAGAGACAGATGAGAGCGGACTGAGGAACAGGGAGGGGATGGTAACTATGGAAAATTGTCATAATGGCATCGACAGTGAGGCGCAAATGCTTGACAATAATGTTTATTCACAAGAAGATTAGCAAAGTTCAGTAGCGCCAAAATGCTGAAACAAAGAATGAGAGAACAGGCTACCCAAAGTCCATGAGAGGGCAAAGCAGAAATGAGAGATAAACAGAAAAACACAGGTGCTCACAATATAGTCAACTAGGCAGGCGTACTAACAGAACAGCAAACTGGTGAACGGATACTTCCAGGCAGGTTTGATGTGCATAAATAGAGAGGGACACAGACGCAGGGAGAAATTAAATAAAAGACAAGAACAAAAAGTGGTGAAGTATTCTGGTGGCCCAGAGCGTAGGTATGACAGCGCCGGTGCAGGGCATGGCACTGGAGGAGACCTGACAAATATAAAGGACATTGGAAGGAGGAGGAACTTCAGTCATGGTCCTCCTTCCAAACTTCAGTTATTTCATAACTCCATTTAGAGATGATATGTCATTTGACCAAAAGTATCCCAACCATATGATGGTAGCATATGACAGCAAATTACAATACTCCCAGTCGAACTAAAAAAATCACAGTATGAGGTCTTTTGAGTGAAGTGAGATATTTCCCTTCATTAGAGTATACCTTAAGTGCATCCAATGCAAAGTACAGTATGACCCCCCGATCTTGGCTGGTGGATCGAAACAATTGCATGTAGTTTAAAAGATAAATCCCTGGAATCCAAGGCCTGTTCTTGTGATATCAAACTTAATAAAGTGCAGTAATTTTTTGGGAACTGTTAGGGCTCACAATGTATCATATAAAAATTATCTCAGTATTTTTTGCAGTATTTTCTCTAGCTGTGTCTGTGTTTGCTGCTCACGCAGTTTTCTGATGGTCCTCTTCTACAGTTATTTCATAATTCTATTTAGAAAATTAACAAAACATGTCATTTGACCAGGTGTACACAAACTTTGGCATATATCAAGGAGACTAAATCAAATTGCCTCAGACACAGTTGCAGGCGCCTTCATCACTAGACTGCTTTTAAGGCAATGACTTATGAGACGCCACGGGCAGCCAGGCACCTACCTTCTCTCCTAGACATAGCCTGTATTTGGCTGGCCCTAGTAACTGCTTTGAAATTAATATGTAAGTCAAGTAGGTCATAGGAAAATTCCTGCTTTTCTCCCATCTGGACAGGTATGTCGCGTGGCTTACGAAATCATGCAGACACTGCACCCAGATGGCTCATCCTACTTCCACTCGCTGGACGATATCTACTACTTTGGTGGGCAGAATGCACACAACCAGATCGCCATCTACCCTCACCAGGCACGCGGTAACGAAGAGATCCCTCTGGAGCCTGGAGACATGATTGGAGTGGCTGGCAATCACTGGGACGGCTACTCCAAAGGCATCAACCGCAAAAGCGGCCGCACTGGCCTCTACCCCTCATACAAAGTGAAGGAGAAAATTGAGACAGTGAAGTACCCTACTTACCCTGAAGCTGACAAACTGCTCAGTAAGCAGTAGAGAGAGATAGACTGCAGGGAACATGTTCAATACTGGATACTGTAGTGAAGCCTGGACCTCCTGGATGGAAATGCACTTTGTGTGTGTGTGTGTGTGTGTGTGTGTGTGCTTTTGTGTGTGTGTGCGCGCGTGCATGTGTGTGTGTGCGAGTGCGTGTGTGTGTGTGTGTGTGCGCGTGGGTGTGTGTGTGTGTGTGTGTGTGTGTGTGTGTGTGTGGGTGTGCGCGTGGGTGTGTGTGTGTGTGTGTGTGTGTGTGTGTGTGTGTGTGTGTGTGTGTGCGTGGTGGGGAGGAGCGTTCTTTTATAAAGCGCAAGACACTTTTCTCCCC
>JBBPCX010000001.1:40324565-40335919 GCA_037974365.1 Hydrocynus forskahlii
ACAGTAACCAAATCCTCAAAAGCAGCAGGAGGACCAGAGAACTGGAGAGGACCGAAAGGTGGGGGGGGGGGGTAAGTCCGCACAAGTCCTGCTCAACGTGTAGATACGGATTTTCCCTCACAGCAGTGCTCACAACCAAGAGTTTTGATACAAAATACTTTCTTCTTGTTGTTAAGGGAAGAACTAAATGGGTGATCACGCACTGATTCTGAGGTTCGGCTGGCATTGAAGCATAACACTCACACACCTCCAAGAAGTTGGCTTCTTATGCATAGCTGTAGATGTGGGCATGAATGTAATCATAAAATGAAATTTTAGAGTGATTTTGAGGACACTACAGTCTCCCGTAATGCATTGGGAATATCTAGAGAACATGACTCTGGAGAAACATTAGCTGTGCACAGTTAAAAGCAAAGACCTTGATGCTGCTCATTATACGGTTAAAAGATCGATAACTGCATGTTACTGTCTCATGAACCAAGAATTAACCCTGTACCCTAGTCAATTTTACTTTTTTGTTATCTCTTGTCCAAAATTTGTTCATTGATTCATGCTTTTTTTCTCTCTATTAAGTCAACTTTATTGTTTACCCCTTTATAGCACAATACTAATGAGGGATTAAGAATCAGTCACAACACAAGAGAAAAATGGCCAGTATGCTTCAGAGTGCCCCAAAAAGCAAACAGGGATTCATTAGTCATAGACATAGCTTCGTTAAGAATTTCCACTGCTTTAGCTGTTTTCATATGAAATTACACTCAACCCAAGTTTCTCCGGGCATCTTTTATCTTAAAAGGGGCATATCTTTGGTAACAGCAGAATGGTGCCCCTAGTGGTGCGGTGCCCCCTGGGCAAATTACTGTTCCGCAATGCTCATGTGCTGGCCCTGATTGTAAGTCACTACGTCACTATGTGTACCAAGTATTTTTTTTTATTTAATGTTGTTTTCCTCTCCCCTTGTCCTCCATGTTTTTCTTCAGGTCTCTTCTGTTCCTCTCTCCCCCTTGCTTTGTTTCTAATTCACTCTCTTTCTCTCAACCATTTTCTCTTATTGTGGATGGCACGACTTACCAACTTCGCTGGTGTTCCTTAATGCCAGAGGCCCTGCTGGAATTGATTTAGTAGCCTGTTTGGGAATAGCTGAATTTATTGCCTATATTTTAGCATACATGGGAAGAGAAGGAGACTACACCTCAGAAACCCAGTCTCTGGCTTAGATTTACTCCCACACATCCCTTGGTGCACGCGTGCAAAGTTTCGGCCGTTGTCTGGGAAACAAAATGTGAGGGGAATGAAACGAACGATTCTGAAAACTGCTATAATGGATCCGGCACCCATGGTTTAATCAATTTGTATTCACCTATTCAAACCTATTCTGATCATTTACATCTTATCATTTGGAAAAAATAAGTGCTCCACACATAAGCTCACTCACTGAAAATATAGTTCACAATTTAATTTTTTAGTTTTTGGGCCTAATTCATAAGGCCTTCGTGAATACATGAATACAGCATGGCCCAGTAAAACCATTTCTGGTTAATTCATTAGACTAAATGCTAGGATGTCATATTGATATCTTATCTTTATGTTATTATTTAAAAAAATATTTTTTTAAATCTTCTTCAAAAAATTATTCTTTATAAGTGTCAAAAGGGGTCAACACATAGGAAAAATTAGATTGTAGGTAAATATTAAGACTGGTGAAATGGGTTGAATGCACAATAGACAAAATCCAATGTTTGTTTCTAGGCATATTAGATTTATCAAGTGTCGCAGGGATTCCGAACAGAACTTAGGCATTTCTGTGAAAAGTAAGAGATTAAGAGATGTTATTGACCTCAACATGTTTTCATTTCAAATGGCTAAACACTCTGCATCTTTCAGAGTAAATGGGTCTTCCGAAGCCAAAGATGTTCTTTGTTTAGAGCATGAGCACATTAGCTTTTGTCAAGGAGGAATCTTGAGCTCTAGACAAAACAAAATGAAGGCAACTTTTATAACATAAAATGATATAAGTGGCTTCTTTTATTTTGCCAATCAGACAGCAAAACAGTAAATGACACCCAGCCAGTGGAACCATCGCACCCTGGGCTCGCTGGAGTCCCATCTTTATGCACCTGTTCTCACGTTAATTGACACCCATTTTTACTTTATCACACCTCCTGGCCGCACACTACCACTGAAGACCAATCTTCCAACCCACAGATGGGGCTACATTTGCATTCCTGCACCACCAATATTTTTAACCAATCATAGCAACAACAAAAAAAGAGCCAAAAAATAAGGACATGATTACATCAGGTACATGATATGTCTTCATGACCTCATAATGGTGTTCCAGCTACCTTAAAAGGAAAACCAGGGATACAAGAAACAATACATACTTAGTGTGTGAGATCATACAGGGTCCTAATCCAAGAACAAGAGAGTGTTAAATCTTCCAAACGTTTAAAACGAGCTGGTCTCTCTCTCTTTTAATTTTATGAGCATGTCCCCATTTCAGCATAGAGTCACCAAAGAGATTTAGTGAACACAAGCAAGTGGGACCACGAAAAGATCATTCTTAAAGAGCTCCACCTTTCCTTTTCCCTTCACCTTTCTTACCTTTTCGTCAAAGCCCTCTGCTGGTTTCGATTCGTAAAAAATAGATATGGGCATCGAACATTATACGGTTACATCGTGAACATTTGCGTGAACATATTAATCTGTTCGCCCTGGTAGTCTTCAAGACGTTCATTCTGAACTTTTTAACCACAAGAGGAGTCATGACTATTTAAGACGCTAGATGGCGCTATTGACTCTGGAATACAGACGCTAAATCGTCATTTAGTGGCGCGAAATCTAGGGCTGCGTCCCAAACTGCATGATACCAAGAGTGTGCAGTTCGTAGTGCGTGAAGTATAGAAGTAGTATGTGAAGTATCGAAGTATATTAAGTACAGAAGTAGTATATGAAGTATAGAAGAAGTATGTGAAGTATAGAAGTACAATGTGAAGTACAGAAGTACAGTGTACAGTACAGTACAGTATAGTAGTATTGTATATGAAGTATAGAAGTACAGTGTGAAGTATAGAAGTAGTATGTGAAGTATAGTAGTACTGTATATGAAGTATAGAAGTAGTATGCGAAGTATAGAAATAGCATATGAAGTACAGAAGCAGTATGTGAAGTATAGGAGTTGTATGTGAAGTACAGAAATAGTATGTGAAGTATAGAAATAGTGTATAAAGTATAGAAATAGTGTATGAAGTGTAGAAATAGTATGTGAAGTATAGAAGTAGTGTGTGAAGTACAGAAGTAGTATGTGAAGTATAGAAGCATTGGGAGCATTCGCTCTATGACGTATTTTGGACAGGAAACAGGCCGAACCTTACTGACTTATGTTTTTATATCTGCATTACAGCGGCAATTAGTGGTGAAAACATTTTGCCAGGTATGTTCAAAGCGTAACAGTTCATTTTAATTGTGTATTTGCATGTCTGAGCCTGGAGTGGAAGTGGGTATTTCGTCTCAGAAACAGCTGTGGCTACAACCTTCACTTAATATTACCTAATTATTGGCACTCATTTCATTAGTAGTCTGTATTGTATTGTATAGTACTCTTAAAGCCTGGATGTTTCTGATTGCTAATCATTTATGTGAAATGAGCTAAGTTTATTGTCAGAGCGTTGCTACAAAGTATTAAATGTAATAAAAATGTATTTCATTTGTCGATCACGTGGGCCACACAGGCAGGCAAAGCATCATCACTTTTCTCGTGGGTTATATTTTGTGTGTATGTGTGTATGCAAATGCGAGGTATATTTGGGATTTTCATGCACAGCCATCTCTAAGGTTTACAGAGAATGGTCTGAAAAAGAGAAAATATCCAGTGAGCGGGGGTTGTGTGGACAAAAATGCCTTGTTGATGTAAGAGGTCAGAGGAGAATGAGCAGACTGGTTCGAGATGATAGAAAAGTAACAGTAGCTCAAATAAGCACACGTTACAACCAAAGAATACCATCTCTGAACGCACAACATGTCGAAACTTGAAGCAGATGGGCTACAGCAGCAGAAGACCACACAGGGTGCCTCTCCTGTCAGCTAAGAACAGGAAACCACTGGCTCACCAAAATTCGACAATACAAGACTGGAAAAACGTTGCCTGGTCTGATGAGTATTGATTTCAGCTGCAACATTCAGATGGTAGGGTCAGAGTTTGGCGTAAACAACATGGATCCATCCTGCTTTGTATCAACGGTTGGTGGTGGTGGTGTAATGGGGTGGGCGATATTTCCTTGGTACACTTTGGGCCCCTTAGTACTAACTGAGCATCATTTAAATGCCACAGCCTACCTGAGTATTGTTGCTGACCATGTCCATTCTTTTAAGACCACAGTGTACCCATCTTCTGATGGCTACATCTAGCAGGATATGTCACAAAGCTCAAATCATCTCAAAGTATTTCTTGAACATGACAATGAGTTCAATGTACTCCAATGACCTCCACAGTCACCAGATCAATAGAGCACCTTTGGGATGTGGTGGAACGGGAGTTGCAGCCAACAAATCTGCAGCAACTGCGTGATGCTATCATGTCAATATGGACCAACACATTGTTGAATCTATGCCACAAAAAATTAAGTCAGTTCTGACTGAAGAAGGGGGCCCAAACCCAGTTCTCGCAAGGTGTACCTAATGCAGTGCCCGGTGAGTGTATATAACCATTTATGCATGCTTGCTTAAAAGGTTCTGTGCAGTTAAATAGTTCTATTGCTAGTTTGTGTGTGAATGTGTGTGTGTGTGTGTGTGCATCACTATGTTTTATAAAAGAAGAATGTGCCCTGTAATTAACTTCTAATTTACCACAAATTAAATAAGCTAATTGAAATTTCTCTTGGACAGTATCTTGACATGTGAAAGTGTTTAAGATGCAGTTGTATACTGCTTTGACAGTTTCTTTCTGTATTTACTGTTCCTACTTACTTCCCCCTTATCTTCCCCATCCCCAGTTCCCTGGACAGACCAATCAATGGTGGAATAAATTGAAATGAACCTAAAGCAGTGTCTTTTGTTGTATGAGAGAGACAATCAAAGGACTTTCATCTTACTGGCTCAGGTACTATTGGAACTCAGTTACAGTCAAATCATGGGACAGGGACATGTAAAACGTGCGAATATGGAAAATGATTGTATTTCCATCTCTGGGTTGTTTGGGGGAGGGGTTGGATACTTGAAGACAAATGGAGCTAGATCATCGTCAGTGGAGACGTTCACTACTCTGGCATTAGCATAAACGGATCATTGATTTCCATTTATGTTCACCTTCAATTCTGTCTTGTAGAATTTGCTAGAACGGGCTTAGCTGAAAGGCCAGTGCAAGAATATGTGTATTTGTGAGCGCATGTCCACGTGTGGATGGGAGAGGGGATGAGGAGACAGTAATGAAGTGACCTTTCAGTGTGATCGTCCCTTCCCCCTACCCAGCATGACCCTCATCACTCCCTGTTTCTCTCTTTTTTGTGCATGCACACACATGTGCATTGATGTCATTTGCTGCATTTGCTAATTATCCTTTACAATATGTCATTTAGTTCTTGACAGGATGTTGAAGATATGGTAAGACCATGAAAATGAGTCCTTAGTGGTAGGCAATATGATGTATTTTATAGTATAAATATAACAGTTACAACAGTTCGTTTAATTGGTTGAATGCTCTACCCGTGCTTTCATTTGTAGTATCAGTGTCACGTGGTGTGGGGTAGACATGCTGGTGGGAGGCAGCTTGAAAGTAAATAAGGTCTTTAATGACAAAATTCAAAGTCCAAAACAAAGTTCAGAGGACCTTCACTCTGCATTCAACACAAAACATAAGCAGGCAAACACTTCTGCGAAATCTCCAGCTCTGTTCTCTACGGAGCTTCCTTGTACACAGCCTTCACACCTGAATGAGAGAGACAGAAAGAGTACAGGGGAGAGAGGTAACCCGTCTTTCCACGGGAAGCCAGCCTTTCTGCAGTTGGGCACAGAACATTCGCTCTCCAAACCCCCCAGTCCTTTCACAGCCAGGTTTCTCCGTACGACTTGGGTGACCACACAAAGATTCCCAGCCACGGCTGGCAATTTAACTACACTTACACACACACACGCGCCCAATCACACGACGCAGACACTTAAGACTCAACTCTAGTTAACACGAGACTGGTAGACATGTCGTTAGTTGCCTAGCAACCCCAACCAGTAGTCGCTGAGACTCCATTACCTACACCTGGGTTGCCTAGACTCCTAACGACCAGACACACAACACCCTTGCATTAACCCTATCATGCCCAGAGCCTAATACTCAGGTGACGGGCTTCTTCGTGGATGGGGCCGAGACGGACCAGACGGGACAATCGGCATACATCGGCTTTTGTTTTTTCATTCCACTGTGCACTGGTTGCTAAGTAATGTTTAATGCCACATAACACTGCCTTTAACTTACATTTATACTTTTGCACATAAAAAACAAATATATTAAACAGCTTTTACAAGATAATAAATCAACTATGGCCCCTTTGTTTAAACTCTGATGAAGAGTGTGACAACTCGAGGTTGTGTATTACTGCCACTGACACCACAGCTGTAACCTTTGACACTTACCATCAGCTCATGCTTGCAACAAAATAGCTGTACTCTTTTTGTATTCTATTAGACGGCAGTTCTCAGACTTTTTTAGTCTAAGGCTTGGGGACATTAAGTGCAACTGCACCCCCATTTTGCTACCTTTCTCTGGAACTGAAATTCTCATGCAAGAGATATGGCACAGTAAAATTACAGATAGGTTAAGTAGGCATTTTTTGATATGGCTAACAAACAAAATTAAAAATGATTAAGTAGAGATGCAACATCAGAATTTTTCCCTGGACCTCTGCTCACCCACTCTGTGGTCTATATGTTTGCAAACGCCATATGGCATGTGTGCATGTTTTGAGATGTTATATTTTTGCCAAATCGCCAACTCTTAGTGTGTCTTTGTGCCATTTCAGGGACCAAGGGGAAGGTGTGTAGAGCGTGTACTGGACCAAAGGGGAAGAGGGATCAATAAATTACAGTCACCCAAGGGGATGTGTCTGGGGTGCCTCCTCATCTGGCCTCAAGTCAATTTAATTTAAATGTAAATTTCAGGGATGCATGACGTTAAAAGGCTTATATTAGCAAAAAGAAGAAAGTTAATGAATGTATTTAAATTTCTGTTACTTCGCTGCCTCTCTCATTTACCTCCTAGCAATATATTGGCTGGGCTGTTAGCATTTGGGACTGGGGTGATATATGTATTCTTTAACAACACCCCGCCACCCCCTCCCACATTCCCACACACAACATTTAGAGAACCCATTCAATCTCCCACCCAGCGTCTCATGTCTTGTTGTATGGTGGGCACATAATGTTGGTTGGTTAAGATAACTAACAAAGCTGTATTTAGGGAGCAGATGACCCTTCCACTCCTATTTGGATAACAGCCTTAATCCATTAGCATGGGGAAGAGAGAGAGAATGGGCCTTATGGGCTGTGAATTTGGTTACCATTCTGTCTGCATACATGTGCAATGCAGAGCAGGACTCATTGAAGAGTGTTGAAGAACCTTTCATGCAGACTGCTCATAGAAAGGTTCCACGTGGAAGAGAATACTCACCTTTAGACATGTGTTCACACACACACACACACACACACACACACACACACAATGAACTTTGGAGGACTGGTCGAAGTAATGTGAATTGTGTGTTGTAAGTGACCTTATTTGACTTCTCACTTCTCTTAAAGACATGCATTTTACAGGAGTTTATTGTATTTTAGATAGAAATGTGCAATCCAGAATAACTTCTAGATTCATTTCAAACTACATATTTTCTCTTGATGTAGATAGCACCGACTACAAAGGCCATTCACGGAAATAGATATAGTGCTGACCTGAACAATACAAATATTATTCACCCATTCTGTTGGTGTCCTGTTGCTATGTTTAGAGAGTTAATAGATATTAAATAGTTTGCTTATAGGCTTATCTATCATTTAAAATGAACTTTAATTAAAATTAAACCAGGTTAAAGTGAGTGCATAATGTTAGGAAATAAAAAAAAGAAACAATGTCATACCCAGGAAATGTTACCTAAAGTCTGAACACAAATAAATTCTCATCTCCAAAAGACTGATGCAAGAAAAAAGTTACTATGCTCTGGATGGTATGGAACCTTATTTTTCATTCTCATCTTAAATTTTGTGACATTACATTCTGACTGCTGTGCTGTTTAAAAAGGACTGTAGGAAGTTGCTGGCAACGCTTGAGCAAATTAGTAATGAAGCAGGAACTCTATTCAGTATACCCACTGAATTGACATGAAAAATGTCATAAAACATTTTAAGAGATTTATGGATTTAACTTACTTCCATATAATCACTTAAGCATAATGTACGGAGGCCCTGAAGGTCAAAACACAGGACCACACTTCTTGTTTGTGATTGGACAGTACCCGTGTCACTCACGACAGCTCTAAGTCTTCCCATTAGTCCTTGAAAGGATGGATGAGGATAATGAAATACGGATCATACGGGAATATTTTGATCGAGGCCATTCATACAACATTATTTACTATCCTTGTATCATGACATTCAAATGTCCTTAGGCACCCTGAAAACACGCCTGAGGGAATTAGGACTGAAAAGTCTGGGTGGATACTACTCACAAAGTGACATCAGGGGCCTGCTTCAGTAAGCAGGTTTAGTGAAAACTCTATTATTTGTCTCAGAGTTTGAAGGAAACCCATAGTTTCCAGTTTCAGGAAGCCAGTTCAGCCAGACTGCAGCAACAAACTCTGTGATGCTAACTTGATCACTCGCAGGTTTAATTCCAGTAACCCGGAGTTTCTCCACTTTAACTCAACCTTCAAACTAAAGGACGTAAGTGCTTAGACATGGCGTGCCCTTTTGATGAACCCACTGACATCGAAGCACAAGTTATCTGCAGGATTCTTCGTTCGGGAGTGTGATGGACCAACCTGGCAGCCCATAAGGAAACACAGGATAATTATATAAAAAATAAATTAATTTTTACCAAAAATATAAAAAACTAATTTCTATATAAACAAGTGGTCAGCGAAAAAGAACTACATAGAACTCAACCTAAGAACAACAACTGACCTCCTTAACAAATACAAAGGGGCACATATATACTGTGGCTGATCAGACCAACCTAAAACACAGGGGATAACAAACACTAAATACTAGACACTAAAAAGTGACCACTAAACCACAAACAATAAATCTATTAAACTACCCAAAACATACATAATCGAACCTAACCTGAAAAGATAAAACCATCAATGACCCAAAAGAAAATAACAAACCCCAAACTAAACACTCAAACCCCCCCATGAAGCTGCAGCCACTTGGTTTGCCCCAACTGGCCACTTCCCCTATAAAGTAGCTGCAGTTCTGGGGCCAGCCTGGCCAGACGTTGCCAACCAAAAGCAGCACCAGCAGCATCTGCTGCACCATCTCCTGCACCAGCAGCTCAAACAAAATTAAAAATTAGAAAACATAACTAAGCAATATATGATGTTACAAAAGTTACCAAAATGTTGACGCTTCAAATAGATAACTTTTGTACTGGCAAATAAAAACATGTATGCTTTATAAATCAACTGTGTGTGGAACTTATTTGCGATTAACATAATTGAAATAATAAACGAAATAAACAATAAAATGTAGGTGCAGAGGTTTATGGACATTTCATGTGATGGCCACCCAGGGAGACAGTGATCAGACCCTGGCGGGATGTTTTATTTTTATCCGATCATTTTCTGTTAGAGCGTTTGTTTTTCTTCACAATCCATCATTTATCTCAATATTCTCAGCCCCCATGTCGCTCGCATAACACATCATGGACATGCTCTTAGCTCAGAACAAGTTCTTTGTATCGCACTTCGTTTCTTTGCCAATGGAAGTTTCTTTATAATGACGCTGAACACGTTTCCAAGGCAATCGTCTGTCGCTGTGTCAGATATGTGACCCTTGCACTTAAACGCTGACTGTACACGTTTGTGGTGTTTCCTAGTCACAGACCCAGTAGAATCAAGGAAGAATTCCACAAAATTGAAGGTATCACTCTAAGAAATAGTGTATTTAGTATGATGCGTTATGATTTGAAGCATTAAACAGTTATTGTGATAAGAGATTTTCTACACTTTTGCATTAACACACAAAACTACTAACTGAATGCTTTCGATTTTCCATTTTATATTTCTTTAACCTGCCCGTCTTCTTTAAAATGATCAGTTAAATCGGTAAGTTTCCTCTTTTCCAACTGTTCTCAGTCTATCCAATATATTTTAGGATTTCCATGGCTGCATATATGGAACTCATATTCCTATCAAGGCTCAGTAATTAAATAAAGGAGATTATGTAAATTGGAAGTCTTTCCACAGTATTAATGTGCAGGTAGGTGTAATTTGTCATTTGTAGTATTACAAATAGATGACAGGCCAACTTCACAGTATAGCTGCTGCAGCTAATTACTGTTTTTCTGTGAGGATCATATGTGATGCAGCCCACATCACCACCAATGTGGAAGCAAAATGGGCTGGATCTGTGCATGACTCCAGAATTTTTCCTTAGTCTACACTAAGCACTAGATTTGCCCATAGTGAGCTTATTTACACAGTACAGTAAGCCCCCACTTTAACGCGGATCAGCAGTCGCTGTTTCAGTCCAACGTGGATATTTTCTGAGAACTGAACTAATCATTTTTAGCTGAAACCTCACACTACATGGAAACTACAGATATCCTCCGCATTTTTTTGCTTTTATGACATCCAGGCCTCGTCCGCCATGCCCCCTCGTCCTCTTGCTGGTTTGCTAAGCACCGCACCCAAACTTGAACCCTGCACAAGGATAAGGAGGCGTGGCGGACGAGGCCCGGACATCACAGCTTTGTTCGAGGCAATTTATAATTTTTCATGCGTTTTAGTGCTAAATTATTGAGAAAAATAAAATTTTGTAACAAAGCCCTGTATTTTTATCACAGTAAATGTATTACTGTATTTACCACCTTATACCAAAGAAAATGACCGCGCATACCAAAGAAAATGCACGTGCATGAATTACAGTACTGTCTAAAAGTGTTAATATTACGTTCTAGCACTGGGAGTTCAGTTTAAACTGTATAGTATGAATACAGGTTTACCTTTACATTTTCTTTTTGGGTAATGAGTTTAAAATGAAATTAAAGTGTTTTGGGAGCATATTTGGGGGCATATTTTAGATTAGATTAGATTAGATTAGATTCAACTTTATTGTCATTACACATGTACAAGTACAAGGCAACGAAATGCAGT
>JBBPCX010000001.1:40336019-40346235 GCA_037974365.1 Hydrocynus forskahlii
AGCTTCCACTCCGGCACTGTTCTCTGGGGCCAAGCCCCCTCCGGGAAGGCCCTCCTCGGGGAGCCCCCTGTCGACCCAAAGATAACCCTGAAGGAGCCAGGCAGCTCTACTGCAGGGATGGGTGTATTTGTCCATAGGACCGCTATGAGCCCCACACTGCACAGAGCTGGGCTTCATAGAAGCATGGCCAAGAAAATAAGGCATTTGAAATTTGCCAGAAAGTGTATTGGAGACTCCCCAAACATGTGGAAAAAGGTGCTGTGGTCAGATGAGACTAAAATAGAACTTTTTGGCCCTCAAGAACAACACTATGTCTGGCACAAACCTAACACTTCTCATCATGCTGAGAACACCATTCCCATACTGAAGCACTGTAGGGGCAGCATCGTGCGGTGGGGATGCTTTTCATCAACAGGGACTGGGAAACTGATCAGAACTGAAGAAAAGATGGATGGCGTAAAATATAGAGAAATTCTTGAGAGAAATCTGTTTGAGTCTTCCAGAGATTTGAGACTGGGACGGAGGTTCACCTTCTAGACAGACAATGACCCTAAACACACTGCTAAAGCAACACTCCAGTGGTTTAAAGAGAAACAGGTAAATGTCCTGGAATGGCCCAGTCAAAGTCCAGACCTCAATCCATGTGAGAATCTCTGGGATGATTTAAAGATTGCTGTACACAAGCAGCGTCCATCCATCTTGAAGGAGCTGGAGCAGTTTTGCCATGAAGAATGGGCAAAAATACCAATATCTAGATGTGCCAAGCTTGTGGAGATGTACGTGAAGAGACTTGTCGCTGTAATCACTGCAAAAGGTGCCTGTACAAAGTATTGATTCTGGAAGGAGGTGAATAGTTATGCACCCTCAGGGGTTTTGTTTTGGTTCTATTTCTTGTTTGTTTCACAATAAAAAAAAGAATTTGCATCTGCAAAGTGGTCGCTGTGTTGTGTAAATTAAAAGATACAAACGCCCCAAAATTCCTTTTAAATTCCAGGTTGTAAGGGACTAAGCTAGAAAGAATGCCAAGAGGGGATGAATACCTTTGCAAGGCACTGTAAATTTAGTTGATAATAGGGAGCAAGTGGACTAGACACACCCAGGGTTGATTACCACCCAGCCTACTAAATCTCAGCATTACTTAATTAGAAAGTTTCCAGCAAAGTGAAGTAGGCTAAAATGTTTCAAGAAACTGCACTCTATGCTCCAATCAAAAGAAATTTCAAGAGATTCAGAATGGGAAGTGTTACAAAGCCCTTTCTAAGGCTATTTGTCTAGTGATTCACAAGGAGAACCATTATCCCTAATCTGAAAAAAAAAAAAAAAACTAGGAGCGATGGTGAATTTTCCCAGAAGTGGCAGTCCTACCCAAATTCATAATTCTATCTACCTACCAGAAAATCATGCTGTGGAATGTCCAATCATCAATCTGTGATCTGAAACTTGAATTTGGTTAGTTTATGCAGCAAGACAGCAATCCAAAATACAATAGCAAATTCACCAATAAACTAAATTAAAGTTTTAGAGTGCCCTAGTCAATGTCCTGACTTGAGGCTCATTGAGACCTTAAATGAATGTTTTATGATCAACATCCCTCCTCCATGGCTGAATTAAAGCAATTCTTAATGAAGAATGTACCAAAATTTCTTCACAACAATCTGAAACAGGTATAAGAAGCTATAGGTTACAAATGTACCTATTACATATGGTTTAGCGGTCTTTTCCACTTTTCACATGAGTTTTTAATATAGAGAGGAAGTAAAAAAATTCAATTAAAATTAATCTCTCCAATAAATGTAATGTTTGTTAATGTAGAGAAAGATTTACTGACATAACTACATACTTGTAGATACCAGAAAAAACCTGATCGGGGAATACTGAATTCTTTTGTTAACTGCTCAAAAGAGATAAAATGTCCCTCCCTAAACAGGTGTTCCACACTCTCAATCCCCCTTCTATGCCACAACTGAAAATAAGAGTCCATTAGAGTATAATAATACATATAATTAGGCAGGGACAAACCACCCTCCTCTTTAAATCTTTCCAAATACTCTGCCCGTATGCACGGTACCTTCTTTTCCCAAATAAAAGCAGATGTACATTTATTCAAGTCTCTAAAAATGACTGAAAGCTGTAAAAAAAAGGAGTAAAAGCTGGAATTGTTCGAAACAGAAATAAAAATTTGGGGATAACCGCCATCTTAACAATGTTGATTTTCACATGAATTTTTAAAGTAAAGGTTTTATATCCATTAAAATGAATCTTACTTTCCACTTTTTACATAGGTGATACAAATGTTGCACACTTTTTTTTTCCTTTAGAAACTATGCTTTGTTCTTTATGTCCTATTTTACACTTTATATAAGGATCTGAAAACATTTTGTGTGGCAAATACACAAAAAAAGATGCAAATACTTGTTTCCTGACTAAATTTGGATTATTTAAAAATCTAAATTGTTCCTCCTTTTTCACTGGAATATGGCTATGAAAGACTATATTTACATTTTCATCAAAGACTTGAAAGGATATGAAATATCAGCACTGACCAGTGATCCCATATTAGCAATAAATTGCTGATTCAGACTAATATCCAACACTTCATTGGTCTTTTGTGAATGCTAGGAAAGTTCATGACTACCCCTCAAACCAAAACCTATAACACCCCTCAGCACATGTTAATAAAGCTGTTTCTTTCCTCCAAAGGAGCTTTGCACTTCACTGCTGAATCAGTTATCTCCTCTAAACTTCTGCATCTGGGATGCAATAAAGTGTGTAATTAATGTCTTATGCAGGTACCAATTCCTCTCCTTCCCTCTTGCATATCTATCCCTCGTGGCCTTCTCTGCACAGCTGAACACAAGCCCCATCAATAAACATTAACCCCTGAGGAGGAAAGAAAATGCTAGAATTCCGGTACTAAAGGATACAGACCACCATATTGTTCCTAAGTGGCTCAGCAAACAATGTGGTATAATCCAAGTTGGATAACCAGAATTACTGCCCAGTCCTAGCACTGGAGCAGTGTCTACAGTCTTTCATGCTGAAAGAATGAAAGAATGGTTCGTGCATCCTTCTGTGTCACAAAAACATGTCTTTACCATAATGGCAGGGCCACCTTTCTTTTTCACACATCTGTGTTGTGTAAATTAAAAGATACAACCCCCCCGCCCCCCACACACACACATTTTCTTTTAAATTCGAAGTTGTAAGAGAATAAGATAAAGAGAATGCCAAGGTGGGCTGAATACTTTTGCAAGGCACTGTAAATTCAGTTGATAATAGGGAGCAAGTAGACTAGACACTGTGTTGAATACCACCTGACCTGTTAAATCTCAGCATTACTTAATTAGAAAGTTTCCAGCAAAGTGAAGTAGGCTAAAATGTCTGCAACCAAAATAAATTTCAAAAGAGATTCAGACTGGGAAGTGTTACAAGGCCCTTTCTAAGGCTATTTGTCTAGTGATTCACAAGAAGAACCATTATCCCTAAACTGAGAAAACTAGGAACAAGGGTGAATTTTCCCAGAAGTGGCAGTCCTACCAAAAGTACAGTGATGAACATCAATGAGCTGACCCCAATGGTTTCCAAGTCTCCTAAGCTGGAATAATGTTCTGTGGACAGAATTTTCTGGAAGACTGGAGCCCTGTCACATCTAACTCAGCATTCCATCATATGAACATTATACCAACAAGTATATTTATCTGGGATGTATTTATCTGGGATTAGCTCCATTTGCACAAATTGTCATCTTAACTAACATATTTGTCTCCAATCCAAACTTTAAAAACTAGACAAAAACATGAGCAAAGAGAGCAATCACAGAGTGCAAGACATTGCCAGTGAATGCAATAAACTGACACAGCACCACAATGCAATGAATGACTGAAATGGAGAAACCAAAAGAATGGTTTACACCCATACTGGTTTATGCCCTCATTAGGTTCATAAATGTGTTTTTTTCTTTGATTTTTGTTCCATCAAATAAATATTTTCAACATTTTCACCAGAAATGTTGAGTGAGGATATAATCAAAGCTGGATGGTTCAGTTCTGACTGCAGTAAGAAGCAAGCCAATATTTCTGCTGATTGGGGCAACCAGATATAATAAAAGCAACAAATTCACTCCAGTGTATGCTTAAATAGATCTTTGTCTCTTTGATAGATATTGTTATTTAAAGAGCCTTTAAAAACGTTAATACATAGCACCAAAATGCAATCTGCTGTTTTGAAAGGGTCAAAAAAACTACTATACAGAAGCCTTTTGCTGAAAGTGTATACAGATATAAATGGAAGAGATCATGCCATCAAGCACTAACCATTTTGACTACCTTGGACAGGAAATACACAGAAGTCAAGAACAGTTGAAACACTGACAATTCATTTTATCTCTGTTTTTATAAAATTATTTTAGGTGTCCATAGAATCCATTTGCAAGAAATAGTTTCTGTTCATATTAGATATTTTGGTCATCTTAAGGCAGGAATGTCCAAACTTTTGCAAATAGGGCCAAATTTGACAAAGTGAAGATGCCCGGGGCCCAACAGTTCCCTCTGACATTTCTGTAACCACAAAAGTTACATGAAAATACACACTGTTATAAAACAATTTTCATTGTCATAATGACCTTTATTTTCAAATGGCAACGTAACCAAATATAAGCCACTCAGGCAGACGTGATCAACTCTAAAAACACAATTCTGCCGTTCATTCTGGAGAGTCAGATAACACTGAACAAACTGTATAGAATACCTTACATTTCCTTGAATATGATAAATATCTTTGCCTCATGAACATTTTAAATAGGAGTTATAGGTAATGCAAATTAAATTTTAAAACAAGTGAATTTTGCTCTTGTCTTTAACAAGATCTTTCAGAAAGCAATGGTTTGTGTCACATCTACAGGTACATAACATCAACAGTTATAACCAAAACTTCTTTAAGAGTTTAATAAAATAAGTGCCATAAGTCCAAGTTAATTAGTGTGCTTTAGGCTTTTCACTGTTAATAGTGACAGATGTTACTGTTCAAAACACTAAATTTTAGATTGACCAAGGAACAGATAACTTGCTGCTAATTTTTTGCAGTCGCCATGGCAGAAATGAGTGGAGAAGAGTTTGCGGCACGCATGCAGAGCTAGATAGCATTAGAATGGTGCTGCCACCGCGTGGCAGAGGAAAGAATTGCATTTTTAAGGTTTTATGATTTGTTTATTCTGACAGAGGTAGCGAGCCATTAATAACACTTTATAAGACCGAAGCTGCGGGCCGTATGAAATTTGACAGCGGGTAACTATCTGAGGAAGACTTACTGTTCATTCTCTTCGTTTTTTTTTTACTCACTGGAGATGTGTCAGTAGAGAATGTTGTAATGACTAAATGTAAAAGATTAACATATACATGCCTGTTTTCAAAGATTGTTGATTTTCTTTTTTATTTATCAGTTGTAAAATGCAATATTCATAAACACAACAAAATTATTTTTTCATTTTCATTTTATTTTTAGGTTTTCTTAACTGTGTTTGTTTCAATACTTTGAAAACAACAGTTGATTTTTATTAATCTGAATGTATCTTTTTCTCATATATTAGCTTAGCTTAGACCCGCAACTGTGAATTTTGGTTAGTTTAGCTAAACCAAATGGGCAAGGTGGTTGTTCTTTATTGCTCTGGTACAAGTGAAACTTCAGGGGGCTCTAGTTAGCCTGTAAAAATATCTCAGAAATTAGTGGGCCAAATGTGTCATCTGTTCAGAAGCTCTTCTTTGTTTATTCCTGTCAAGGTTTGTAAAGCCAGAAGACCATAATACTCTTTCTTCAATGTTATGACACATTTCCAAGAGAAACATACTACATAGGTGATAGTCTCCAGAGAAAGTAACTTTTATATTTATGGTAAATAAACTACATACATTCACTGTTACCGTTATAAGCATTTCTACCGTTAACACCATTAGCAACATCAGCAATTAAACCCATCTTTGCTGTGATATATTCATTTATGTATTGTATGAGCTGCTTATCCAAACCAGGATCACAGGTGGAGCTGGAATCTATCCCCGATTTCCTAGGGAGGAAGGCTGAGAAACAGCCTGGACAGGTCAACAGCACATCATAGCATCACATCAGTATATTCACACCTAGGGGCAATGAAAAATCTCCAGTACGCGTTATGTACATGTCTTTAGACTGTGTTAAAAAACAGAGCTCCTAAAATAAACCCAAGCAGACATGGCGAGAAACTCCACATAGTAAGGACCCTGAATAAATCAACCAGAAACTGAATCTAGGACCTTGTCGTTGTGAGATGTAAGTGCCAAAGTGCTTCCCAATGTGATGTATTCTGATGGAAATGACATGAATTACGTCGTATATAATCAGGAATGTTTTCAAACACAGTTTAAAAGACAGTGACAGAGAGTGTGACTGTCAGGACAGATGAAATATATACTTAGCTGATCAGATGTACTTTAACAGTAATGATTTGCTTCTTTGGTCTAGAAATGGAGCTGTGAGGATAACGTTGCAATCTTATGGTAGAAGTTGACAAATCATTCCACATGCATACATTCCCAAAGCTTCTCTCAAACTGTTCAAAATTCATATAGCTCTTTTTACAGTCAGACGAGCATTTTTGCTCAATGATGGTATTTTGTGGTGGTGGGGGGGACTATTTCAAAAGCCTAGCTATTAACAGACAGGTCTCCCTAGCCACAGGCACATACCTAGCCATGGGATCCCAATACCGTTCATATCTATGTGTGCAGCAGAATTTTTGTGTCAGGTACATCTAAAGTTAACTGTCTATCTAAGAATTTATCGTTAAAAATGCATATAAGACTTATCTGTCATTAGCTGCTATAGTATAGCAATACATTTTGGTCTTAGATGGCAAGATAGCAAGATGACGAGTCCCATTAATTCCCATTTAGCGTCACAGAATGTTTAACCCCCTTGAAGCATGGTTTTCCCTCTGATGATGTGTTACTGTCTGGTGACCAGGCCCCCTAAAATCTTCATTAGGACCTTAAATGGTAAGGCATCATCCACCTCTTGAAAAAAATATTTTGACAAAAAAAGTGACAGTCTTGGAATGATCTATTCCAAGGAAGTGGTACATTTTGTTTTAAGATATCCACTAACACTCCTTGCAGCCAGTGTAAATGACCCCAGGCTTCCTTTCTTTTGTTTTTGAAACTGAACATATGCACAAAAAAGCATACAAAGCCTTGTGGAGGACACACAAGGTGGGGAGTTGGTGCTTAGAGACTCAGGGGTGTAACAACAGAACAGAAAACGAGTCACATCTTCACTAATCTTTCTGAAAATCTAATATTACTATTTTCTTTTTGAGTGATGAGAAAAATAACAGAAATGTATTGATGAAACACAAAAGAAGGCTTACTATGCATATGAACAACTAAGAATGACTATATTAATCACGGCCAAAAGAGAAGGATTTAAATTATACATGTAAAAACGTATGAGGGAAGTCTCAAATGATGGAATGTTATCGTAAATGATAACCAATTTTTAATATCTATCCAAAAACTGTTAGACACAGGGCATGAGAAAACCATTGTTACATCTAACAAACTACAGAAAGTACAGGGTTCAACCTAATATCTAAACCTTTTCTGAAGAAATTATGCAACTGGATAGACTTTATGAATGATTGTAAAATTAATTCCTATAACCTTTGGTGGAAGAGGTTATTTAATAAACTTAGAATGAGCTTTATCAATATCCATTTTCAAATCAAAATCTGATTCCTGTATTATAATTGTGAAACCACTTAAATTTTAAAGCACCACCAATATCTTATTGCTACATGTATTATCATTCAATCATTTTTTGTCACTCACACTCACACCTACGGTCAATTTAAAATTCCTAATTTACCTGCCAAGCATGTCTTTGGACTGTGGGAGAAACCAAAGACCCCGGAGGAAACTCACACCATCACAAGGAAAACATGCAAACTTCGCACATATAACCCCAAACACTGGAGGTGTGAGGCAACGGCGCCACTGTGGGGTCCATGTATTATCAATTAAGGCAAAATTGGTTATCACTAGCTTTGGGCCCCAAGATGGAGGCCTGGCGGTTATGGAGTTGCCCCTATGGTTACAGAGTCTGGATTCGAATCTCAGGACAGCTAGTGGCACCTCTAGTACCCCTTTTCCACTGCTCTGGTTCCCGTGTGGTTCCGTGCCGGTTCCCAATTTTGGAACCAGTGCGGCGCTTTTCCACTGAAAAATAATTGGTGCCGGTACCCTAAAACAAGCACCGAACCTGCGCCTAAACTTTGCTGGTCTAGTAGCGCGAACCCATGACGTCACGAGCGGTGGGCGGAGTGATAGGTGGCTATAGGAGAGCCAAAGTCCGGTAACGTGGAGCGCGGAAGAAAGTAAAGCTCTTTTAGCAATATGGACGTCCACAGAGATTCAACAGAAATTGGAAACTGCACTGAGAAAGAATAAAGTGTATGAAGAAATCAGAGATGGGGACTCGAGTCACACTTAAGTCGCACAAAGACTTTAGACTTGCCCTCAACAACTTGAGACTTAACTCGTAAACAATGTTCATTTCATGGAATTATTTATTTATATCTCAAACTCTTTCCAATGACCCCTTGTTTGCCATAATCCGGAGTTATTTGCCGAAAACCGTTCACCTCGCCCCCGTGTCCCATTACTTTTGACCGAGGTGAACGTTTTTCAGCTAATAACAGCTCTGGAAGAAATAAGGGAAGAACTAAAAGTTGCAGGCTTCACACGAACTAAGTGGCGTACTATTATGCGGCTCCCGCTGTGCCACTGTCTAGTGGACATGCGGACCGGTTCTCGGTTGGTCCTGGCTGGTTCCCATTTCAGCACCGGTCGACCACCGGAACCGGCACCTGGCACCAGCACCAGTGCAGTGGAAATGAGATGTAAGGGAGCCTTGAGCAAGGCACCATCCCAACACACTGCTCCCCGGGTGCTGTGTTCCTGGCTGCCTGCTGCTTCACTTGAAAAAATGGGTTAAATGCAGAAAATGAATTTCGTGCTGATCACATTGTGTGCTGTTGTGTTTATGTATAACAAAGAGTCGCTTTACATTTTACAAACTTCCTGCTCTATTACCTCGCAACCCCTCCGGTCGCTCTGAGCTCGACTGGTCTTGGCTGTCTCCGCTCACTTTCACTTTCCCCCTCCCCCTGACGTTCGACGCGCTCGGCAGTCGGTCCGTCCAGGCTTCCCTGTGCGAACAAGAGCGTTGCTGCTCAACATGGCGTCGGACGGGATGATCTTAACCAACCACGACCACCAAATCCGGGTCGGGATATTAACAGGTAAGCGCCGAGAACCTTTCAGTCATTTCATTTTGCATGGATATGCCGCTGGGATGGCTGTGTGGCGCCTGTGCGCGCTGTCAGACCGGGGTTGGGTGTCTATGGTGCGCTCCTGCCTCTGCGTCCCTCCTCTCCTCTCCTCTCTTGCTCCAAACCTTGCATTTTCCTTCCATATTAAACCCCGCGATTGAATTTCAGACCACAGCTGATCGTATTTCAGCCCTGCGTGCTTTGCATAAAGCCTGTCATGCAGCAATAAAACAATAAACAAATTAAAAAAAACCGGTGTGGAGAAAGCAGTTGTGTGTGTGATGAATTATTCATGTCCAGTATGCGTTATAGCGCTGGAGAACCGAGCTCTTGTGGACCTGGACACCGGTGCACATGTCTACATATTTGTCCAGAAGTGCCAGAACCGACCCAGCACCTGCAGCTGTATATTTTCGGTATATTTTCGTCACGGATTTCAGACTGGGTTTTAACAGCAGTTGGATTTGATTAGCACTACAAAATGTCAGTTCTGGTTCATAAAATTGACGTTTGGACCTTAAATAACCCAGTTTGCGTAAATCCAGGCGGGCTGGCTGTTACTCATGCGGACAATCAACTGCTCTGGATCGTTTTCACCGGTTGGGATTTCTCTTCACGTACGATCCCGGCGTTTTTAAGGGGAAATAGCGAGGCAGCCCCCACCCCCTTGTAGTCAAACACTGCCGTGGTGCTGCCGTTGCTCGCTCTTGGGAGGGGGAGGGGGAGGGGGAGGAGGAGGGGGAGGAGGAGGTGGGAGTGGGAGATTGATGGGGAGGAGGTGGAGGTGGGAGTGGGAGGAGGTGGAGGAGGAGGTGGGAGTGGGAGATGGAGGAGGTGGAGGAGGAGGAGGAGGAGGTG
>JBBPCX010000001.1:40346242-40358344 GCA_037974365.1 Hydrocynus forskahlii
GTAAGACAACATGCATAAAGAGGATGATGTGGACAAAATACTCATTTGCCTAATAATTCTGCACTCCCTGTATATTTCATAGTAGGATAAGGTTCTTATGCTGGAATGCAGTGTTTCCCTTTCCAGACTCCAAAGTTATTGTATCTCATTTAAACTCAAATCATTGAGCTATTTTGGTCTCAAAACATATTTTTATCCACAAAACATTTCTTGCAGAGCCTCCTGGATTTTATATTTGATATTTAATAAACTATATATATAGACCAGTGCTCTTTTTGGAGAGCAGTGTCTTTGTTTGCCATTGTTGTTCAAGGTTCTCCCTTCATCGGAGAATGAACATTTAACATTATTCAATTTGAGAAAGGCTTGTAGTAGCTTAGAAGGGTCCCTGGGTTCCTTTGTGATCTTGCAGACTACTACCTCTTGGAGTAATCTTTGTTGGTTTACCTCTCCTGGGGAGAGTAAAACTGGTTTTGAGTTTCTTCTATTTCCTCACATCACTTTTCTGTATGACTATGGACAGGTCAGACATCTTAGAGATGGTTTTTCAACTTTTTCCAGTCTGATAAGCATCAGCAACTCATTTTTGAAGGTCCTCAGCAATCTTTATTGTTCATGCCACTATACACTTCCACAAACATGTTTTGAAGATCAGACTTCAGTAGTATGAAAACAACAAAATTCACCTTAAAATTTACTTATAATCCTAGAGACTTTAAATCAATTTCCTTAAAAAATAAATGACTAAATTAATTATTTTGAATAAATGTAATAATTTGTTTAATGGTGCCCTCTTTATATCCACTTTTAGGATTTCTGTGAAAATCTGATGATGTTCTCGGGTGTATTTAGTATGTGATATAAATGTAGTCCTGCCTCTTTCACTCCATCTCTCTATTTCTATCGCCCCCAACCACCCCCCAGTCAGCTGATATAGCCCATTATTAGTCACAGTAACGCTTGGCCTATCTGTGGGATCGGTTAACACAGTTTTTTCACTGTGTTCTGGCATATCAAAGTAGCAGATGCTTATTGAAGAGGAAGCCTGTGTGTGAGAGACAAAAAGAGAGCACAAACAGTGGTGTGTGGTTCTCTGACAGCAAGAGCAAAGCATAAACATGTGACTGAGCACATATCCACCATTAAATATATAAACAATGTACTATATGATGCCGTGCCAGAAAAAAATGGGTGGCTGAACTCCCGAACTGTAATGTCAAGATTAATGTTAGGAGGCACACATGATAAATTGGTGTTTTATGTAAAAGTGTCAAAAATAATTTGAGACCTAGTATCCATCACCATGGGTTCAAGCTCCTAAACAGATCAAGCAAATCAGAGTTGTTAGATTTCTTCACAATTAATGCACTATTTCACATCAAACCACTCCCAGTGGCTGTATTTACACCTCCGGCAAACAAATAAAGCCTTATAATAGACTATGCTATTTTAATGAATATTGAGGAACACTAAAACACAGTTTTTGCACCAGTCAAGTAATCAGGATCAGAATCTCAAAACTTTATTGATCCCGGTGGAAATTGCTTAGTAGTCTTCATCATAGGAAATGGAGATGAAGACATTTTTGTCCTGAGGCCTACCTCAGACTGAGTAGCAGGTTGCTACTCCTGGTTTGAGGGAATAGAAGGCCCCAGCACTGAATTAGTTGAAAGCAGTCGTCACTGTTGTTGGTATGGTATGGGTCTCATTTTTCAGCAGTGTTCTGAGCTGCCAGATTTAGTAGCTGGTGGCGTGTGGAGTGCTGAGGCATGATAACACCTCTGTGTGAGATGTTTTTTGCAGTACACACAACACACAACGAGGCAGTCATGCAGGTTTTGTCTTTTTCAATTGTTATATCCATAAATCTTTAGTGAATGTGTGCATTTTGTGTGGAGCAGAATATCACATGCACATATAAAGCATAGAGTGGTGGCTCAGAAAAATTCTCTTGGTTGGTGCTTCGCAGGCAAATCATATACAGGGGGTCCTTGGGTTACAACAGTCTCGACATACGACGTGTCGTTAGTGTCGTACTTACGGTCTATGTGAGCGAACTAGTTTGGTTGCGTGTGGCGGAAAAATATGTAGAATACGCAGTAATGCGGCGTATGAGTGAGGGTGTTTGCATCCCCCAGTATGCTTACCTATATCATTTTGGGCTGTTAAAAGTAGAAGTACAGTATATTTATGTCCTTTTCCTTTTTCTGTGTCTTAGTTGTGTTTGATGTTCTAGATTATGATTTTATAACTGTGTTAGAATAGGTAAGTGACTTAGGCTAGGGTGTGTTTCAAGGTACACCCCCCCAAATTCGGGTTACATCACTGTCGTAGGAATGGATCTGTGTCATTACTCGAGGACCCCCAGTATGTGCAATAGGGCTTGACTGATATATCAGTATACTGGATATTGTCACCAAACTCATTATCATACATAGTACATTGTAGCCCTTACAATATGATACATTGACTTTAAAAAAATATGACAAATAATGAAAAATGACAAATGAAGCATGTTTGGCATATACTAGGTGTCAAAAACATGCCAATTATTGATAAATATTGAAAGGAGGGATGACAAAATAATGTCCTTTTTACAGCTGTCTTTCTTTTTGCATCAGAGCTTAGAGACCTTTTTATGCTCAGAAGATGAAATAGTGTCCAACTCCACAGACCTCATGCAGAGGTTCAGCTGTTTTTTTTAGCACTGTCTGTTTGAGTTGGAAAAAATGTTAGCTTTGTTGCCCCTACAGCTTCATGGATCATTTTTTTCTTCTTTTTTAATCTTCTTCTGTGTAAAAAGACCTGACAGTGTGTAAACAATAAACTAACATTAAGAACACTGATGATGTTTTTCCTCTGGGTGCCTGTCACAGTCACCCAGAGCAACCTGCTACTTTGTGTGTAAACAAAACAAAGCTAGGACTTGCATTTCAGATCATGGATCAGAGTGCTTAATGCTCACATGTCCAAAAAAGGAAACAACCCCCCCCCCAACAATTCCAATTCCAAGCTGTAACAAATTTAATGGCTGTAATAATACATTATTACAGCTGTACTCTTAGACCTGCATTATCTCTTTCACTCATGCAAACGTGCTGTGTAAATTCATAAATGTCAATATTGCCATCAGTGTTTCATGAGAAGTTTATCCACCATATATTATCATTTCAATATTATGAACACAGCCCTGTACATTTTAAGCTAAGAATACTGGTTAGGAGTGTAGCAATACATTATGGTATTGCAATGCAGAAAATGCCAATGCACCATGGAGAATGGATATTTGTCTGTGCGAGCAAGGAGGACACAACTGTGAGAGAACTTCAGAAACAGAAGTGTTTAATCAAAACTTAGAACAAGGTGTGAGCGTAATGATCCCTGAACGAAACAAGTCCATGAATTGAAATGGTGTTTTGACCCAATCACCAAGGTCCTTCAACTCTTGTCTGGACAGGGTTTTTATTAAGGGACACGATCAGCTGGTCAGCTGAGTCAGTCCCGATGCATTTATGCACACTCACAGGTGGCCAGTAGTATTCAGCTCCGCAGTAGCCACGAGGGGGGATCCCCGCAAACAAATTGGGCAGCTCACCCAGTCTGTGGGGGGAAACAGAGAACAGACACACAAAGAGAGAGGGAGACAATCACCATCCACTGTGATAGTCTGTAGCAGCCTTATCCTTGGCTTCAGTTCTCAGGTTCAGTCCGCAATCCTTCTGCCACTCGAAGCACGAGCCGAGGAGGAGAGGAGAGCAGATGGTTAAAAGACTAGGTCCGTGCTTGCTCCTTAAACAGAGATAGACTAGAACCGAAGTTCACAGAAGAGCGAGTGAGGGTTGGTGATGGGTGACGGCACGCCTGCTGTTCAGGATTGATCGGCTTTTCTGTTAACACACGCAAGGGGGCTTGACACGAACAGCCAATCACGAACTAGAACCAATGAAACTTAAGACAGAATTAGGCACACACGTACGACAGCTGAGCCCTGGTGCCAAGCAACCCAGCTGACGAGCGAGGAGAGGACTATACTGAAACAGCTGAGCTGTCCGGCACCGGGCTCAGACCTACACAAACCATGACGTCACTTCTGACGGGACGGGACTTGTGTACTAGTACTTTGGTGCCGGAGGCCACTGGAGGCGTAACCGAGGTGGCCCAGATGTGACAGTACCCCTCCTCCAGCATCAGGGGAACCACCACCACTCTCTTGAGTCAAACAGTCTGCCTGGCTGTCTGAGGGGGGAGCCCCAGAGTACGAGGAGCTGGCCATTCCAGGAGGTGACGGTGAAACTCCTCCACCAGCTCCTGGCTGAGGACCTCCCCGGCCAGGACCTAGCGTCGTTTCTCCGGATGGTTAGGGTTTAATGGTTTAATGGGTTTTATCTCTGTGTCATGGTCCCAGATAATGGGTGTGACTATGAACGCCATCGGAATTATAGGCTCAGGATCTGTAAGGTCTATGGGAGTTTGGAAACGTTGCAAAAGAGTGTCTGCTTTCCCATTCTTAGAACATGTCCTACAAGTAATGGTGAAGTGAAACCAAGTAAAGAACAAGGCCCAGTGGGCTTGTCCAGAGCTCAACCGCTTAGTCTTCTAGATTGCGGTGGTCAGTGAACACTAAGAAGGGGTGTCTGGCTCCCTCTAACCAGTGACGCCACTCCTCTGACGCAGCTTTGACCGTCAGCAGCTCATGGTTACGGATATCGTAGTTGCGTTCCACATCGTTCAGCTTACATGAAAAGAAGGCGAAGAGAGAGAGCCTACTCGGGGTCCCGTGGCTCCGTGAGAGCACTGCTCATAGTCTGACCTCTGAGGCGTCAACCCCAGAAAAAGGTTTTGTTGGGTCTGGTAATTTGAGAATAGGGGCTGCGTTAAACAGCCTTTTTGTTTCTTCAAAAGCCAGCTTTGCGGGTGCTGAGAAATTAATATGTTTCGGTTTGCTCTTCAGGAGGTCAGTGAGCGGTGCTACCACAGAGCTGAAACCCAGGATAAAGCTTCTATTGAAGTTGGTGAAGCCCAGGAACCTCTGCAACTCCTTTACCAACTGGAGCTCTGGCCACTCAGACACAGCTTTCACCTTCCTGTCATCCATGCCTACCCCCCACGGGCCAATTCTGGAGCCAAGAAAGGAGAGCTCAGTGACATGGAACTTACACTTCTTGGCTTTTGCATACAAGCCGTGTGCGAGCAGGCGGCAAAGGGCTTGAAGCATGTGCGAGACATGTTCTGATAAGGATTTGGAGTAGATTAAGATATTGTCCAAGTAAACTATAACAAATTAATTCAACATGTCCCTAAAGACCTCAGTCTTAAAGGCTTGAAAGAAGAACGGAGCGTTTGCTGAGCCAGATGACATGTGATAATGGTAATGCCAGGACGTGGAACTGAAAGTGGTCTTCCATTCGTTGCCTGCCCGTATGGCCAAGGTTGTATGCGCTCCGCAGGTCGAGCTTGGTGTAAATGCTTGCCCCACGGAGTTCAGTGGCCAGCGGGATGAGCAGAAGAGGGTGAGGATACTTCACCGTGACCGCATTGAGCCCCTGGTAGTCAATGCAGGGCCTGAGCCCGCCATCCTTTTTCTCTGTAAAAAAGAAGCTGCCCGATGTGGGAGACCTAGACTTGCTAATGAACCCCTGCCATAGCGCCTCGGCCACGTAATCCTCCATAGCTTTGGTTTCTACCTCGGACAATAGATAGACACGTGCCTAGGGAGGTGTAGCACCTGGCAGGAGGTCAATAGCACAGTCCCACGGCCGGTGCAGAGGGAGATGGGTCGCCCTAGTGGCACTAAAACTATGGCTAAATCTTTATACTGTTTGGGGATGTTGACCTTTAGATTGGCGAGCGGTCTTTCCATAGACATGGCTGCAGCGACGATGGACGACACTGAATCTGACACCATGTAGACCATGCCACTATTCTAGCTTGTTGCCAGTCGATATGCGGGTTGTGCAATCGCAACCAGGGTAGCCCTAACACTATTGCTTGTTCATCATGTTTGAGCAACAGGAACAGCAACTGTTCATGGTGCTCGGATTCGATACCAAACCCAGACGGTGTCATGATTTGCATCACGGTCCAGCCACTAACTAGTCTACCATCTAGGGCTTTCACAGGTATTGGGGCTGGGAATCTCTCCACCGGGAGAGACAAGGAACACACAAGGGCTGATCCAGAATCTAAGAGAACGGAAATAGAAAAACACTGGTTAGCCACATTCAATTTAGCTGGCACGTGAAACTGAGCTGTTGGTTGAGGTGTGATAGGAAGCATGACCTTGGGTTTCTAGGATCAGGCATGCAGCCACCCAGTGTCCACTGGCCCCACAGTACAAACAGCGACCCCCTCAGATCCGTACCCAATTGCATGGGCTCAGGTGGACTTTCAGCCCCTGTTGGAGTTGTGGATGGTGGAGCCTCAGCACGGGTGTGCATGGTTTTTGGGGCAGCGGACACTGTTTTTCCTCTATGGTGAGAGAGATCAGCTGATCGAGGGACAAACAATCTCTGCATACCAACGCTGTCTGTAGTTCTGCTGTCAGACCTTTTCTGTATGCAGCAATGAGCATGGACTTGTTCCATCCACTGTCTGTTGCCATGATCTTGAAACTGATGAAGTAGTCGACAGCCAAGCTGGACCCCTGCTAGCCTTCCCCTGGTGAGGGTAATCGAACACTGCTCAAAGCCGACGAATGAACTCCGGATAATCTTGAAGAATCGAACCGCCCCCTCTCCAGAGGGCAGCTACCCAGTGCTGTGTGTGCCCCGTAAGGCGCTTGATAACAACCGAGACCTTTTGCGTAGCCATCATCTCTGGGTACTTTGAAAAATATAGATCACAGACAAGGAGAAAGTTCTGATACGCCGCTGGATCCCCTCTATACCTGTCCAGTAGCAACGCATTTCTTGGAGTACACTGCGGTGACTTGGGCAGGTGCCAGTGGTGGCGTGGCTCAGATCACTTGCACCAGCTGCAAGACCTTGGTGGTAAGCTGCTTCAGCTGCCCTTGTTGAGCTGCGAAATGCTGCTGGAGCTGGTCTTCTTCGCTGGGCAGGGGGACTCCGGCTACGTCCATGTAGTAGGTACGGTCATCTGTCATGTTGGTGTGAGCAAGGAGGACGCAGCTGTAAGAGAATTTCAGAAACACAAGTGTTTATTCGAAACTTAGAACAAGGTGTGAGTGTAATGAGCTCCAACGAAACAAGTACAGGAACTGAAATGGTGCTTTGATCCAATAACCAAAGTCCTTCCACTCTCCGCCGGGCAGGGGATTTTTAAGGGACACGATCAGCTGGGCGGCTGAGTTGGTCCCGATGCATTTAGGCAAATTCACAGGTGGCCAGTAGTATTCAGCTCAGCTCTCCGCTTTAGCCACGAGGGGGGATTCCCGCAAACAGGCTAGGCAGCTCATCCTGTCATGTCTGTGGGGTAACAGAGAACAGACACACTAAGGCCTCGTCCACATGGACGTTTGAATCTTGAATAAATAAACGCGTTCTGAACGCCACAGGCCTTTTTGTAGCGTTTTGAATCTGCGCTTGATTGGCGTTACACTGGCGTTCGTCTGATGCTGTTTGACATCAGCCTGCAGCCCAAAGTGTAGTTTCGTGTATTCACCTTTGGAGGCAGTAATTATTCTCTCCAGATTGTTTACGTGTTGGGATTTGTAGTTTTACTTTTTCCTTCAAGTAGTTTTACTTTTTCCTGATTTGTCTCGGTTCCCAGAACAATTTAATCATGGGACATTTTCCATGTAAACGCAGTACCGGCATTTTCTTCGCATTCGTCAGGATTTCGGCAGAACTTGGCGCCAAGAAAACGTTGCATGCAGTGTTTTTTTTTTTTTGACGTCACATGAACGCGCAGCTGACCGAGCGCCGATGCTGAACGCCCGTGTGGTTCGATTTGCTCCAATGAGCAGAAAAACAGTAGGCGCTCAGTCTGCGCTCACGTGGTGCCACGAACGCCTGAAAAACACCTGATTCAGATGTCCGTGTGGATGAGGTCATGAGAGAGAGGGAGACAATCACCGTGCACTGTGATAGTCTGTTTCAGTTCTCAGTTTCAGCCTCAGTTTCAGTTCTCAGGCTCGATCCGCAATCCTCCTGCTACTCGAAGCGCGAGCCGAAGATGAGATGAGAGCAGATGGTTAAAGACTAGGTCCGTGCTCGCTCCTAAAACAAAACTAGACAGAACTGAAGTTCACAGAAGAGCGAGCAGCAATGAGTCACAATATTCTAATCATTTTGTTGTCTATTAATTTTTCATCATTCAAATTGTCAAAAAAATGAGTGAGACTAAGTGAGTTTTGTGAGATTATTGCGTGTGAACTTGTGAGCTGAATCTATTGTCGCATTCCTAAAATTGACTGACGTTCAGACACTGAATATGCTTCCGTGTCAACAAAAATCTGGCTGAAGAAATACCAATATATTAGTGGTTTGTTTTATAATATAATGAGCGTCTGACGTGAGGAAACCCTTTTGCTTTTGAGGATTTAATGTTGTCGTGCTTGTGTGCCAGACCTTGAAGATACTGCCAAGCTGACGGTCATCATCTCTCTACTTCTATCATGGCAGTGCAGGTGGAATTGATGAATTGTATTTGTGTTGTGATCTAGAGACTCTCTCAGCTACTCTTCCAACCAAACCTACCTATACTGACTCTTAACTGTACCAACTCTGTTAGCGGTAGATGGCCAATCTGTCATTTGTACACAAAGACCCTCTTTTTTTAGTAATCTCCATAGAGACTTTCTCGGTCAACCAGAGTAGGGTGGGTTCCCCTTTTGAGTCTGGGTTCCTCCTTAGGTTTCTTTCTTCAGCTCAGGGAGTTTTTCCTCAGCTCTGTTGCCTTTGGCTTGCTCTCTAGTGGTTTTGACCTGGACACCATTATGGTTAAAATGTAAATGCATGCAAACCTAAATTTTAGCATGAGGAAAACACCAATTAAGAATGACAGAAAGGGTCCTTTGTAACTTCTTTTTCACCAACAAGGAACATGTTCATAGTTTTTTTAACCGTTTGGAATAATTCAACCAAAAATAAATTGGTTAAGAATCTGGAAAGTTGGTTCTCAGCTAGAACTTGGAGATTTTTTTCAGTGTGAAAAATGACATCAGTGAGCATGTGCAAGTCTTCTACATCTTGTCATTAGTAATTGGTCCATTTGTTATATGCTTCTTGGGTTTTTTTTGATGAAAACAAATATCTGAAAAAAACTGAGAAAAACTTGCAGGTAATCAATGTGACCTGCCATCTGACACATTCTCTATGCCAATGAAGAATGTGTTTTGGAACTAGGGAAGCACTGATCATACATTTTTATGACATTCATTATTTTATTTGTTTTACCCCATGGCCATTTTTTTAGCCTTTATAAGTCTGAAGTGTGCACTAAATGAACATACATCTTCTGTTGGCCAACACTGCAAAATGAATAACATTATTTGCTCTTTAACAAGACAAATGGGCTGTCTAAATTCTAAATCCAAAAATAAGTGGCCTGTTTAAAGAAATATAAATCAAATTAAGTGCTTGAAAGAAGAGGCAACTGGCCAATTAGCACAATGAGTCATACATAATTATGTTACAACTTTTTGGTATAGTTGTGGCAGGAGGATTCATAGATGACACACTCACTAGGCTCATGATATGTGCATCATAACATTGCAACGTACTGTAGATTGACCAATTGGAAGCAAAAAATGTCAGTTTCAATTCCTGAACAAAAGTAACTTCTTATGGATAAAATAATGCTGGCTGATCTTTAACCTGACATTGGTGGTTCTCTGTTGAATACCACAGTCCTAATATGTAGCAATGTACAGTATCTTGTCCATATTGTTCAGGCCTAGCACGTGTGTACAGTTGTTTTAGTATCATTGAAAGCGTATCCTTTTGGTGTTTGTTCATGTGTGCTTTCGTGCTTAGAGGTCATGTGTTTTTCTTCACATGTGTGCTGTACTGGCTAATTAGGCATCATTATGCTTCATGCAGTGTGTTGCAAGTTTTTTCATTGCTTGTACATTCATGAGAGTGTATTTATTTAAGATATTGAGCTGAATGGATTTAAGTATCAGTATTACAACAAGAGATGTGCATACTGTGTGCCAAAACTGCCAAGCATGGCCTGACACCACCCGTATTATTTTCCATTTAATTGCTGTAAAGAGTGTGTCGCTATATTTAGCGCCAGCCTCCTAAGCTGTTTGTTATGCTGTTTTATTTCAGCGTCTTAAATCACAGACACACACACACTCCCACACCCACAAACACTGTTTATCAGGCTCAAGCATATCGTGCTTATAAGAGGAAGAGCCCATTACACCAAAGCATTGTATATGTGCTGAAAAAACGTATGTGTTTAATGGCGTCAAACTGTCTTTGATGTTAGATATGATCTGAGCTGCACGCAGGGACGGATACCTCATCATGTGTTCTGGTATTAGCTGTGACACCTACTATACATCATCTAACAGCTAGAGGGGTCAATGAAGGTTGGAGTAGATCTTTTCTACTCATATCTAGCTAGTTCTTTGTGGTAATCCTTACCTCAGTGTTACTGTTAATATATTTATTATTTTGACAAGTCAAATTATTTTGTTTTCATTTACTTTCTACAGAATTGTAATTTTAAAATAAATACTTTTTGCACTGAGCTTTTTTGTGAGGTTATTTTTTGTCAAATCAGGCAGATCCAGGAAAGTGGTTAAGATACGAGAAACCTTTGTTAGGTTGCAGCACCATCCCGGAGATCATTACATTATTTTTTTATTTCTACATCTTGAAAAATATTGTTCCTAGCCTCACAAAACTTTGTAGGAGGGAAAAAAACATTTAGTATGACTGAATCATTAAAATTTGTACTGCATACCTATTGATTTTCTACTAGGCCTTATACATAAAAAATGTCTAAAACAGAAGTGAAATGACAGTATTATAACGCCTTTACACCCATATGATATATTTTTTCTTCAAATACTTTTTTTTTATGAAGTTTGTGACAATATTTGATGTCTCTACCACTTATGCACCTATTAAGAATAAAACAAGGTGTGGTAGCACTTTTCAGTAATTTTCATAAGAACAGACTGGTATGTGAGTGGCAGCTAGTAGAAACAAGAAAATATGGAAATAACCTAATGTATGGTAATTTAGTGTACAAAGTTGCAGTGTCTTTCCTTGTTTGTTTCATAGATAAATACTAGGGCTGGGAATGTAAATGCGTTATTATCACGTTAACGTATTATGTACTTAATGCCGACAATGGTTTTATTGCACGTTAACACAGGTTTTTAAAAATTCTTTTATTTTGAAAGTTCGGTGCTTTCACCGAAGTATTGCGAGTGATGAGCTATTTAGTATGGACAAAAGTAATGGGACGCCTGACCCCCGCGAAAACCAGCCGTTGGTCCATATAAGATGCCTGACAATTACACCAAATGTGACTTTAATAACACTGCATTCAGATACATAGACTTTCATATGGAGTTGGTCCCTCTTTGCAGCTGCTATAATGGTTCTGCCCCCATGCTCTGGACTCTGAGGGTAACTTGTTTTTCAATAACAAGCTAGATAAAACATGAATGCCCTGCAGTGGCAAATAGCTTTGGTTTTATATTTGGTTTGATTACATTAATGTTTAAGTTGAGATTTATGGAAATATTGAACTGTAGCTGTGTGACTGTGTTAAAGAGAACACTGCTGTTAACAAGCTCCTTATTTGTTTAAAGTGTCTCCAAACCAAATGTTATTCCATTTTTGTTCATATAGCAGAACTTTGAAAAGAAAGGTGCACAATACAAACACAAAGGTGCACAATGCCGATGAAAATGACAGCACATACCAAAGAAAACGCATGTGCATGCATGAATTACGGTATGGTCTGTACAGCGTGACACTGTACAGTATGAATATGGGTTTATCTTTACAAGGCTAATGAGTTTAAAATGAAATTAAAGTGTTTTGGGAGCATGTTTGAGGGCATAGTTAAGGTTTACACTATGAAAATAGGCATTTTTAGGCATTTCTTTTACCACAACAATGTGGTTTTTCGCAATATGCGGGTGCTCTTGGAGGGTAACCCCCGCGAAAAGCT
>JBBPCX010000001.1:40372614-40390625 GCA_037974365.1 Hydrocynus forskahlii
CACACACACACACACACACACACACACACACACACACACACACAGTGTGTCCTTTTCCCAAATGGTCCACAGCTTATTGCTGGATGTCTACTACTCAGCTGACAGCTAATGATAAATAGTTTCAGTAATGCTATGTTCTTAGATTAGTCATCTCTCTTTGTGCTTTATCAGTTAGAAAAAAATTGCATACTGTCCAGTCACCCCAGATTGGTTAATCCTATTGAGGGGTTTATCTCATTGGGCCTGGCACTCACTTGTGAATAATTCATTTTCCATTAGTCTTCACCCATTGCTCCATCTTCATTTCTCTCATTTAAGCATGTGCTGACTCATCAGTACCTAGGCATACATATATCTATGAGTGACTGAGTGTGTGTGCATGCATGTGCAACTTCATTCTCTTTGGTTTGAATAGTAAACAAGACTGCATACTGGTTTGTTCATTACTTCCAAGTATTCATCAAACTGTGTCTCTGTCTATCGGTCATTTCTTAGAAATGATGAGGGCAAGAATGGAAGGAGATAAGAGGCTTTTGATTGAAGCAGCCACATTTACATACATGTACAGTCTAATGCAAATATTTCTTTTGTCATTAAAAATAGGTACACAGCTACACATGCCATTTATTCAGTTTTCTCATTTGCACATTTTACACTATTGCTGTTTTTTTGCTGCAGTTGAAAAATTAAACATGAAATTTGCCTTGTGCAAACATTATGGCATAATTTACATTATAAGTTTTATGTTCCCCAATTATGTTAAAATCAGCAAATAAATAGACAATGTGGCCAAAAATGTGCAAATGTGTAAGTATTATGTGTAGAGGATGTGTTAACTTACCACCAAAACATCAAAACATGTTTTTCTCCCCTATATATATATATATATATATATATATATATCAGTATAACATATTTTAACATATTTTTATATATTATTATCCCTTATCCTGGCTGTCACCGCATTATTACCAGTTTTCTGAGAGATTTATCATTTCTAGCAGTTATTAATCAATAAGTACAAATTTAATGTGTTACTCTCAGATCAGTAATATTACATACTGTTTCTCTGTAGTTCATTCTTGTTTTCTACTGCAAATGCAAGGCTGTAAGCTGCAGCAGAGTTGTCATTCAGAAGAAATATGGTAATGTAAAAGCCTTGGAACAAGTGCCCAATAGCGTTCGTCAAGTTATTTATAGTGTCACATGTATGACAGTAAAGGTCTGGAGAAGGTTTCACTTTGGGTTGTCTCTATATCTCACATGAGAAGAGGGTATGAGGGTATCTTACATGCTGTAAATGTGACTGCCAGTCTACATTCTTAAAAATAAAATTGCTAGAAAGTGTTCTTTGGAGTGATACCACAGAAGAACCTGTCTTGGATTCTTGAAGAACCATTCAGTGGTTGATTCTTTAAAAAAGTTTGGACCCATTCAGTCAAAAGGTTGCCCAAATGTGGTTCTTTTATGACAATGTTCCGGACTGTCCTGTATTATATATAATTTATCCATGTAATATGTATAAATTATCCTTGCAATATGTTCTGCTTTATTAGAATGTTTTTGAATGGCCTTTATAAAGATTGCATAGAATGTATATAGCATGTATTGATTGATTGTGTCCATTGCTTTATCAAATCTCACAATGCTCATGTTTAATTGTAGCTTCTCTTCATTCATCCATCCATACATACATTCATCCATCCTTCTTCCAGCACTCTCCTTGCCCACAAAAACCTCAAATGTGGCCCAAACTCCAGGAAGATTCAAAGCAAACCATCAGAATGATTCTGTTCTTCCTTGCTGTGGTAGCCATTTGAATGGCGCCGTTAAAGAAAAAAACACATCCACGCACATTTAACATGCTTCACCTTCAGGTTCAATCCTAGTACATTTCCAGTATCCAAACATGGGAACAGTACAATGCGCTGTGTGGTTCTGCTTGCCATGTTAAGTTACATCACACCGTTCCTGTACTCTACCTTCTTGCTTACCCATGTTTCTTTGTCGGCTGGCACCACTAATACATCACACCACTCACTTTTGCCCTGTCCTAAACCAGACCCCCCTTTTTTGTTGTGGCCTCAGCTCTGTCTATCTTGTTTGTCATCAACCAACCTTGTCTTGTATAAAATTAGCAAGTGCTGAATCTAAATGCATTAAACTTCTTGCTTTTTTCTCTTATTTTTTCATTTTTATTTTTTCCAAGTCTCTCCTTTGCTCTGTCTGTTGTAAACCCCCCTTTTTGTTTCTGTCCGTTACCAAAGCTCCACTCTAGGCTGGAGGGGCTCAGAGCCGATCGCAGGAGCCATAGGACCTACGACTCGCGAGTAACTATTCCCCACCCAAAAAATAAAACAAAAACAACAACCAAAATAAACCCCACCAAAATGGAGCTGCTTTCATCTGCAAACTTGGCTTTGTGTCAGGAGCTCAAACTCCTCGCTTACTCTTTCTCTCTTGTTTTTCCTCTTGTGCTGCTATCACTCACTCTTTTCTCTGTAGAAGCCGCTCTCTCTAACACTTTTTCTTTTATTAGCTATATAGTGTGTCGGAACCTCTTGTGGATGTTAAATTTTGTTCCGTAGTTTATTTTACGTGGGTTTTTTTGCCTCTTTCTCCTACCTTTTTGTGCCTAAGTTTGACTTTGTTTAAAGATACTTCCATTTAGATGCAGTGTCTCTTGCTCTTTGCTTCTTTTATGTGAGCTATGCCTCATCATTTTCTCTTTTTTATTCCTCTCCTCCTCTTTTCTCACTCGCTGAATGTTGATTGTTGAGTTGTTGTCGTGTTGGTGCTAGTCTGTCGTTTTCTGGATTGTGAGTAGAAAAGGGTCCAGGACCCTTGCTTGTGTGTCGCTCCCTGTAGGCCGGGGTTTCACTATTCCAGAGGTAAACAGCAGACTTTAAGCCTGCAGCAAAGCTTCATTGCTCAGATGAATTATGTAAAGCTGTATAGAATTCTCTAATACATAAATGCTGCTAGAGATACAAGTCTGTTTCTGCAAGAAATGCAGCCCTTCTGCTGACCCTTGGCCTAAGGGAACATCATTATACTGGTACTTGACATTTATAATTTAACAATTTGACTGTTACTGTTTGGATGGATAGTTGATATTGCTGTTATTATTATTATCTTCTGAAGTGTTTACAATTTGAATGGAAACTACTCACAATCAAGCCCTATGATAAATAAAAGTATGAAAAGAGCCTCCAACAGAAACGTCCTCTGGCTCGCTACTGTCCCCCTTTATGTGACCTCATCTCAATAAGGCTGTCACAATTACTTATAGATGAGTAATTTGCATGATAAAAATGCATATTTTTAATTTACTTTCAGTTATATGCATTTTGACATGTTTCTATGCTCTAATCAAGTATTAAGATTTCCTAGTTGATCTTTTGCCTTTATTTTGGGATCTTTAAAGGGCCAGGCATAATTAATGTTTAATTAAGTGAATGTAATCAGTAGTGACAGCCCTAGTTCTCAAACAGCATGTAATTCTAACAAAAGTACCAAACCCATAGCAACAGCATGGTGATAATGATAATAATGGCGGTAGGACTGGAGTTGTGTGTCTTTAAGCTGTTTTCTTTTGGTTGCTGTGTGTGATGTTTAGATGACCGTCCTGAAGCCAGTCAGTGGAATGCTACTGTCCTGGACTGAGGATTTCTTTTGGGGTCTCACTTAGGGTCTTTTTTTCCTCCCCTCTTTTTCTGTCCTTGCCTTCTTTCTCTCTCTCTCATCCTCTCTCTCTTTCTCTCTCTCTATCTCTAGGTGCAGTCGCGGTGCGGTAGCAAAGAGAACATCCTAAGAGCAAGTGAGTTTTTTTGTGTGTGTTCAAGTGTAGGTTGGAGAACATGCTGGGGCATGTGTTATGTAGAAAGTGGGTTGCTGGTAGTATGACAGCATGAGTTGCAGAGTGCATGAAGTGTTGTGAATATGTTGGTATAACAGGATGTGTTGTGGAGTGTGTGCTGGGCTGAGTATTGGAGCGTGTATTGGAGTGAGTGTGCAGGACTGCATGTTTATATCTTATGTGACCCAGTATAGGACCTAAACATGCAGCTTTACATACATATTCCTGATTGTTTGGAAGGTTATGAACACTTTTATCCAGGGTTTCATGTGACTTGACAGAAATAGCAAATCTACTGTAGATTGCCTTCTTGTTTGCGTGAGTCAGCCTAAGGCTTGCTACTTACATGCAAGTGTGTGTGTGTGTGTGTGTTTTTTTTTTTATTCTTTTTCTGTCTCAGGTCACAGTGCAGTGGACATCACTAAGGTGGCTCGGAGGCACCGCATGTCCCCTTTCCCTCTCACCTCCATGGACAAAGCCTTCATCACTGTACTGGAGATGACACCTGTCCTGGGCACTGAAATTATCAACTACAGAGGTGAGCAGCACATAGCCACGTATTCACACACTGGCGCACACAAGTAATATACTCAAGGAACTGCCCATGTAGGGCTGTCACTATTGATTATAATAGTAATTGAGTAACTTAAAAAATAGGCCAAACAATAAAAATGGATTTAACTGAACAGCAGCAAAATATACTTTTAGAGATTCTTAAATACCCAAATTAGGAAATCTTTAAAAAGGCTTCAATAAAACAAAATATTTAAAAAACAAGTTTTCTTGCAAAAGAGGCCAGCACAGGAATTTAGAATATGGATTGTCATCATGCAAATAACAAATTAATGATTCATCAAGTAAATGGTTTTAATCAATAATTTTTCATATTTTTTGAGCTTAACTGAGTAATTGTGACAGCCCTACACCCATGTCCCATTGCCATGCCATTCTTCATTCAACCACACGCAGGCAACCCTAGCAGGAAAGTATAATTAAATACACAACCAGCTTTCGGTCTACAATATCATTTGCTCACTACAGAGTTCTCTGAAGCTAAATGAATGTTCTAAAGACACACAATCCATTGACCTAAAATAAAAATAAAATACATAGATGTATTAGTTTTATTACTTAACCTTGAGGCCATATCACACAGCATTTTTAGACTCCTGCCTGTTGCATACTGATTAATCAAACTTACCAGTGTAATATATGATGACATGGATTATGTAATCAAGGCAAATAAATGAAAGAAAACATGAAAGCTGTGGTGAACAGTTATAAACTCCCTTCCCTTTTGACTTCTTATAATGTCTACTCATACATCATTAGTATGATAGAGGCTAAACATTTTAAATATTAAAGCTACATGTCAGGGTTTGTTGAAGGAAAAAACATCAGCAGCTGATTATCAGCATCCCCTAAGCAGAGGACATCTAACTTTCTCAGTAACAAAACCCAGACAACGATATGTTTCCGTCTTTAACATTTATACTCTAAATATACTCCAAGATGAAAAATTTTTGGTGAATCGCCAATCCATTTCTGAAACACCTGAACAAATGCAATTTACAAGCTTGTTTTGACCACTCATATAGCTGTGGTAGAATGCACTGCTTGTTAAAGGGAAGAACATATTCTATTACTCTAAAGAGCTGTAAAATTAACATTTCTTTATGTTTTACAAGTTATTTTAAAGTTCTTGAGTGACTAATGTTATAAAGGGGTGAATGTGGACTGTGTTTCCTGAGAGAAAATGAGCTCAACTGCATAAGGCTTTTGGTGTCCGCTAAAACTCAAAAGGCACAGCAGGCTTTTTAAATTACGTCAAGTACACACTGCATAATTAGACTTGCATGGGCGCTTATATGAAGATCCAGGCGAATCCGGAGAGACATGGAAGGAAGCAGACAGACAGAAGAATTTCTGTCTAGCAGAAATTAAAGGTGACAGAGGAGCCATTAAAGCTATTAAAAGGGAAATTACCGTGAAGAACCTAAATACAGTTTGAACTAATAGAAAAATCTGAAGAGACAAAATCAGATGTTCACTTTTAATAAAACAGGAGTAACAAAGGACTAATACTCTGATGAAATATTCTTTCTTTCCCTAATGTTGCATGCCTTGCCACACCCAGCCATTTTTACTTCCCTTCCTTGATGTTAAAAACACTGACTTTTTGGGGCTCAATAGGGCATTTTCAAGATTAACAAAAAATAAATTAACAAATGAAGAACAGAAACAGGGATGCTTACTTGTTTTTAAGAGAGTGGACCAAGTAAATACAAGTCAGGAACTTCATCAAGTTCTACATATTTTTTGGGAAATTTTGTTTTCATTTATGCAACTTTTATTTTTATTAACTTTCATTTAATAATTGTGATTTAGGAGCCTGACATTGTTGAATGCCAGTAACAGTTGCAGTAATTGGTAAATTTTAGACATTTGTACAAAAGATTTGCCATGCAGTCCTTCTCACAGGAATGTAATATTATGGGTCTGCAGACAACTGAAAATGTGAGGGGAAATTGTACTGGCTTGAGTTTTGCTGGATTTTGGATCTGGTAGTAGCCTAGCTAAGATTCAGATGTATTAGGATATTTGTTCAATTTATTTGAGCTACTTTGTAGCTTTAGTAGTTGTAATAGATACTTGAAAGTTTGTGAACCCTTTGTTCTTATATAAATCTGACCTTCAATATGCTCAGATTTTCATCAAAGGCACAATAATAAATAGTTGTGAACAAGAACTTCATTCCCTTCTTGAGTGACGCAATACTAAACGTCTTCGCTGGCAAAAGTGTGTGCACCTCTAAAATTATGTGTTCAGTTTGG
The DNA here is from genome assembly GCA_037974365.1 of Hydrocynus forskahlii. Taxonomy (NCBI): domain Eukaryota; kingdom Metazoa; phylum Chordata; class Actinopteri; order Characiformes; family Alestidae; genus Hydrocynus; species Hydrocynus forskahlii. The sequence goes on from JBBPCX010000001.1 coordinate 40,379,308, forward strand.
GTTATGATCAGGGTCAAGAAGTTCAGTCAACTGGATAAAAAGTGATGATCTGCTGTAGTTATAAAACGTCAACGTGAGTCTTCACTATCAAATACTCAAAAGAGATTCCTGAATATACACAGCTGTTGATACACGTCTGCCTCTTCTGGAAACAATTCTTGAACAGTTTGGACTTCACCACTGCACTGTCAGGCAGATTGTGTACAATCACAGAACACTGTCACCCTCTGTAGAAGTGGTCAACCAATTAAAATCACTGTAACAGCAAGTTATACAATGTTCTGGAAGACCACAAAGAACCACAGGGTGACAACTAAAGATATGTAGGCCTCTCCTTCACCACAGGACAAAAAGGAACAAGTGGTGCTACATTTGAAAATCAATCCATTTATTTTTATTCGGTGTTTCACACTTTACACTGCACTAAACAGGTCTAATTATTATCAGTGCTATTTAAGTACTGACAATATCACAAAGCACTGAGAAAAGCATATTTTGACATAACATGACATGATGATGATTTCATCAAATTGTTCAGCTCTACCTGAAGCCTCCTTGTCTACTGAGTGCTTTTATACTGTCATGAACATCTGTAAATTGACAAATACAGCTCTGGACACTTACAGTTCTCATTTAAGTGTCTTTAGTTGTCCTTTAATATTTTGTGAGCAGCTTGAAAATGTGTGGCTGGCTGCACAGGTCAACAAGGAATCTATCCTACAGTAAGGGAGATTTAGATAGCTAGTGTCAATTTCCAGTGATTAAAGGACAAAATTGTGTACAATGATAAACCTAAGAGGTCCTCTTATTAAGTAGTGAGTTGTTTAGTGTTGATTACACATATTAATGTGAATGAAATCCACACTTTGGTTCATGTTTATTGCAAGTAGTCATTGGATGCCCCCTGTTCTTCTACATCTTACTCCATCATTCTTCTTTTAAGGCACTAATCTGCATATTACTCTATACTTCCATCTTTCTGCCTTCTCATGTCCATTCTGTTGTAAAGTTTAAAGCCAATTCAGTATTACAATTCAGTATTAAAAGGTGGAGGCATAAAGTAATCTCTCATAGCAGCCATTGCTGGTTTATGGAGCTGAAGTAAATACCAGCATGAGCTTGCAAACAGTTTGCAAAAAGCCACAGTAGACAGGACACATAAATGACATCTGCAGTCACATCTCTGAGTGTGATATTGTCTCGCAGATTAGATGACATTCTGTGGCTTCTGATTTCATCCATACTCTGTTGGCACGACAGGGTAGTTTCTGAGTTTCCATGCTTTTGAAGAGTGGTCCATGTGCTTTTCTTTCAGCACTTCTTCACCACTTAATTGTCACGCCCATCACTAACCCAGCCTAGCCACCTTTGCATGCAGACTCACCCCACTACTCTGCTACTGTCTGGGCTTCCATCTCAGATCTGTGTGGTGGGGGATTGTGCAATTGCCCATGTGGTAGTGATGCTTGCCATGCGTGTGGCAGGCCCCAGCACAGGTGACCTGGCCCCTCCAGTCCATAAAAGCGTCTGGCGCCTGACTGGCTCCGACTGGAGGAAGGTCCCTGTCTTTACTGGTGCCGAAGCAAAGCCAGAGAGGAGAAACCCCTGGCATCACACAGGTCAGTGCCTTCCACAGCCAGTATCTTCATACACAATGCTCGACCCGTGGTCTTCTGGGCCTGTGGCCTCCATGGAGTGGCTTTCATTTATGCCACAGGCTCACTTCACCTCCAGGAGGCGATCAAGAGCATTGCATTTGCTTCTGCATGACTAGCATTTTTCCTCACACATGGGCTTCAGCTGAAGAGGCTGATGCCCATTTTAGTACATGCCATCATCGGCTTGTCCTTGCCATTTCCCCAAGTGGGAATTCTAGTGCTTCTTAAGGGTCCTTTCATTAATGTATAAGCTCAGGTTTGTTAGATCACCCTTTGGAGGTATCAAGCCAACATAAGGCTGAGCCTAACCTAGGGCCTGTAATAAATAGTGAAGGTGTAAAAGAAACTTCAAAGTACAAGTAAGGTGGGGTCAGTAACGCCATATTAAAAACAGTTAGACTTTTACTAGATTTCAGAATGCTAATTTCTTTCAGCAGGCGAGCATAGAAAGTGCCTACAGACATCTGGAATGGTTATAGAGGCATGTCCTTGAACAATGTGAGCATAAAGGCCAAAAGCAGATATGAATAGTGAATAAAGCCCATACAAATCATGTTATTCACAATAAGTGAATAAAGTACAAACAAATCATGTTATTTGCTTGCCAGCTTCCTTCATTGATCCATCTTCAAACGTGTAGTACTTCTATGAAAAACATTAATTTGATCCCTGTGAGGAGCGTAAACCAGTTTGGGAGCTTTGTCCTTCCCCATTTGCTCTTCAGCTGCCTCGGTAACTTTTACACAAATAAATCTGACAGTTATGTTTGAGAAACCTGTGCATTTTTGGCTGCTACATCAAAATGTTAATTAATAAATAAACAAACAATCATACCACTAAGAATAATTCAGGGATTGTGTCAGTGCAGTTAAGAGACTGCAAAATAACACTTTCTATGGTAAAAGTCCCATGAATTACCAGTGCTCAATGTGCAGACACCTCCAATTGCATTAGTGTTAAAAAAGATACATGCGCTATGTCTATGCGCTTAGCTATCAAGCTGCCAAGTCCTATTGTGTCTGTCTTTGCAATTACATCTTGTGACCTCAAGACCACAAGAGTCCATCTTTTTCACAGAATTTTAACTAATTCCAGGACCAGCAAGTCACTAATAGCTCAGTGTAGATATTTGTTGCCCTAATAAAAGCAAAGGTTTGCCTTGGTGCAATCTCACACTTTGATCAGTAAATAAAGGAAATATTCCCATGCAATGAAACAATGCTTCTCATAAATTCACACAGGTCACACGGTGAATTAATCCTTCTTATATTTTTTTTTTATATTGTTCTTCACATGCTGAGAATAGTGAGTTTTTATAAACCACTTCTATCTCATCAGTAAATAAAATGAATTAAATATTAATGAATCAGAGCGGCCTCAAAGAAGATTGTGGATGTAGTATGACTTGAGTGTTTTAATTGTTAAACACATCCAATAATTTTCTGGGCTGACACTAAACAGTAACAGTAAAAAATCTTTGCAAATTGGTTATTGATATACTTGGAAATTGTTTTTTTTATGTCGGACATTTTGTAGAAAATTATGTCTAGATCTACAAATGAGGTGTTGTCTGCTTCAATATGCATATGTTTGGAAAAAAAACAGATTATTGAAAACTTGTTTTATTATTCAATCAAGAAAACACTATACACTGTACTATAGTTTTTAGAACAAAATCTTGAGTAAAACCATATATCAACAAAGTATTCTGAATAGCGTTAGGAATGAACATGCAAAATTTCTTAATTGCAAGGTGTTCTAGAAGCTGAGATTTTTGGCTCTGAATGTGGAGAAAACAGATGAGGAAAACAGTTTTAATATAGTCTTAATGTTACATGATCCATTTGTGTGAATGTTGTTGGAAATGACCTATTAGTGATGTATGACAGGGCATGATTGTGTCAAGGGTACAGCTAAGCCTTCAAATTTTGGAAAACACAGACACAGATAGACATGAATTGACTAATCACCCTGAAAAAAAAATTCTGTTGACACTTTGTGATCACACTTCTGGAAGAGACATTTGGTGGAACCAACAACGTCATTTATGCCTGTAATTACTTGCCTAGTAAACATGAACAAAACTGTCAAACAAGAAAACAGGCACAGTTTGACCAAACTTTAAAATGAAGACAGACGTTTTTCTTAATTTAATTGCTTTGTAGTTGTATGGTAAAGCCCATGCTCCGAAGTGTATGAGAGGAAACCAACATACAAATGTAATTCACAAGGGAATTGAACTACTTATAATACAATGAATAAAAGACAATTATTAACAAGATGCAACAGTTTATATTATCTTCATCATGTGAATCAAAAAACCTGTTCACAGTTGGACTCATGGTTTAGTTCTGACCAACTTTTAGAACTTTGCAAATGAGTCACTCTACCCTTTTTGTTACTTTACACTTTAAGGCAAACTATTAAAGAAAGACACTGCAGGTGAATATGGTAAAATCACAGAGATCATGGATTCATGGATATTTCATGGATATTTTCATGAAAATAACTTTCTGAAATTTGAGTATGCAAATGATGCATTATCTTATTAAATATGCATTTATTTTCATTTATTTCAAGAACAAAACTAATATTAATAATATTGGATAGAGGTTCAAAGTACTTTTTTATTTTGTTGAGATATAGGAGTCAAAGGATTTTACGGAGAGAATTAGTCTTTTTAATCACTCCATAAATCAGAAAGTTCTATCAACAGCCCAAACATCAACATTTTCACCCTGTTTTTAGTAATAAAATAATATATAAATCCACCTGTAATAGATATATGAACAAACTGCTCTGTAGAAATGTTCAGAACATAGATAAGAATAAAAAAGGTTTGGTGTGTGTTTGTGCTGCTGGAAATGAAAAAAAACATTTTGAGAAGACATTCTTGTAAAAAAAAACACTATTTACATACACAATATTGAATCAAATCCTTAGAAATAACAATTTAGGACATTTAAAACTCATAAAAGCTGACAACTGAATAATAAAGATTTTGCATGAGCAAAACACTTAACCTTGAGTTGCTCCAGGGGAACAGGGGGCTGATTCTCCAATTATCGAACCATCCGAACAATGGGCGTAAAAGCTCCTTCGATTGCTCGGTCATGGAGTGGTTCGGGCACTATAGTAGATATACAGTAAACCCCCGTTTACTTGCTTATTTTTTCTGAGAACCGAACTTATACTCGTTCCTGGAAACCCCACACATTCATGGAAATCGCAGATATCCGCCACGTTATTTTTTGCTTTTGCCCCCTCATCCTCGTGCTGGTTGTTTATATTTGGGCACAGCACTTAGCAAGGCAATCAGACGCACCTGAACGGAATAAGCCTCCGCTATTCAGTGTCTGATTGCCTTGCTAAGCACCACGCCCCAAACATAAACAACCCAGCACCAGGACAAGGGGGCATGGCGGACGAGCCCCAGATATATATACTTTTTCATGCATTTTAGTGCTAAATTATTAAGAAAAATAAAATTTTGCTAATTTTGTATCATAAATATTAACAGAAAATTAACAAAAAGCTACATTTCCATATAAAATATAACTATAAAAGTTTTGGTACTGTCCAGACTGTCCACAAAGAAAGCGCATCTTGGGATGGTGAAATACTGCTGTACTTGGAAGATTTGAAAGTAGCCAATCCAAGAACGTTATTTTTTTCTCCTTGTTGCTGATTGGTTGCAGCCCTGTGATGCATCTCTGCCAGCTGCAGTCCAGAATTTTCCCCATGGAGCTATCTCAAGTGTTCTCATGTTTTTCGTTTTGTTGTTCTTAAAGCCCTATTTTTTTTTTTACTGTAAATTAAATTAATTTATTACTTTATTTACCCTGCTTATACCAAAGAAAATGACAGTGCAAAGAAAACATGTGTGCATGAATTGCAGTACAGTCTATATAGGGGTAACATCGGTATTTTACATTCTAGCACTGCGGGAGACAGCAGTTCAGTGTACACTGTTTAGTACGGATATGGGTTTACCTTTACATTTTCTTTAAGGGCAATGTATTAAGCTGAAATGAAATTAAAGTGTTTTGGGAGCATATTTGAGGCCCTATTTACACTATAAAATGGGCATTTTTAGGAATTTTTTTACCACATCACAAATTTGCAGTTTTTCACTATGTGCTGGTGTTTCTGGAATGTAAGCCCTGCGCGTGTTGGGGGTTTTCTGTATACTATACTAGCCAAACAGAACATGGGAGCAAGCCGAGCACTGTAGCCTGTTCCTTTATAAAGTCACGAGTCTCCTTTCAGAGTGCAGCGATAAGAGCTGCCGTGGTCCTAGACTCAAGGTTCATCTGTAAACAGCACTAAGAGTTGATTGACTTAGCTCGATTTGATTCAATCTGGCTTGACCCGATCTGACTCAAACTGAACTAAAGTAACATGACTTAACTGGTCTTGACACAAGCTTCTTGACTCATGCTCTGTTATGAGGGCACCAGTGGAGGCTGCCATAATAGCATTTGAGCCTTGAGTCAATTCAATTCGACCCGACTCGGTTCAGCCCCGACTCGATTCGGATCTGCTCGGCTCAAACTCAACTCAGTACGCGAAATCCTTACTTTTTATGATGACCAGTGTTCATAAACACTGCTCGCGGAAAGGTTGTGCTAGTTTACCGCTAGTGAAATGGCCGTCTAAGGTTTGCACTTAGACTGAAGCTGGTCATTCAATAATGGTGGAAAACTGAGCTGTTACCATGGCCTGTAAAACAAAATTACCAGTCGATCCAGCACCTAAGGAAAACAGAACGGGGAAGACATTAATTAATTATAAACACAGCAACGGAGATGTAAAAGTGGGAACCTAAATAATATCATAACGATCATATGGATTAACCATTACATGACCATAACACTTAAAAGGTAACAAGGATAATCAATGCCCTCCATCACCACATCTACAGCATGAATGTCCCTTGAGCTGTTCTTTTCTCAGAACATGAGAACTCCAGTTGCTTGGTCACTGGGGCCGATTCTTCCCATGTCGAACCCAGGATAAGAGTAGCTGGGATTGTTTCCACATGAGGACCAAGCTCATCTGGAAAGGGTGTGTAGCGGAGTGGGGCACCTTAATTGGGAGAGAACTGGAGTTGGAGGAGACAGGAAAGCAGGTCACTCCACCTGGGTTTGGAATGGTTCGATGCAGCAATGCAGCAGCTCAACTGTTCTACATCTGGCACGGGTAATCCTGCTGCTGGAGGACACAGATACAGGAGTCACATGAAACACGAGGAACTTTATTTCAGTGCTTTCTTTGGGCACATAAATAGACACAAGGAAACAAACTGAGCACTCAACCAAAACATAGACCGTTTCTCTCTTCGCTCTGGCTTGGGCATAGTGTAACGCTCAGGACAGGACGCAAAGACGTCACTCCTTCACTGAGCCAAACCCAATGTAGCTTTACTCGTTTGCAGGAGTCACAAGGAACATTACTTGGATTAGACTTACTCCTCCATCTGAGTCATGGGGAATGCTTCAGTGACGAGACTTCCTCCTTCATCGGAGTCACAAGGAACACTTCAGTGATGAGATTTACACATTCATTGGAGTCACAAGGAAACACAGGGAATACACGAGGAACACAGGGAATGCAGGCTCTCCACGAAGTGCAGCAGCCAGTGATTCGGTTTCGCTGTTGTCACTCCTTTGAGGAGACCTAACCTTTCTCCACAAAGCAGAGCCAGCAGGTAAGCAATCACCAGAAGAGACAAAGGATGGTGCTATGATAGAGCATGATAGTCCATGGTTTTTCACAAGGGTATCACGAGGATGTTATGAGAGAGATCATACCCTGGAGTGCTCAACCTACAGGGCTTTAAAGGAAACAGAACACAAAGAGCGAGACACAAAAAACAGTCTTTCCCTTGTGAACACACAAGGAAAAGACTAACAGGCTGCTGATGAGCAGAACACCAGGACTTAACATGAAACAGGTGGATGCTAAGCCACTGCATGAAACCACAACAAACATCCACTTGCCACAAGGGGCATGGCAGGCAAGCCTTGGCTCAGCAGCCCGGAGTTCCAGACCAATGAGGGCGGAGGATGCGGCCCGGACGTCACAGCTTACACATCAGTTGATGCATATTGTTTAGACATTTCGTCAGATTGATTTCGTTTTTAATTAATAATTTTTTTTTCTGCATCTTCATGCAAGTGCAAACTGTTGTTGTCTTTTCCACAAAGCTTTTAGATGTGACTCTTTCTTTAGATGTGATTCTTTTTTTAAAACTGAAGTGTCAAAGCATATGATGGACCTGAATTAATTGCGTTGCCAGAAATTGAAATCAGCCAATGGATTTTCCGGTTGAAAACCCATCTTTGTACTTATCTGGATGCAGTAAAATTATGCACCAGAAAGAGAGTTTTCCAACAATACCTGGAATGTCATCAAGGACATCACAGGTATTGTTGGACTGTGCGTGCTGCATAAACATGATAACCTTTGGTGAATTTAGAAGAAATTTACATATGTAAATAGACAACTATGTACTAAAATAAACACATTTTGGATGTTTTCTTCCCAGACTTGTTATTAAAGCAAAATAGTGTCACGATTTCGGTCTATGGCTGCTAGGGGCCGTCCTCGGACTTTGCAAGTGCCCTTAGTGGGTGTTACCTAATCTCTATTCGGCTGTCAGTAAACAACTCCCAGCTGAACAGAGATTAGGAGTTATTATTGTCTGTCCCCTTATTGGTCCTTTCTTTAGTTTGTGTCATGGAGCATTACAGTCACCTTATCCCCGGTGTGTCTTCTGTCTCTTCTTAGTTCAGTTTTCGTGTCTGGCCCTTGAGCCTTGTTTCTGTTCTGTTTTGTTTGGTCTAAAATAAATCATCAACTCAAATGGAAGTCTGCGCCTGAGCCTCTCATTCCCTGTCCGGACATGGGCCGGTCATGACAAACAGCCAAAAATATCTGCTTTAAAGGAATTTTATAGAGACATTATACATGATCAATACATTTTACCTTCTTTGATATCTTTGATACCATACTATCTGAGGATGGCTGCCGTCACTCGGTGTCCTCTTCAACTTTGCGTTTTTCTTATGTTTGCCGTGTTATTTTTTAGTTTCTTTGCAACCCGCAATGCTCTCATCTCCTACAACAGACAAACTCTCCTAGACATTCGACAAAATTCGCATGCCGGTCCTTCACAGACCGACATTTTTGTGAATGGAGGTGACTTACTTTGGCTATCTGGGAAGAAAAAACGCCTGAGAAAATGGGGCAAAAGAGCCAGGACCCTCGTCAGGCTGAAGAACAGACAACACCGCTCCCCACTTCCCTGCATTCTTCTAGCGATCGTCCAGTCTTTGGAAAACAAGCTGGATGAACTAAGGGCCAGGATGATTTTTCACAGGGACACCAAAAACTGCAACGTCTTTGTTTTCACAGAGACATGGCTGGACCCCTCCGTCCCTGACTCAGCCATTGTCCGCGAGGAACTCTCCATTCACCGCTAGGACAGAACAATGGACTCAGGAAAATGTAGGGTCCTGCTGCTGCCAGCCTATAGGCAGAAGCTGACACGCGAGCAGCTTATGACACGTTTGGTTCAGCGCTGGACCGACCAATCAGACAACGTCCTGCGTCACTGCTTCAACATCACGGACTGGGAAGTTTTCCGGACAGCGGCTGATAACAACGTCAACAACTACGCTGAGGACGTAACAGACTTTATTCACAAATGCTTCGATGATGTCGTACCGTGGGTTAATGTACGGACTTACCCCAACCAGAAGTTGTGGGTTAACGGAGAGATCCGCGCAGCGCTCAGAGCATGGACTGCAGCCTTTAAATCTGGAGACCCACGAGAGTACAAAACATCCTGGTATACACTAAGAAAAGCAATAAAAACGGCCAAAGGACAGTACAGAGAAAAGGTGGAATCCTGCTACAGCAACTCCAACACCAGGAACATGTGGAGTGGACTAAAGACCATCACTGACTACAAGGGAAAGAGCTGCAGAGTGGGGGAGGTAAAGGCGTCTCTACCAGAGGAGCTGAACACCTTCTATGCACACTTTGAAAAACACCTATCTTAGGAGCTTTTGCTGGAAAAGGACAGCTGCCCTCTTCAGATCTCTCAGGCAGACGTGTGTAAATATTTCAGGAAAGTAAACACATGGAAAGCTCCTGGACCAGACAATGTCCCAGATCGTGCTCTCAAAGCATGTGCCCACGAGCTGGCAGATGTCTTCACTGACATTTTCAAACTTTCCCTGCTCCAGTCTGCTGTCCCAACATGTTTTAAGCGGACCACCATAATCCCTGTCCCAAAGAAAACTAATGTGAGCTGCCTAAATGACTATCGCCCAGAAGCACTCACCTCCATCGCCATGAAGTGCTTTGAGCGCATAGTCAAAGCTCACATCACATCTTTACTCCTTGCCTCACTTGATCCGCTCCAGTTTGCCTACAGGTCTAACTGATCTACAGAAGATGCAATAGCAATTGCACTTCACACTGCCCTCTCCCACACACATGCGAATGCTATTCATCGACTATAGCTCCGCTTTCAACACCATCATACCATCCAGACTCGTCATGAAACTCCGTGACCTGAACATCATTTCCTCCCTGTGCAGCTGGATCCTGGACTTCCTGACAGACAAACCTCAGGTGGTTCGGATCGGCAACTTCACCTCCTCCACACTGACACTCAGCACTGGTGCCCCCCAGGGATGTGTGCTCAGCCCCCTGCTGTACACCCTGTTTACCCACGACTGCATGGCAACACACAGCTCCAACACCACCATCATCGGCTGCATTTCTTATGGAGATGAGTCGGAATACAGAGCAGAGGTGAGGGCCCTGGCATCATGGTGCCGCAACAACAACCTGCTGCTCAACGTCAGCAAAACCAAGGAGCTCATCATGGACTACAGGAGACTGCAGGGAGGAGGCCACGCCCCCATCTGCATCGAGGGAGCAGAGGTGGAGAGAGTCAGCTGCTTCAGATTCCTGGGCATCAACATCAGTGAGGATCTGAGCTGGTCACACCACATTGGTGTGATCACAAAAGCAGCAAGACAGTGGCTCTTCTTTCTACGGCGCCTAAGAATACTCACCAACTTCTACTGATGCACCATCGGGAGTATTCTGTCTGGCTGTATCACCACCTGGTATGGCATCTGTAACGCTCTGGACCGCAAAGCTCTGCAGAGGGTGGTCAGATCAGCATGGCGCATCACCAGGACTGAACTACCAGCCATCCAGGACCTGTATAGATAGCGCTGAAGGAGGATGACAGCCACAGACTTTTCACACTCCTGCCATCAGGCCAGCGGTACAGGAGCATCCAGACACGCACCAGCAGACTCAGAGACAGTTTCTATCCACAAGCCGTCAGGCTTCTGAACTGCTGACATTCTGCACACACCAGCATACACTCACCACCACTATTGGACTCTTCACAATGTCACTTTAAACAACGCAACTTTAAACCCTCACTGCACAGTTTTGCACTCCACATTCAAAATACCTCACTGCATCATTTTGCACTAGAATATTAAACTCTTTCAATACCTGTAAATACTAAACACTCTTAAAAATGTTTTCTTATCATTGTACCTATTTTTCTACTTTTAATTTTTAATTTTTATAAATATCTATCTATCTATCTATCTATCTATC
>JBBPCX010000001.1:40390725-40425467 GCA_037974365.1 Hydrocynus forskahlii
GGGGGGGGGGATACACACACACACACACACACACACACACACACACACACACACACACACACACACACACACACACATACATACACGTACATAAACAGATTGTATGCTAGCTTGGAAACCTTATGTCTATAGAGGGCACAGGAACTCAGTTGGCAAGAAAACTGTGGTCAATGAGCATGCTTTAATCCTGCGTGTCTGTGTGTGTGTGTGTGTGTGTGTGTGTGTGTACATGTGTGTGTATGTCTGTGTGTGTGTGTGTGTAAGTAAATGAGTGAGTGGGAGAGAGAGAGAGAGAAATTCCCATGGGCATACTACCATGAGGAGTTGAGTACAAACGCTTCAGTGCTCACAATTGTTCTCTGTGGGGAGACACTGTCTGGAGACTGTGTGTGTGTGTGTCTGTGTGTTTCTGTGTGTGCATGCATGCACCAATTTCTCTGTGAGTAAATATATTTATGTATGAAACATTTCCAGGAAAAAGACAATGATTACAGATGGTTTAACAATTGAGATTATCTTGTTTGCAAGAGAGTCGTAGCATTTTAACATGCTTTTTTATTTATAATGCTGATGTAACCTCAGGGAATTGACGAATTAATCTGGAATCTACATTAAAAAAATTACATTTGATGTTTGAATATTTCTGGCCATATTTTTCTGTCTTGTAATTACTTAAACTTTGGTGTTCACACCTCCAGTTCAACTGGTTTCATGTACTAAATAATACATGGCTAAATAAGTGATTAAAGATGTAATAAACGCACAAGACCCGCACCCATAGAAAGACTTTATGTATAGTGCTGTGTAAAAGCTATGTAAAAGGTTTATATAATTTGTTTTTCTATCCCATAAACCTCACCTAAATCTCAGAGGCCTTACCTAATAATGCATTTCAGTACATCACTGACATGCTTTGTAAGTCTTAAGCCATCATGCTTTTTAAGTTTAACTAATATGAATTTGGCTTTGCTCAGATTATTCAGCATGTCGAAGAAGGCATAATGTACTTAAAGCAAATCCCATTTTTATGTTTTGAGTAGCATCATGTAATGGGGAACAACCTAACTAACATGTAGAATTGGACCTGACTAATTTTGGGAGAACAATGGCATAATTCTGTGAGTTACATACATTAAAAGTAGTCTAGAATGACTGAGAAGCCTATGTGTATGTGTGTGTGGTGTGTAGCCCACTCATACAGTGATGCCAGGCCAGGTTATGAGGGTGACAACGGGCGCTCCTATACCTTGTGGAGCAGACGCTGTAGTGCAAGTGGAGGATACAGAGCTCCTGCGGGAATCTGAAGACGTAAGTCTTTCTCTCTCTCACTCTTTCTTCTAGTCTTCTTGAAAATTCTTATTTTTTAGGGGCATAATTTAGGAGACAGGTGTGTTGAATTTGAGCTCTTTAGGGTGGTAAATCTCCATGATCAGGACTGGAAACACCTGATTCAGCAGACCTATAAGTGGGGATATAATTCACATTTTAGTTGCCTTTTATTGTTAGATTGATGAGTCAATATAATCCCTTAGTCTTCAAGTTGTCAAAGGACACTGTGTTGTAGGGCACAGAAGAATTGGAAGTTCGGATTCTGGTGCAGGCACGTCCAGGCCAGGACATCAGGTCAGTCCCATGTGTAACAGTGTGTCATGTCATGCTTTTTAAATGAAATCTCTTTTTAAATGAAATCTCTTTTCGCTTATTAATGAATACTCTATCTACTTTAATTTATTGTCTGACTCTGCCCCATTAAACTCAAACACAGGCCAATAGGTCATGATATAAAGCGTGGGGAGTGTGTCCTAGCAAAAGGAACACACATGGGTCCATCAGAAATTGGCCTGCTGGCCACAGTGGGCGTCACAGAGGTTGAAGTGCATAAGTTCCCTGTTGTAGCAGTCATGTCAACTGGCAATGAAGTGAGTAGATTTTAGATATTTTTCTCCACCCTGTCCTCTTTGCTTTAGATATCTCACACACATAGTCATTTGTGTCTTACTTTAAATGTGTCTATATCAGCTTGTGTCCATGTCTGTGTGTGTGTGTTTGTGCTTGTGTATGTGTGTGTAGTTGCTGAACCCTGAGGATGACCTCCACCCAGGGAAGATCAGAGATAGTAACCGATCCACACTGCTGGCCACCATCCAGGAACATGGCTACCCTACTATTAACCTCGGCATCGTCGGAGACAAGTACGTGTCCCCATTTTTCAGCCAAATACAACCATTGGACAGTTACAATTATAATTATTTTGCTTATTTTAATTTCCTTTTCTGAGCAGAATAGAAGGTAAACTTAATTTTTTTGTTTCTTTATTCAGCCCTGATGACCTGCTGAATGCCCTGAATGAGGGCATCAGCCGTGCAGACGTCATCATTACATCTGGAGGAGTATCAATGGGAGAGAAGGTGAGAGTGCAAAAGTGGTCTTGGATCAGAACTCTTGATTACAAGCCCAACTCCAACTGAGCTTTGATGCCATCTAGTGATATTTTATGCTTCCTGCAACAAAGCAGGTCTTGTAAACCAGTGGCCCCCAACCCCCGGGCCGTGGACCAGTACCAGGCCATGGGTCATATGGTACTGGTCTGCGGGCTGCACAAAAAAAAAAAATCTTACAGTATTTCCGTTTTATTTACTATCAGAGTCTAAACGATGTTTAGACACATTGGATTTACCTTTTTTATTATATTTTAAAGATACCCCATTATTATGTTTTAAAAATATCCCTATTTGTATGCGTATCATTTATTTGTATAAATACGTATACGTATATTTATCTGCCACTCCTTAAAGGCCGGGCCGTGAAAATAGTTTCTGATATTAAACCGGTCCGTGACGAAATAAAGGTTGGGGACCACTGTTGTAAACCACATTGTTTGCTTTTTACCAAATGACATTCCAGTATGATTATGAATGAGATGATTTAAACTATTTTAACTTTTGATGCTTTAAATGCATTTGTTTTATTTGTTCAAATTTGAAGAAAGATTTAATGCAATTTAATTAGTAGTTTATTTAGTTCTAGCTACACCAATGGACAAAATAAACTTCATAGAATGTATTAATTTTCTGGCTGAATTCAATAATATTATTTTCATCATGTGCTTACAAACATGCACGAACCTGTAGATGAAAATCTTGAGAGCAACACTGACTGCATGTTCCAAACAATGACGTGTATTTATCATATATATAGCCAATGGATGTACTGCAGCTGTGGCATGCTTAACCATGCCTTATGACAATGTATTCACTCTAGCTCCACTTCTGTTTATAGCTGCTCTGCACTCGCCCTAAACTGTTAGAATCTGCACTGCCTGTCACAAATTGTTAAAAATATATCTTGCATAGAGTCAGAGAGTCAGTCAGAGAGTTAGTGCCAATTTTTGAGTGTTACACAAGACTGAGTTTTATGTCTTTTAGTAAGAGTAAAAGGCAACTCTTATAGGGTGGCCCACTGGGCTTTCTAGCAAAAAAAACCAAAACATCAGTGTGTTATTAGTGCTTCATTTTTGACAGCCCTAATAACAACACGGTTCATATGTTAATGTGATATTTTGCATATATGCAAATGTTTGCTAATTTGTCTTGAATCATTTTATAAGAGAAGTTAAGATAAACAATTTAGTCTGATAAACCATTTTTTATTCTGGCCATTGCATTGGTACTGAGCTTTATAATTATATTGGCACCAGTATTAAAATGTTTCATGTCCTTTGTTTTCTGGTTTTGGTCCATCCTTACCCAGCCTTACTGTTTGCTGTCTCTGAGAGAAGGGGGGTTCATCAGAATCAGCAAAGTCAGCATGATCAATATCTTTCTTCTTTTTTCCTTTTGTTTCATCAGGACTACCTGAAGCAAGTTCTGGATATTGACCTCCATGCCCAGATTCACTTTGGTCGAGTGTTTATGAAGCCAGGGTGAGAGCAGGACATAGCATACTAGTGTAAAACAAGGTTAGAAAAGAAAACTCAAATGTCAGTCATGTTCTCTTCTTCCCTTCTCTGCAGTCTTCCCACCACCTTTGCCACCTTAGACATAGACGGCACTCGGAAGCTAATCTTTGCCCTGCCAGGTATGCCTCTGCATATTGGAGTAAAATGAGACGTGTGTGTGAAGTGATAAGCTGGTGTGATTGACACAACAAATTCCTCAGTTATGATGTCTTAAGTTGGCTTTCTGGTATGCTTTGAATATAACATACAAATTCAAAATCATCACATCTAAGCATCTGAAGTAAGAATTGTAATTGTAAATTAGAAGTTATTTAATCATTTACAGTTACTGAGTAATTCTTTCAAATATATACAAAGTATGCAAGTTCACAGATGCTTGGTTGACATGGAAACTTCCCTACAGAAGTGAGCAGTTTGATCCTATGAAGAAAGACTTCCCCAGAATTTCTCCCTCAAAGTCCCAGCTCCAAACCAGACTTTCAAACTAACAGGTTTCACCCCTCAATATAAGACATTGTCAGCCTGTGTCTCCCTTACTGCACTTCTTCCTGCCTGGCCTTAATCTCCCTCATCCAATCGGTGCCCCCTCTGGCCTCTGCCCCACCTTCTACCGTGACCAATCCTGAGCCCAGCTTGTGCCCTGACTAAGGCAGGCAGGCCAGGGTAGTGGTGACAGCGGCTCTTTCTATATTCCCCCCTCTTTGAAGGTAATTTCACCTACAGAGACACAGGGGCGACTCTCCTCGAGGCCGTGCCTTTGAGCGACACCGAGGCCAGCAGGCTGCCTGTGCCTCCTCCCCAACGCGGAAGTAAGGAACTCCCCGTCTTTACCCTGAGCTCAGAAAACGGAAAAACATGGACGCTGAAATCTGAACGTTAGATTCTAGACTAAAAGTACCCAAGGAAGAAAAGAAATCATAACAAGCTAAGACTATGATAATATATTAGAAAATAAAATCTTAAACAAAAAATTGGAAACTCAAGTAAAAATACACGAACGATCAAAAAAAGCATCAGACATAGAATGCAGCTGTGTCTGTTCTGGTAGCTGAACTAGTTTGAGACTAGCAAATTATATCAGTGAACTCTGATACACCTTCGTTAGAAAAAGCCAAGCTAAAACAAGTGGGAGCAAAGCATCAAAATGAAACACAGAGGGAAAAATACTGGCTAGATTTGTTCCAACATGCTTTTGTCACATTTTTTCTGTTCTGTTTTCTGAGAGAGAATGTTTAGAAGTTTTGTCAGCAGGTCCGTGGCTTTGTGTGGTGGTATTTGTGTTGTTTATGATGCGCGTTTGAGTCCTGTGTTGCTCTCTCAGCTCCACTGTAAATGTCTTATTCCATGGCGTGGTGTCATTAAGTTGTCTTATATCCCCTCTTTTCTTTTTTAAAGTAATTTAACCTGTGTGTCTGGAGTTGTTTTCTAATGTCCTCTCTCCTATCCCCTCTTACTCTTTGGTGTTGAGGAGAGCACCTACACACCTGGTACAGTCTCCTGCCTGGTTTGGCAAAAGCAATGTGGGAAGTTGGTCTCAAACTGCCATTTGTGAAGGCAATCCTGGAGCCTGGCACAGCTGGAGCTGAAAAGCCATCCACTTTCTTTGTGTGGCCTCAAACGTTTCTCCAGTTCCTTACACCACTGCCCTCTAGTGGACTCTACTGCCTCTAAGGCCTGATATTAGTGCACCCACTATAATAACCCAAGATCCCGCACGGATATTTTGCCCTTAGATCACATCCCCTAACCAACGTTACAATCCCCCCTTAGAAAAATAACAATAATATACCTCCAACATCCAGCTTATCAGTTTTCCTGTTCTTTCTTTTTTTCCTTTCTTTCTCTCCTCCTTTCTCTTGTTCAGGTAACCCAGTATCAGCCGTCGTCACCTGTAATCTCTTCGTCATTCCTGCATTAAGAAAGATGCAGGGCATCCTGGATCCAAGGCCCACTATCATCAAAGCCAGAGTAAATACAGACCTTAAAGAAATATTGTGAAAAACTAAATGTGCACAGGTTTTTCCTTATGCTGAATGTAGTCAATCAACCAAAAAATATACAATGCCTGAGGTTTACTTCTTAACTTTTGCACTGAAGCTATGAGGTTGTTGTTGCTAACCAATAAGGGTGTAGCAGTTTCATCAAAGTATTTAATTATACTTAACCTTTACTGGCAAATCCAAAAGTATGCCTAGATTTAAATGTGGAGTGGGGATGTGCTGTATCAAACTTATGCAAGTTTTTGCATAGTTCGTAGCTTCTTTAGTACATTATATTGCAACAGGACATGCCATTTTTATTAATCTCAGCCAAACTTACCAAGACATTTCAATGTGTAAATTGACTGCCAAATCATATCCCAAACGACTGGTTTGACATCGTATACTTTCCATACCTGTTCATTTGATATCCATACTCTTGCCCATTTTATCGATAACAGTATGTTGTAAGCACCTTTCACACATGCGCTTTACCTAAGAATTTAACAGGAGTATGTAGGGCTAATTGAACAGGAAAAGGTTAAATGTTAACATAAGCCAGTGTCAATATCTTGTAAGTTAACTTACTTTTACCTAGTACAATACTCTGTATATTACTGGGAAAGCTTCTGTGTAAACAGAAGTTGATACATTTCTGGGAAATACTAAGACATCTAGATTACAGCCAGTAAAGCTGGACAATTTTGAATTTTGTGACTGAATTCTGAATTTGAAGTGTATTGTAGTGTATGATGTTCATACTACAAAAAATCTACCTTACATGTGTGAATGATTTACCAGGATTTTCATGTATAAACATGTGCATCCTGGTAAATGATGTGTAAATAACACAAACCCCAAACCTACCCATAAAGGTATTCCGATAATGTCTTGGGTTTTGGATTTTCAGAATGAAAGGGGCTATAAAGTGACAGAAAGCTCACACACACTAGCCTCGAACTGGGGGAAGATAAGCAATCTCATATGTTTTGGTTTTTGGGGTTTTTTTCTTTGTTCTTTGTGGTTTCCTAAAGCTTCTGTGGGCACCCCGGGTCAAACAACGTGCTTTGTTATAATATGCAGATATAAGTACACATCCTCTACAGACAACATACTGCTGCACATTAAAATGCAATTACTGTTTACTGTATAATTGTGCATATCTGAATAATGGTATAACACTGTATATTTTCGTATGGTAAATTCAGCAAATCACTAGAAATTGACTACTAATATTGCCGGAAAATGCCACAACGTGACCAACTATATTTAGGATTTGGGTAAAATTGCATAAATTATATTTTTACATATTTCTTTCTCTCTGGGATGTCATCATGATACACCCTTTTATCTTTAGCTCTCCTGTGATGTTAAGCTGGATCCACGTCCAGAGTATCACCGCTGTATATTGACGTGGCATCACCAGGAGCCCCTGCCATGGGCACAAAGTACCGGTAAGACATGATTTGTACTTAGCAGAAGTTGTTAGCAGAAGTTGGTCTTACCATAGTCTTTTTGTCTTTTGCCTTGTCTGACACTCTCTGACACTCTTTCTCGTGTACTGCTCAGGAAACCAAATGAGCAGTCGGCTCATGAGCATGCGCAGTGCCAATGGACTTCTGATGTTGCCTCCCAAAACAGAGCAATACGTGGAGCTGCACAAAGGCGAGGTGGTGGACGTCATGGTCATAGGACGGCTATGATGTCATCTTAAGGCGGACCAACTTGAACAGCGAGAAAAGTGGTGCATGTCCACATATCATTTACTACTCTGTAATATGCAACGGCACAGCTAGTTTTTATTGATTTGGATAAAGTTGATTAAGTATAGTCAACATTTCAATCAAGAACAGTTACATGACAAATTTATGAAAATCAATTCAAAGACATCCTAGTATTTCAAAGAAAGAAAAATATACCTTTTAAAATAATATAAATATATATATATGAAATATAAGAGATTTATTCTGTAATATAATTATTATGATTATTGATATAATTATATATATATTAATCATATTAAGCAAGTCTATTCTCTTTCATCGCAATTGCTTTTGTGTGTTCAGTGCTAGACCTTATAGATAGCAGTAGCGTTTTAATAAAGAGCTGTAGGCGCCTGTTCAAAATACATCTGAGAACTTATTTTCTCATCAGCAGAAAATATGGTTTTTGAGGGATGAGAGCACTTGACATTATATCTGGGACCCTTTTTTGGTTCCCTGACATGAGATGGTGCTTTTTTAGGCTCCTCCAGGTGCACCAAGGTGACCCAGCTTTTTTCCCTTTAGTATTATACTGTATGCTCCATGGAAGCTTCATTAGACTTCATAAAGGCCTCACAAAACTGCTTTGCTTGTTGTTTATCTTGTGAGTCGTGTTTATGTGCGCAGTGCCAAAGGCCTGGGCTGTTGGGGAGGTTGTGTGGTTATGAAATTGAGAGGCATAATACTGTTGAATAATGCAGACAGTGCTATCTACACATCAGATGTAAATGTGATGATTCAGAAGTCAGCAAATCAGCACAGGTTCAATTTGGATTGCTGAAACACACTGAGAGGCTCAAGCAGTCCCGCAGGCTGCCTCAGTCCAGAACATCCTTCATAACCACCTCTCCTCATTGCTCTGCCCTTATTACTTCCAGTCCTACCCTCTATCCAACCTCTTTAACCAGCCCAGTCCACTCCTAGAGGCTAAGGGAGCTGGGACCTTTTATTTGTTTGACTTTAAGGGGACAATACAGCTTATTTAAGTGCTGACAGCCTTTTTAACCTAAATACTTATAATGTACAGTCAAAAAAAGAAAAAAAAAACACGAGTCATGTACAGATATGTGACCAGCACTCCTATGGAATATACTGAAGCAATGAGGAGACATTGAACAACTCTGTACTATAATAACATTTTCTGTAATGATATTACAATTGATGAGAGAATTAAAATCCTTGATCATTATGTAAAAACATGTGGTTTAGTTTCTCTTTTTAAAATAAACATTGAAACCTGGCTGAATTATCTGACCATGTTCTTCTGTTTTCAGTGGTTTATGCAAACAGGCCTGCATGCATTTTCCTAAAAATATTAAAACTTGTGTTCTTAAGTTAGGTACCTGGCTTATAAATGTCTTGTTAACTTAAGTCAAGACAGTCACATTAAACTCGACATCCTATGCATAATATGACCAACCCAGAAGTTGAGAGAGTAAGTGGCATTCAGCAGGATCCGAGCAGAATGTGTAAATTGGACCAACTACGTGAATGATATGACTGCTTCATTTAGTGAAACAGGACAATTTGAATGTTGTAAATGTTGTGACAAAATTAATTTTGAAGATCAAACCATGTCAGAGGAACAGAAAAACATGACATCTTATGGCTGATTTGGTTGAAACTGGATAAATGGTATCACTATGCCATTATAAACTAACCTAAAAATGTAATCCAGTAACACAGGCATGTATTGGCTGCTGAATTTTCATTTTGTTGAGTAAGTCAAATGGAACTGTAGGAGATGTAAGCAATTGTAGACAAGTGTAAACATAGCTTAAGAGGTTTGGCATGCAAAGAATATAGCAGTGATGCAGTGTGTGAATTGTAACCTACATATCACAAGAGACTGTCATGCATTGGCATGCATTGGCTTCTGAATTTTCATTTGCCAATGGTAGGCATTTTTGTTGAATGAGCCAAATAAATGTGAGAAAATGTGTAAACATACCAAATTTCACATTTTTAGCTTAAACGGTTTTAGATGCAGCTCCCCCTAAGAATAAAATGTAATGTAATTTTGCACGCTTCCAAGGCATGTGGTAATGATGCAACATGCCAGTTTTTGTTAAGTCTGAGCCTTTATATAAGCTTTTTGTGAGTGAAACACCTAATTTTTACATTGACTTTATTCCACGAATAAATCATGAGCATGCACCTCCTAGAAATCAATTTCGTAATTTTTAGCAAAAGTACTTTGTTCCCAACTTTAGGGAGCAGTAGGGACACAAATATAAATCAGCCATGTGGATCTACAAGTAAAGTCTGTGTATTTGAAATCATTGATAAAAATTGTAAAAAAAAAAAAAGTTGACAAACTATATAATATAGTCATAAAAATATAAGCATTCATAAGTGTTACACATGACGCATAATCAACTTATATTGAATCTGCAATGCAATGAAATAGAAGATAATAATTAGACATGTGACCATGCCTTTGAGAGCAATATATGTAAATTACTTGTTTTTTGAGAGAGAGGCACTTTGAAGATATATTCAGATGTGCTCACAAAGTCCCCATAATATGTACCAGCATAACACACACACATCTATATGGCTGCAGCTTCAGTTGACCAGACATCTGCAAAATCACTGCATCAACTGTGGTAAAAACATAAGCCGCAGTAATACAGCACCTTCTTTTATTGAGTAGATACCTTATTAAAAATTCAAGAGTACAATTAAGGGAGCATAAAACTCAAACCTACCTTAAAATTGTGTTTCTTTTGTATGGTTGCATTCCCTTGGCCCCTGGCAGCTGGCTGGGCTGTATAGCCCATTGTAGCCGCTGGCTGGGCTGCGTAGCCCATTGTAGCCGCTGGCTGGGCTGCGTAGCCCATTGTAGCCGCCGGCTGGGCTGCGTAGCCCATTGTAGTCACCGGCTGGGCCGTGTAGCCTCTTCAGGCAGCTGGTTAGGCTGCCTAGCCTCTAGGTGTAGCTGGCCAGGCCCCTGGGCTCAGCTGCTCATTGGGCTGTGTAGCTTCTTGGGACCGCTGGCTTGGCGGCGCAGGCTCGTTGGACCACTGGCTAGGCGGCACAGCCTCGTCGAACCGGATCCAGAATTGGAAGGGCGTCAATCCACCTTCCACCCCAGCAGTCCCGATCCTCTTCCTCATCCTCAGAGCTGAGTCCCCCCATCCACTTGGTGATAGTAAACTGACTCGTTCCCGTCAGTTCATCCCAAGGCTGGCTCCAGCTTGCCACACTCGAGGAACACTCTCCATAACGCCATGGGCCCGTAGCCCAGTCTGCTGCACCTTGGTCGGTTGGTTCTTCTGTCACAACCAGTCCGTGCCTGTCCAGAAAGGAGTCGCAGGCGTGGACTTTGATTCTTTTTTCTTTTCTTTATTTCAAAACACAAAGTAAAAAGGCACAATGGCCAAACTCAAGCAAAGGCAAAACCAGGACGAACACAAAATACGGGATAGAGTGACGGAGAACCAATACTGGAGAGAACACAAAACCGGCTATTTATACCACTGTGTAAACCCCAACACCTAAACATAATAACTTGATTCCTGGCCGGCTGTGAATCCTTATTCTTTTAAGACAACCAGGGGAACTACACCCATGTGTCAAAATAAGAGCCCCCTATAGTTACAGTGCAATGGCGGCCTCTAGCAGCCGCCGACTGGGGGCTTTACAGTACCCGCATAACCTCCCCCACGGCACCACTCCAGGGAGCCCAAAAGGGCCTCCAGGCTCACACAACGGCGGAGTAGGGGTGGAGGCAGGAAAATAGAAAGACCCTCCGATACCTCCGGGGCAAGGGCCCCCTCGGTCCTAGCCTCCCTCGCGGAGCCCATCCGAGGTGGAGCCCCTTCGGGGCAAAGCCCCTTGCCACTCCCTCCATGGATGCGCCACCAGAGCATCAGATGGCCCAAAACCAGGACAAGGCAGTGGCGGCAAAAGCAACCCCCCTGCAGAAACAGGGGCACAGCTACTGGAAAAAGGGACTGAGGTGGGAGCCACAGCTTCAGGAGCAACGGCCGGGGCGGGAGCCATGGCTTCAGGAACAGGGGCCTCAGGGACGGGCTTCGGGATAGCTGCGTGCTGGAGCCTGGGGAAAGCAGCGTGCTGGAGCCTCGGGAAAGCAGCGGGCTAGAGCCTCGGGAAAGCAGCGGGCTGGAGCCTCGGGGGCTGGTACAGGAGACTGAAGCTGACGCAGGGCTGGCGTGGGAGGCTGTAGCCATCTGGGAGCCAGTACTGGAGGCTGCAGCTGTCGTGGGGCCGGTGTGGGAGGCTGTAGCCATCTTGGGGCTGGTACGGGCGGCTGAGGAGACTGCTTCACCTCCTAAAACAGCTGGCTGTGCTGCGTAGCCCGTTGTAGCCACTGGCTGGGCCGTGTAGCCTCTTCAGGCAGCTGGCTAGGCTGCCTAGCCTCTAGGTGTAGCGGGCCAGGCCCCTGGGGCTGTGTTAGCGGTGGGCTAGGCCACTTAGCCTTTTCTAGCAGCTGCTCATTGGGTTGCGTAGCTGTTTGGGACCACTGGCTCGTTGGACCACTGGCTTGGCGGCGCAGCCTCGTCGGACCGGGTCCAGAATCGGAAAGGCGTCAACCCACCTGTTGCACCAGCAGTCCCGATCCTCTTCCTCCTCCTCAGAGCTGAGTCCCCCCAGCAACTCGGTGATAGTAAACCAACTCGTTCCCGTCGGTTCATCCCAAGGCTGGGTCCAACTTGCCACACTCAGGGAAGACTCTCCATAACGCCATGGGCCCGTAGCCCAGTCTGCTGCGCCTTGGTCGGTTGGTTCTTCTGTCACAACCGGTCCGTGTCTGTCCAGAAAGGAGTCCCAGGTGTAGACTTGAAAGTAAAAGTAAAAAGTAAAAAGGCACGATGGCCAAAACTCAAACAAAGGCAAAACCAGGACGAACACAAACCATGGGATAGAGTGAGGGAGAACCAACACCAGAGAGAACACAAAACAGGCTATTTATACCACTGTGTAAATCCCAACACCTAAACACAATTATTACTTGATCCCTGGCCGGCTGTGAGCCCTTATTCTTTTAAGCCGACCAGGGGAACTACACCCATGTGTCAAAATAAGAGCCCCCTATAGTTACAGTCCAATGGCAGCCTCTAGCAGGCGCCGACTGGGGCCATTACATGCACAGTTAAAAATGAATTGTTCAGTAAATAATTGTTTACATACATTGTTCCACTTGTCTAAATCAAACCAAAAACATTTTCATGTCAAAATATTGCCTCTGTAGTTTAGTACGGCAGCTGGGAGACTAATATTGCTAATTAACAATAGAACTATAACTCAATTAACCCAAACCATGTCTGTAAAAAACAAATCACCAAAACTTCTCTTAACCTGCACAAACTACATCCAAATCTGCATTAAATAATTAAAGACTTAATTGTCCATATGATTTAGGGCAAAGTATAACTCTCAGGCAGGCGTATCAGACAACACCAGGGCTGGTATTCTCAAAGCAGTCATAAATTACTCCCAAACCACATCCTCAAGTCTGTGGGATCTTAAAAAAGATGCAGTTTGAGAGAGGTTGAAGGAAGGTTTGGTGGTATATTTTTACAGAATGTAATTTGGAATATTTGGAGCACACTGGCACTACCACTACAAATTGTTTGGATATCTATCTGGAAACTTGCATTCATCTACTTTCATGTCAAGTTCATATTTTAGAAGACATCAATTAAAGGTGACTTTTCTCAAACTTTTAAAGATCAAATCTTTGTCTAATAATGTTATATAAATATGGCATTTAATGCCTAAAAAGTTACCAGAAAGTTATTACATAAACTGACTATGAATGTGCTGTCTGATGCCTGAGAACTGTTTTGAGCTGAGGTTTTGGCCTATGGATTTTTTAATGCATTCATGACGGAGTAGTACAAGTACGGCCAAATATACACACTGATCAGCCATGACATTAAAAACAGTAAGAGATATTACACTTACCTGGGGAGGAGATGGCAGGAGAATGTTCTTTTGGTAAACCTTGGGTCCTGGCATTCATGTGTACGTTACTTTTTCAGTTTTTACAGTTTCTCTCCTACTGACATCACTTTTCATTCCACCCCTCTAATCCATAATGTTGGAACTGTTTTGTCGAACTCTTATCTTCAAACACAATGTTAACCATGTGTCAAAAACATTAGTCATCTTTGTCCTATTCTTCTTATGCATGTTTCGTTACATCTTGATTAGATCACTGCAATCGCATACTCTTTGGCGACCCCACCAAATCAATAAAGAAACCTCACTATGTCCAGTGTTTGGCTGCCCACCTCATCTCTTCTCAGACTATGGACCACATCACTGACAAACAAACACACTGCCTTCACTCTGCTGATTCCAATTTTCTTTCCCTTCCCAAAAGACAGGGTCTTTGCACTAGTAGCCCCATCCCTCTGGAATTCCCTTCCTAGTGACATTAGAAACTTCTCATCTCTCATTTCATTTAAACACCCTCTTAAAACCAAGCTTTTCAAATTAGCTTTAAATTACCTTAGACTCATATTAGCTTAGTGTTCTGTTGTGTTGCTGTGGTATTATGGTATTTTCTTTTCTTCTTGTTTGTTTGTTTGTTTTGTGTCTACTTTACATATCTGCCCTTTGAAAAGTGACACAGTGTATTTAGAAAAGGCGGTATAGAAAAGTATGCTTATTCTTTGCGAATTTACATTTGAGGGCGAATTTGCACTGAAAGTGCCCAGGAAGGGACGTATGTCATATTTCTTAAATAGTCTACGCCTCGACTGCAGTCTACGCCTCGACAGATGAGAGATGTTTTAGTTGCACAGTGCACAATGTCACTGTTTTAATGTTATGGCTAATCGGTGCACTAATACATATATCACAGAAGACATGTAGGTCCATGGTCTGATTTAGATAGTAAAGACGGTCATGCCATTTGTATTACAGACATCACAGCCCTTGGTTAGGATAAGATAAGATAAGATAAACCTTTATTAGCCCCACAAGTGTGAAATTTGCATTGTTGTGGCAGAAAGTGGATAGTACAATGGTAAGAGTAGCAAAAATAATAGAATAAAAAGCCATACAATGCAATAGTATAGCATAAAAAGTAAACTATACATATAAAGCAAAAATAGAAAAAACTACAGACAATTGTGCGTATGCAAACATATAAAGCGTGAGGTGGCGGACGAGTTCCGGATGTCACAGCTTTTTTGTGGCAATATATAATTTTTCATGCATTTTAGTGCTAAATTATTAAGAAACATATAATTTACTAATTTTGTAACATTAATACTAACGTAAATTCAGCCACATTTCCATATAAAAAATAACTAATTTTTTTGGTACTGTGGAGAGAAACACAAAGAAAGCGTGTCTTGGGATGGTGAAATACATGTACTCAAAGGCGGGAGGTTTGAAAGTAGCCAATCCGAGAATGCTATTTATTTCTCCTTGCTGCTTATTGGCTGCTGCCCTTTGACGCAGCTGCAGTCCACTGGAGTGTCTCCAGTGTTCTCCTGTTTTTCGATTTTGTTCTTCTTAAAGCCCTGTATTTTTATTACTGTAAATTAAATGAAATTATTACAGTATTTACCCTGCTTATACCAAAGAAAACTACAGCGAATACCAAAGAAACACCCATGCATTAATTACAGTACAGTCCATACATGGGTAACATCGGTATTTACATTCTAGCACTACAGGAGTTCAGTGTACACTGTACAGTACGGTACGGTTTTACATTTACATTTTCTGTAAGAGTAATGTATTAAGCTGAGTTTTAAATGAAATTAAAGTGTTTCACCACATCAAAACATCGCGGTTTTTCACTATATGCGGGTGCTGCAGACAAATTGCACACAGTCATATTTCACCCCAAAAATTGCACATGTTCATATCACAGTTTACATTTATAGCATTTGGTATATGCCCTTATCCAGAGCAGCTTACAATCGGTCGCAGGGACGGTCCCCCTGGAGCAACTTATGGACACAATGGTGAAGTCATCGGGTACACAGGCAAGTGCTTTTACCCACTAGGCTACTACCACCACTACAATGCTTTTTTCTACGGTGTCTTTTGTAAATTCTTACTCTGCATTTAACCCATTCATCCAAGTGAAGCAGCGGGGAGCGCGGGGAGCAGTGTGAGGGGACGGTACCTTCCTCGAACGCACGACCTTCTGATCACAGAGCCAACTCCCCAACCACTAGGCCACCAGCTGCCCTGGCGGGGGCGCTGTAGAGGGAAGTCCCAAAACCCCAACCCCCCCGACCCCCCACCCCCACGGCTGGCTGCACCACAACATCGCAGTAGACTCTTATAGACTCCTGTGTATGGAGGAGACGCACTGTTCGGAATATTTCAAAGCCAAGAATCCTCATTTTGCTTCAACAGAGAGGTAACCTACCAGGCTTTTTATCTCCTGCTCTTTTCCTTTAGCAACAAAAACGTGTTTGTTTGTATCTGCTGGCTAAAGTGTCCCTCGCAACAGGTTGTTGCCAAGCACCAGAGGAAGTAGCCAGCTAGTTAGTTAGCCAAGCCTATTTTAAAAGTCTGTGCTTCGAAACTACCGGCTACCAGTTGTAGCACTTCTTTTGGAGCTCTTTTACTGTAAAAATTACATTTTCTTGTTAATTTCGTGTCATTGCTGTCAGAGCGGTGGGTTGGCTCTCCTCGAGTCGTTAGCATAGCAAAATGGTAAACAGTCCTGCTAACAGGGCTGCTAACGTTAGTACAGCAACCTGTTGCGTGTCACCTGGTAACTTAAGACCTGGTCAGATATAGGCGTTTAAATTCAGAAATGTATGTACTTTTTGTCAGGTTTTATCGGAGAGAGTTTGACACATGGTCTGTGGTGTTTAAAAATCTATGCTAAGAATGTAACTCGGAATAAAAAGCAGAAAGTGGAATTAACACAATGTGCAAGCTGTGGAGAGAGCGCATTTTCCATTTATTCAGTTACTTACAGCATCATCTTAATACTTAAACACATTACTACTCATCTCCCAAAGTCCTATGAACTGCTGTTGGTCATGCTAAACCCGCTCCTTAGTTTAGAATAGTGTGTCTTTATTGTCCTTGCAATACACATGAATGTCCAGTGCAGCTCTGTGGATGCTTATCTCTTTTAAATATAAATATAAAAAAATTTAAAGCAAATAATAAATAAAGTGATATCAAGTGGAGACAAGTATATAAGGATATAAAGTGTCTAGTGAATGTATCCTCTGTACGAGAACAAACCATTGTATAAGTAAATAGAATAAATAAATGACTAAGAACTAACAGCGTGGATGCAATAAATAAGTAGATAAATGACCAGAACTCTGTATTTGATCTGTCGTGTTTTTGTGGACGTTTATATTTGTTGACAAGTTAGAGCTGCTTGTGAGATGATGTAGAACACTTTAACATATGGTTTGGAAATATTTCTTCTTTCTCCTAGTACACTGCACATTGTGAATGCCAACCTGCAGGGGCAAATGAGAATATGACAGCGATCACAGTATGACAGTTTCAGTTTTTTTGAATGTCCTGGAATTTCCCTGGCACTCAGAGTCTGCAGTGATTGTTGAAGGCTTGCATGTACTGGTCTTACGTATAAATTAATATGGAACTCAATGCTGGATCACCATTTCTACTGTTAACTGCTGAGGTTTTGTGACCTAGAGCTATAGATGGGTAGATTTTGTGGTTAGACAGTGTTCTCTGTGTATTTTTTGTCAATAGTTTTGAATAATTTGATAGTGTTTGTGACAATTAATGGTGTTTAGAGAATTAGTGGATACTGGCAAAATGGTTGTATTTCCTGGTAGGTTCATTGGAGCAGGAAAAACAGAAAAATCTTAAAACATTCAGACAACTCGCATACTCTCCCTCAATTTCAGTATGAAATTACATTGTTGTCAGATATCCGTAAGCAGTTTCCTTCAGCCTGGTTTCACACAGCCACACCCTTGATACAGGTCTGCGGAAGTTCCACTGAAAGAGTGGTTTTGGATGAAGTCAGTGGCTCCTAATGTCAATGGTAGGGTATTCATATAGAAAAATATATAGACATCACCACTGTTCATTTTGTGGTTCGAAACAGTGTCATTTTTATGAATATGTTCTTGAATGAATTTAACCTATTGGGAAAAGTAAAGTACAATGTAAATCTTAGTACATTCCCTGTAGACCAATGTTTTCCAAACTAGTTCTGCACATTTTTGTGTTTTCTTTTCCCCTAACAGACTAATCATTTAATTTCCCAGCTATTCTTGAGTTGAAGTGAGTGTGTAAGCACTAAAATTTGATGGGCAAGGGATGCTACTGTTGGAACCATTTCCATATACCTTATTTTTTGTGTCATAGCAATACAAACATGCACAGAAGAATTTTAGCAAATATCTGTCAATCAGTCACAGTACTGCTTTGTTGGTCTGGCATACAGTTGTATTCTTTTCTTGTCATTTAATGGGTGTGGTGGGTTTATCATTTTTATTATTGGTTTCATGCTGTTTTGAAGTCCTCATATTTCCTAACTTATGGTTAGACCAAACTTCTCAGCATATTTCTTAGGCTTGTACATAGCACACTTATCAGATGACAAACTGTCTGGCATTCATGTCTTCATTCCATTAGTAAATCACAACCCACGTTGTTTCTAATATCACAAACTGTCACTCAGTGTAATGAATTTGCCTTGTAAAGATAAGAGTCAACCCACTCTATTCCAGCTTCACAGTGTACTCAGTAACACAGTTCCATCATGGTCATATTTGTGCTTCAGCCTGGACTAAAGGCTTACTTACTTTCAAGACTTTACATTGTTTTTAAAGTATACTAGACATTTATTAGGGCGACAGTGTTTTTGTTTGTTTGTTTTTATGTTAAATGTTACCATGCATCTTTGTTGTGATTGATGATAACATTTCAAACCTAAGAGATGTCATGGGCACAACGATACTGTATTATACAGTTCCAGTCATTGGTTATTGGTCATTGATAATTTATTGATGAGGCTTCTGCCAAAAGGTTTCCCATGTAGTCTAGTTCACTTAGCTTGCTGGCTTGCAGAAATGGTTTTAAGATTAACTTAAAATGAGTGGGTCACTCATTTCTGGTTTCTCTTTTCCTTGTTTGGGGAGCTCATTTTTTCTGCTTGCACCATATCCATCTTGCATTGCTCTGCTACAGGGTCCATATCGTGGAAGACTGAATTTTAGAAATGAAAGAGGTTGATAAGGTTAATTAAGTTTATTAAACTGTACCATTTAGTTCCTACAGTTCATACAGTTGACAGATAGCAGTCAAGTTTTGCTCCAGCTTTCAATTCAATAAAAAGAGCTGCTTTTAGAATGAGAAACATGACAGGGCAACCATTTGGAAAAAAAAAAGAGAATAAAGAATAAAGAGAGGTTGGAAAATGATCAAAAAATAATTGTGACTGTTTTTAGTGTGTAAAAGCAAAAAAAGGGCACCTTACTAAAATGCAGGAAAAATATGGATTATATGGTGTCTTCATGACCTGCTGGAAATGGGAAAATGCATTTATACTAGGGATGCACCAAAATGATTTTTTTGGACCAAAACCGAAAACCGAAAATGAGGAAACACTTGGCCGAAAACCGAAAGAAATTATTATTAAATTATTAAAAGAATAAATCTGTTACAAAACTATTCAAACAATGATAATGATAAGAATAATAATAATAATAATAATACATTTTATTTATAAGTGCCTTTCACAACTCTCAAGGTCACTTTACAGAAGTTATCCAGAAAAAAAATAGATAAATTAAATTAAGCGGAGTTTATAATCTTTGTGTTATCCTCAGATGTTCAGGGAGGGCGTTGGGAACCTTAAGCACAGTTAGTTTAAGGGCACTCTCCGTGGGTACGGCAGGCCAACTGAATATCTTAAGGCATGATGGTGACTCTCAATGCACAATATAAAATACAATTTGAAATACAATATTTGACTTGGCCTAAAAAGCAAGATAGCTGAAATATTATACAATTAAATATCTTTATCTCATAAAACTAGTGAATTCAAGTGCATTTTAATATAAAAATAGTGTATCAAAACAAAGACTGACATAGCCTATATATTAGTGAAAGTGAAAGAGATCATTCGGTCATACGCGAACACACCACAGCACACAGTGTGAACAGCACAAAATTCTTCCTCTGCCTTTAATCCATTCACCAACTGAAAAGCTAACATTGGACTTATCTTGACTGATCTTGACAAGTGAGATCAGGGGAAAAACTATGTAATTAGATTTTTCAGTATTTTTTTTTTTTTCCATTCCTTTAAGACCTAGTTCCAGTACATTAAAGCTTGAGGTGACGGACTTAATAGCATGTAAATGCATAATTGTATCCATACTCATCACTGACAGCTCTCTCCAGTTACATAAGATGTATTTTTAATGGAAGGCAAACATATAACAAACATACTAAAGAGTACCAGGCCATTTCTTTGGTGCGTAGACTTATTTTCAACAAGAAAAAGAGTGGGAGGTGAAGACAGGACCTTATAGCTCATCCATAGTTATATGGGCAATGGACTGGGACCTGGACCAGGGATGCAAAAAATGTGAGTTCTGTCTGACCCATGTGTGTTTGCTGAGAAATTCCCAATCTTTCCACTCTCTGCTTCCCTCATGTACCACTGCAGAGGTGAATTAACAGGCTTCTTCCATCTACCCCCTACTCACATTCCAGAGTGTACCAGCCTAAAATGCCTTGGGCCCACTCTGCTGTCTAGACCTGGATTTTTTCGTTAGTTTTGGCCTGTGATGGACAATAACATGCTGTCCTGGGAGCTGATCACTGTGTGCAAGAGTGCAAGATTTCAGACTTGTTCAGCTCCTATATGGTTCAACTACGCCTACGAAATGTAAGTCAGTGAAGATCAACACAGAATCTGTTGGTAATTTATATTCATTGTCTGTGCTGTTTTCACAATGCGGTGTGAAGAAATAAGCAATGGGGTAATCAAGACTAGGTGTTGTGGACGATCTTTTGAATATTGATGTTTTTAAAGACATAAGAGGCAGTGCAGACCAGGCTAGGTTTCTCACCTATTGGTCTTTTCAATTATTCACCACCACCAACTCACACTTGCTTCTGCACACACACCCAAATGCCCCACATCTACTCTTCTCTGTGAGAAATTCTCATGGAGCCATTTGCTTATGGTTTACATATTAACAACTTTGCACCATATATCTACAATAAAAACTGAAGTTCATTGGTCTGCTTTAACACTGGCTCCTGTTTTAGTCTTTGCAATACCAACTTAAGCTATTCCTTCAGTAACAGTTTAATACTCCTACTGTTCTTTCACTCTGAATTCCTGCATATAATATTTGGACATAGTCATGGATAGGTAAAATACAAAAATGAAAATACATTCCAGAGAACAAAATAGGGCTGAAATACATTAATATATAAGTATATTTAAGTTGTCTAATGGATTTAGTCCTACACAGTACCGCATTAAATTGGTCATGATGGCCATGATTTTTGCTCATGTCATTCTGTTTTCAGCCTCTTTCCTCTCTGTAGACTTTCTTGCTCCTGTCCTCCCTGGTACTCGGTGGTACGTGTTCCAGTGCCGAAGGGCCCTGGAATTTGGAATTTTTGGTACGCAAGCATTAAGTGTTGGAATGTTGAGCAGTAGCTTTGGAAAAGATAATGATCCTGATCTGTTTTTTCTCCAGATTGACAGCCCTGGAAGTTTTAGCTCTGTGACTGATTTTTTTAGTTGTCATACAAAGAATTCTTCAAGACTTTTTTACCTTTTCTGTTGCTTTGAGTAATTTTGTGTAAGGAAAAAAAAAAAACAGAACCAGAGGTGAATATTTTGAGCTTTTGTTATTTTATCTTTTCTCAGGCCATAGAAAGTTCTTTTAAAAGAGCAGCATAAAGAGAAGTCCATTGCTGTATGGGTTTTGTAGGTGTTTTATACATCTCTCCTGATGTCACTCCCCAGGACAAGTTGCTTCACATCTCCAAGTGTAACTGGTTCGCCCTGTCACCAGGCACTGAGGACTGACCTGCCTGCCATACATGAATTGTTTGGTTTAGCTTAGAGGTCCTTCAGGCCTGAGATATCAAAGGTCATGTGAACAGAAAAGTTCCCTGGCACTGAGATAAATAGATGGCAGCTGCCTGTGTAACACTCTGTGATTGTTACCGATCACCCATGCTAAGTATACAGATGCTTTATTATTAGTACAAGTATGTCGATTGTCACTTAAATGCTTCTTGTTATTTACATGGTATTAGATGTTAAGTGCCAGTGTAATGATGCATCATGCAACAGAAATGATTGCTGCTGTTCATAAGGACTTTTTTTACCGTTAATGTCAGTATAAGTAGGTTTGTGGCAGATTTTCCCTCGTTGTCAAAGAGGAAAACAAGTTTTTGCTGCTGATCTGCTTTTGTTTTATTGGCTGTTCCTGCCATTGCCTCAGGGTTTGCCCTTGCTTCTGGCTCAAAACACCTGCAAACCTTCCTTAACCTGCTCAGCCAGCTGCTCACTCATCCACATCCCACTGCAGATTCCCTGCTTTAATCCCGTTTGTCATGTTTTACTTTTTGTTCATGTGATCTTGTTGCAGGGCCTTTTATCCAGGAGGGCAAAGACGCATACGATCTCCAGATAAAAAGATGGCTGTCAGTTCAGAGGGTTAGCATATTGAGCTGTGAATTGGCTGAGACTGGACCAGCCTGGCACTGAATGGAGCAGGAGGTTTTGAAGTAGGCTACATAAGCTCTTGAGTGACAGATGGCTCTAGTCTGTTTGTGTCTTGAGACATCAACTGAACGCTGTCTTGTAAAGAGGGGGGAGGGATCCCACAGACATGATTAAACTCACCATTTGGATGAAGTGTGTGTGTGTGTGTGTGTCTGCCTGCATGCATTAAGTCATCAATGGTGAGCGTACCGCCTCAGTGATCTGTCTGCCTCTCCCACAAGACTTACAGTACTGAGCAATGGTTAGTTTTTGTTCTGGTTGTTTGTCAAATGGGTAGCATTAAAGGCCTAATCAGAAGTAAAAGATCCATGTAGCTACTATTGTTGGCCTGCCAGCTTTAGTGGGTTCTGACGCAATCAGTTTTGGTGGTTCTTATCTAAAACCCTATTATGTGACATCACCTGGAGTGCCTAAGTGTTGACATCACATGTAGAAACTGTAATATGCTCCTAGGTGTTTTGAAGAATCTCTCTTTTTGTGGGACAAGATGTAAGCCTGAAATCCCCTTACCTTTTGTTGGAAAGATTAATTGGATTTTCTCGGTGCAGCTGTATCTTAGCAAAGCCTCCAAGAGCTTACTGAAAACAGTCATGCTTTATGAACCTCACTGTTTGTCTGTTCTCACACTCCTGTTTTCCTTTCTCTTCCTGTCATCTTACAACCTTTGTTTTAGTGTTTTGTGCTATTTTCTGTTAGTTTATACACATACACCCTTCTTGCGCGCGCGCACACACACACACACACACACACACACACACACTTCCCCACATGTATGTGGTGCTTACAATAGGCCCCTTATATTCGTCTGGTCTGCTAAGTTGTTGTTCCCAGGCTGTTTTGCATTCCCGCCATTTGCATCATGAGATTGGTTCTATTTTATGTGAGGGTGTATGTGAAAAGTGTATGTATGTGAACCTGATTATAGGATCATGTTTTATGGAAGCAAGAGTCTTATTTACTTTTTTTAGCCTGTTTGGACTATTTAACATAGTTGCAGTCTTAACATCTGCCCTTTTTTGGCGGACACTATTGATTTTGTTAATGACTGAGTAATCTACCAGTTTATGATTAATTAAGTAAGCAGACTTTTTTAAAACAAATTACTTTGCATTTTAAAGATTCCAATGTGACAATTGAATTGGGATGAGCCAGTTGAAAAGATTAAAATACTGGAAAACAAGAGTATACACGAATCAGCCCTAGCAATAAAACCACTGATGAGTGGAGTGAATGCCATTATCTCATGTTTTGATGTGCTGGAAGGAAGGACAACCACTGAACAGTGGGTGCCCAAGGCTTATTGATGTGAGTGGGGTTCAAACCCACAGAAGAAAAATACTGGCTATAATAAAAAGGTGTAAGAACACACAGTGTATCACTGCTTGATGTGTATGGGGATGCGTAGCCACAGATGTATTCTCTGATTCTTTCAGCACGATATTGTGTCCTGCCACACTGCAATGCAGTAATTTGTAACTGTATAGTTTGCTAAATGTGACAAAGAGCTCAAGGTGTTCACCTGACTTCCAAATTTCCCTGACCTCAGTATGATTGAGCATCTATGGGACATGCTGACTGAATTGCAGTCGATGGAGGTCCCACCTTACAACTTACAGGCCTCAAAGGATCTGCTGCTAATGTGCTGTATGTATACAGTGGTTATAGAAACGAATCATGCCCCTGCAGCCTGAAATGAAGAAACACATATACAGAATTTTTTCCAGTTGTATTTACTTAATCCAATTAATAACATTCCAGTGAAAGAATAAAAAGCATAATAAAAAAACTAAGATGAATAAAGGATCAATCCCTGTGTATCTTTTGTGGAACCACCTTTTGCTTTAATTGCTGCCTTGAGTTTGTTGGGATACTTCATTACCAACTCTTTACAAAACTTTTCAAACTCAAATTGGACGGTGGCCATAGGTGGACTGCGATGTTTGTAATTCCACAGATTTTCAGTAGGGTTTCCTTCAGCAATTGTGTGGTAAATTTTGATGTCTGCTTTGGATTATTGTCATGTTGGAAGATAAATTCCCATTGATAACTTTCTAGCAGAGGGCAATAGGTTTTCGCTTTCATCCAGTTTTCCCTTCTATCCTGACATGTTTCTCTGCAGCAGTTCCCAAGTCCCTGCTGCAGAGAAACACCCCTACATCAAGATGCTACCACCTCCATGCTTTACTGTAGGTATGGTTTTCTTGTTGAGGCCAAAGAGCTTAATTTTGGTCTCATCTGACCATAACACGTTTTCCACTTGACCTCAGAGATGTGTTTTGGCAAAGCCCAATACAAACTTAATGTGGCCTTTCTTGAGGAGTAGCTTTCTTCTTGCAACCCTCGCACACAAGCCACATTTGTGGAGCACCAGTGATTGTGTTATCACATGAACACAACGACCGCTATTTGCCAGTAATTCTCATAACTGCTTCTAAGTTACCAAGGCCCCTCTGACCACTCTTCCATCCAGTTTGTAGGGATGACTTGATCAGTGGAGGCTCCTAGTAGTACTACATTGCAGCATGAACTTTCAACAACTCTACATTTGCAGTGAGAAGGAACAGGTTAGATGCGTCTAATAAACTGTGTTTTAAGTGCACAAGTTATTGAAAAATAACTCCAGCAGTGCCACCATGTCTGACAAAAAGGTAGGTGGACCTAATGCAATGGCTTGTACTTTGTGTGTACTTTTGTTCAGTACCACTATTGAGGCAATATCAGCAGAAAATCCTGGACTGGATGATGGAGGGAGAAAAAGGAATCAATCCTAATCAGCAAATGTAGCCTGAAAAGTCATGCCTTTGTTTTTTTTTGTTTTTTGTTTTTTGTTTTTTTTAATTGGAATGGTTTCTGTTTTTCCAGAGCATACTGGTATCAGAAGAAAAGTGCCAGCATGCCACATTTAGTATATTATGTCCTTGAGGTCATATTTCTTACTGTAAAAGAACAGGGAAATTTAAACTGTATTAAGGTCATTCCAACTCACCCAGAATTCAGAAGTTTAAATAAACCAGTTAAATTTATGGGACCATGCAAAATCCTGTAACTCTATTCCAAATAGCTTATTTGACCATGGAGTGGCTTAAAATATGTACTGTACACTTGCAACATGTACTCATATACATTGTTGAATGTAAAAATTAAGGGTAGTGCAGTCATTAAGGAGACAGATAAAAAACTAATACACATTTGCGGTACAAAGTAAATCATGGTGTCAAAATTTTGTTGAATATTCATTCTTCGAAAAAAAGCTTACCTAATTTTATTATGACCATTGGCTATGTATAACATGTAAAAACATCAGCTCACCTGGGCAAGTAATGTTACATTTGCAGTGTGGAAAAAAAGTGCGACTGGCACCAGCGTTATGCAAAGATATAGCTATCACTCCATAAACTTTATTATTTAATTTATTATTTAATTTATTATTTAGTTTATCACTGCAACAAAGTCAATTTTTCAGCCATTTTCAATGTAACTAAGTTTTTGTTTATGTTGATATTTGTTTCTCTATTGTTTTCAGATCATTCTTAGGCTGAATACAGCTAAACATTCTTCCTGACGTTTGTCTGAGACAAATAATGAAATATTGATGAGTTTTATGTTGCACATACAAGGAATCACAAACATGAAAAATTCATGTAGAGCTGCAGGATTTTACCATATCCTATGAATTTAGCAGAAGTTTTCACAAATAATTTAAAGAAAATCCCTGACATGAACTTGGAGGTCCTAGATAAGTTGATATGGAATGGTTACTCCATTTTGTAAATTCTTAAGGTAATAATTGCCAGTTCACCAATTTTAATTTTAATCAGTTATTATTAGAGCTATCCCAAGTAAAATAAAAATAAGGCAGAGCTCTCAAGTGTTGCAACTGAGTGACGCACTGACCTTGGTCAGCTGCAAGGCAATGCCACAGCCATCCATGGCCAGGAGTCATAGACACAGTTGGTTTCAGTCCCACTGGATGGATAGGATGACCTTTTCTCTCACCCATTACTCAGCATGATGCTTGCTATGATGCTGTCTTGCGTAACAGAATAGACGTTAGTGTTCTCAGTCAAGCAAGTTGTCCGATAAAGTTGTGTTTGTGGTAGTTTGAATAGATGTGGTGGCACATGCTAGCTTTCTACCTCATCCCTAGTTACAGCCCAGTTGTCTTTATGTATCCCTGGGTCATGCAGCATAAAAGAGTATAAATGTGTAAAATTACCTTAAAAATAAAATAATTATTAGCATATTAATCATTCTTTTTAGTCTGGTGACCATGACAGACCTGAAACCATCATAATGATCATTAAGATCATAGCTAACTAAGAAGTTAGCTGCACTCCTCCTCTCTGGACCCTCCCTGTACTCCAGAGGCCTGCCTACCTCTTCCTTCTGTTGCTTCCAAGAGGAGCTGAGAGAGCTGAGACTTGCGCACTCGGGGGAGTAGTAACGAGGAACCAAGAGGCCGGGCGTGACTGCGCAGACTGCCCCTCAGAGTCAGTCCGTAGTGCTTGAACCCAACTCGCTGGGAGGTATGGGTGAGGAGAACCCCCACCTATCCTCTCCCCTCTCGTGTGTGTGCATGCTCCTTTGTGTTTTTTCCCTCCTTCAGTTCTCAGGCCTCGGGACCTCCTGCCTGCTGACAAAGCTGTTGCCATGACTACGCGTTGGGCAGTCGTGCGGCACAGTAATCTCTTCCCAGCAGAGAGGGAGAAAGGGAGGGGCAGAAGAGGACAGGGGAGCAATCCATTAGAGAGGAGGTGAAAGAAGAAGGGTAAAAAAGAGACCTAGTAAGGGATGGTGTTGAAGATAAGGGAGGCTCTGTCTGGAGAACTGATATCAGAACAATAGCTCCTACATGGTCGGAGAACTGGGCAGAAGTTGAGCCGAAATGGTAAAGAGAATTCTTAAAGGATTGAAAGCAGAATAGTTTCTCAAA
This sequence comes from Hydrocynus forskahlii, assembly GCA_037974365.1. Classification (NCBI taxonomy): domain Eukaryota; kingdom Metazoa; phylum Chordata; class Actinopteri; order Characiformes; family Alestidae; genus Hydrocynus; species Hydrocynus forskahlii. The sequence continues at coordinate 40,418,072 of JBBPCX010000001.1, forward strand.
CTTTCATATAATATCCCGTTTAAATGTTCTGGTGTGTCCGTTTTGTGTCTGCCTGTGTTGGAGCTGGCTGGAAAAGTCAGGAATGTGGTAGATGGTGGAGGAGGGGCTGAGAAGAGGACAAAGGTTATCCATTATCCTTCCCATGGAGTCACATGACCAGTGTGACGTTCCTCTGGGACCACTTCAGCCTTTTGTGTGAGGTCTGTGGGTGCCACACCCTATTAGCGTCAGTCAAAATTTCTTGCGTTAGTGCATTATTCACATAGGGGCAAAACTTTAAATAAGTGTCATTTTTGTTGTTCTATAGGTCTTATTTGATGACTTGAGAGATGTGAGGACAGTGAGTTTTTTGTTTAGTTTGTGTAAGAGGGTGGTGGAATAAGCTTGTAGCGTCAATGGTTAGGCCTTCCATGGGATAGGCTGGGCGCTGGGTGGTGCTTTAAGTGTGTCCTCTGTAATGTGGATACTAAAAGGGCAAATCTGGTCTCTGTCACACACCTGACAGCAATAGGAGCCTGTCAATGTGATAGGAGAGGAGTGTGTTTGAGAGAAGACTCTGAGCACTTTCCCATTCATGGCTTATTTGCTTTTGTTTCAGTAGTTTGGGGCAGTCATTGCATTTGTTTTGAGTACAGATTCTCTGTAGATCAGGGTAGAATTAATCTTTATCTTGATAATTGGATGACAAAACATTCCTACTGTTACATTAATTATTGTTTACTATCATTACTTTAGGTTATATTGTATTTAGTTTTTGCCTGATCGCATTAATTATTTTAATTTATGGTGCTTTTATTTTGTCAATCTGGCAACAGTAAAGAGGTTTCTGGGGCTGCATCAGTGATGAGTGTTGCAGGAAGGTAAAAGAGACAGTATCCTTTTTTGCCATATTGTTTTAAAAATCAAACATTTTTTGTTCCTGTCAATGAGTAGACAATTGCAATATTTCAAATTACAGTTCCTTGGGTTACTATAGTCTCGACAGATGACGTTTCGAGTTTACAATGCTCACTTCCAAAAAACTTACAAAAATGGACATTTTTGGCTTCCGGCGTCGTACTTATAGACAATGTGGGGGAACTAGTTTGGTTTTGTGCAGCAGAAGAATACGCAGTAACGCAGCATATGCGTGAGGGAGTTGCCATCCTCCAATACAGTAGGGTGTACTGGCTATAATAGTACAGTATATTTATGTCCTTTTCCTTTTTCTGTGGCTTAGTTATGTTTTTATGTTCTAGATTGTGATTTTACAACTGTGTTAGGCTAGGTAAGTGACTTAGGCTAGGGTATTTCGACTTTCAAAATTCAGGTTATGTCACTGTCGTTGGAACAGAGCTGTGTTGTAACCTTAGGACCTCCTGTTACACGTTGCCATTGTAACAATTTTTTTTAAAATAAATTATGATGAGTAACCGTCTTTGACAGATTATATTAATAATTATAGGACATTAAAATGATTCATATAAAATTCATTTTATGCTAAAAACGGGTAATTGGCCAGAAAATTTGGAAAGATACAAGGCATGTTGTTGTTTTTTTATTTATTTATTTATTTTTTTTTTACATTGATGTGTTTTTTCCTCCTTCTAACAGGTCTGGGCACATTGATGGCAATTCAGTGATAAATGCCAATAATAAATACTTGTTAATAATCAGTGTAGGTAACTTATACTTTGATTGAGCATAATGGTTGTTTTGTGAATGTGTTTGTCATAAAAGTATACTCCACAGAATAGAAGGAAATCTAATTCTTGACTCAACTCTGTACAGGTGGAGCTCCATCTCCTGAGCTGTTGTTAACCCTGCCTTTGCTGTCATGGCCTCAGCTTTCACACCATGCAGAACTCTTCCATCCTAAGCCTCTCGCTCCCCCCACACACACCCCCACGCACACTACCACACGTCTGCAAGGGAGGCAGCACAGGCATGATGACCACCTCCCACATGAATGGCCACGTGAATGATTCAGAGGACCGGAGAGAGGGTAACACCAACGGTGGTGCAGGTGAGGCACTGGATGAGCCCCTGCAGTGGCACAGAGAGATGGCTGTGGACTGCCCGGGTGAGCTGGGTGCCCGCACTTTGCCTGTCCGCCGCAGTGCCCAGCTGGAGCGCATCCGGCAACATCAAGAGGACCGCAGGAGGAGAGAGGAAGAGGGCCGTAGCCATCAGGAGCTGGACCTTACCTCCTCTATGCGCCTCAAGAAGCTAGCACAGAATCCCAAGGTGGGAATTGATAACCCCACCTTTGAGCCCATAGAGGGCCCTGGGGGGACACTTGGACAGCTGCATGGCTTTAGTGGAGCCCCAAAACTATTAGGTGAGTGATATTTTTCTGTTAAATCTTTGGCTGTAGCTGCATCATACTCACTTCTCACAGTCCTTTGCCATAGAGAATGAGCCTGTGGTTAATTTTAGAAGTGGATGTGGAATGTTGATTGTGCTGACACAGATGAACAGAAGACCACTTGACCACAGATACTAGAGATATGAGTGAGTTCATTTCCATCAGAGACAAAGCAAACCAGCAGGTCATGTCATTTCTGGTGAAGAGTAATCAAAAATCAGAGGAAGACTTGCCTTGAAAGCAAATTAACACAAGGACATATGCTGCCTTTCTTTGTACTCTTCTGTATGGATGTCTTCATTGCGTTTATTGGCTTTTGATGTACTCTTGTGAAACAGGCAGTGCACTTCAAATGATATAAAATTGACATGTGTTTTTATAACCAAAACAAGGGCCTGCATTGGGCTTCTGCTGCTACAGTATGTTTAAAAACAGAACTAAATATATTATATACATATATTACATACATACATCTCCTGCACTTGTTCAACAATGTCACATGATTGTACGTCCCTTGAGAGGTTTAATTGCATCCATGTTGCCTCTTGGCTGAATGCGGCATTATTAGAGGGCTTATATTACGGAAATAGAATTTTCTTGTTTATGTTTAATGTAATGTGTTACCACTGTTAAAGTTTCAGAACTTAACATTCACACCCCAGTCTGTGTGGTCCATAAATAGAAACTAAGCTACAAAAACAGCCTGTTGTGAATTGTGTTTCCTGATGTTACAAAAACCAACACGTTTTATCGGCCTGTTCAGCTTGCAGCTGTTTAGGTCCATCTCCTAATACTGAGGTTATAAGGAATGTTTCTGCCCAGACTTCTTTTTGAGTGTGCTGTGCAGGGAAACCAGTTGGGTAATTCACAACTTTTGGCCATACAGTGTATGTGGACACCTCTTAATTCTTGAGTTCAAATGTTTCTGCCACATTCAGATTCAGATTTTATTTGTCACATACACCGTCATACATGTTACGACATGTAGTGAAATGCTTTTTGCAACACCCAACCTTAAAAATAGTTTAAAAAAACCCCCAAAAAACAGTAAAAGCAGTAAAAATAGTAAAAACAGTAGAAACAGTCTTAACAGTAAGGATAAAGTGCAGGTGCATTACCAACAAGACATACATGAATGTATGATATACATATAAGAACTATATGGGGTGGAGTATTAATGTGAATATGAGTGCAACATGGATAGAGTTACAGTTGCAGGTATTAAAGTACAGTGCGTAATTATACTGGAATCAGCAGAACAGTAGAAACAGTATGACAGTAAGGATAAAGTGTTAACACTGTTAACACTTTATCCTTAACAGGTTAACAGTCATACTGTTAACAGGTAACAATATCACTGACAGTAGAATGGATTATACTGCAGAGGATGCTATGTTTACCACAGCTCACAGCTTGTGAAATACCAACTCAGGCATGAGACAACAGACCATATAAACTCACTGCCAGGATGAGTTGTTTCTCTCACATCATTCCAAACTGCCGCTGTAAGCAGTATCAGCACAAAAATAATGTGCCAGGAGCTTCATAAAATGGGATTCAAGTATAAGATGCACAATGCCAACACGATATATTGTGCCGCCCTAGTTTGGGCTTAGACCCCTAAGTTCCTGTGAAGAGTGATGCAAAGTATTGAGCAAATGTATGTCAAAAGGACAGTTTGACAGTTATGTGCTTCCAGCTTTGTGGCAAATGTTTGGGGAGAGCTGTTGCAGCATTACTGTGCCCCTGTACATGAAGAAAGGTTCGTGAATACATTTTAATGTTTGATGTTTAGGAACTCCAGTGGCCTGCACAGAGTCTCAACGCAGCTGGACATTTTGGGATAAATTGGTGCGCTGATTATTGAGCCTGGCCTTCTTATTCAACATCAGAGCATTTGTGCCTGACCTCACAAGTGCTCTTTTGCCTAAACAAATTCCCACAGACACACTCCAAAATGTGGAAAGTATTACTTGAAGAGTGAAGGCTGTTGTAGCCACAAGAGGGATGCCAAGCTGACAAAGGGGATGACCAACAATCTCATATATAGTTGTGATGGTCAAGTGTCTGCATATTTGTGGCCATTATAGCAAATAGCCTGTTTAATTCTAGGTTGGGATATGGTCATGTTAATTATGAAATTAAATTAATGAAAACTGTTTCAAGCAAGGACTGGGCACTTGCGTAATAATAATGATGACATAATATGAGACAAATTCTAAAAAACATTTTTGTTTATTGACCAAAAGTAACCCGCCACATTCAAGTAACTTCTTTATATTTAAGCACATGCTGGTTTTAGGTGGTGGAAAACAACTGCTAGTGATTTGACAGTCTTTTTTGATTAAGTTTAGAGACTGTTTGCTTTCACCTCAAATTTTGAGCATTCCTTAGTCTTTTCTGTTTGTAAGCATAATTTATTTTTTTATGTTCATGCTTAAAGTACCTACATTATGGAAAGTGGGTTTTTTTTGATAAAGTTAAGTGCAGTATGTGAATATTGGTACAGGTTCAAAACCTTCCTGTCACTGCCCAGTCTGTCCAGTCAAACAGCTTTGTAACAGCTAAACATTTTCTCACAGCAACATCAAATGCATCTGTTTAATAGTCTCCAGCTTACTTTTGGCTGAATGTGGTATCATTAAAAAGCTTATCTCATCTAAATTGTCCTATTTTTAAAATTATAAGTTTAGTTTGTAAACATTGTTAAAGTTTCAGAACTTAACATTCACTTCCCAACCTATATAGTCCCTATATAGAAACTAAGCTACAAAAAAAGATTTGCCCTGCCCCTTCACAATTAAGCCATAAGGATATTCTAGACTGATCAGCTTTTTGAACGAGGCACAGTACAGAATAAACAGAAGGCGTTTGCATAGGAGATAATTTACATAGGTCTTAAACACACAGTATCAGGAACAGCCTAAAGAATTCTAAAGAAGTTGTCAGTGAATTGGGTGCATGGGTTTTGAATAGGATATCATTCTTTCAGGGAGCTGTGTCATGCGTTGAAGGTGGAGCAAGTTAGTAAGGGAAGCAGAAACTCCATGCTTCTAATGAAGGGTCATGGAAGGTGTGTGTGTGTGAGAGTGAGAGAGAGAATTCCTAAGAAAGGGAGCAGAGGACCCTGTGAGGGGGAGCTTGATTAAAAAGCCTCTTATGAGACATTCTGACTCAGCCTGCATGAACTGCACTGTTTGACTACTTCTTTTGCCTGTCATTGTTTCTTTACTTTCTAAACTCTCCCTATGTTCCTTGGTTTTTACCCCTCTAAATTAACAAAGTACTTTGGGACATTTTTCCCCCTTTTCTCCTAAAAATGTTTAATGTGTAACAATAGGTCATAAAAGTCTTCTGGGGTTTGAGATCCAACATCAGCCACCCACTTGGTGTGCTAAGAAAGAGCACACAAACTCCCTCTTTAGCTCCTCCTGTGGAAAAAGCCTCAGACCCTTCTTACGTTCTTTTTCTTTCCAGAGAAGAGAGGAATTTCCAAGGTAAATCTAGTCCAGGATCCAAAGACGACAATGTAATTAACTGAAATTTCTATTTAGCTGTGATGGGGTTTTTAAACTGCCTTCTAAGGTAGTTGGTATTTAGGCTAATCTTTATGCAGTGGAAGTGGAGGCTTGTTAATAATGGCATGTGGAGAGCCAGTATTTTTGTCATGGCTGACTGATTGAGAGGTATGTACTTGGTGAATTTCCCATGTTGGAATTCAGTTCTGACTTCTGTACAAATGTTTTTTTTTTATTCATATTTAATTACTATTCAGGAGAATCAAGCTTAAATCTAATAGCAAAGCTGTATATTCATTCTCTCTCGCTCTCTCTCTCTCTCTCTCTCTCTCTCTCTCTCTTTCTCTGTCTCTGTCTCTGTCTCTCTGTATTTAAATAGAGCTAGAAGAGCTGCTGATGTCTTTGAAGCAGGTGCAGCACTGTCTGGGTGATGCTCAAAGTCAGGAGGATGTGGAGCTGGTGCTGCAGCTGGTGCAAAAGTCTGACTTCCAGAAGGCCTTCAATATCCATAATGCTGTAGCTGTGCACATGAACCGGCCGAGTCCTCCCTTTCCGCTCACAGACCATGCCCAAAACCTTGCACACGAGGTGAGCAGTAATTGTCATCATTTTATCATTTTTAGAGAGACTTGATCAGTGGTGCTTACTATTAGTTATGTTGATTATTATTAAAATTGTACTGAAATGCTACTGTGGTATACATATACAGTAAACCCCCACTTTAATGTGGATCAGCAGTCACGGTTTCAGTCCAACACGGATTTTGAGAACCGGACTAATAATTGTTCACTGAAACCTCCACACTAATGTGGAAATTGCAGATATTCTTCGCTTTTTTTTTTTTTTTTTTTTTTACTTTGTGATGACCGGGCCTCGTCCACCAATTTTCATACATTTAAGTGCTAAATTATTAAGAAAAATATAATTTACAAATTTTGTAGCACAAATATTAACATAAATTCAGCCACATTTCCGTATAAAATATAACTATACATTTTTTGGTACTGTGGAGAGAAACACAAAGAAAGCCTGTCTTGGGATGGTGAAATGCCACTGTACTCAGAGGCGGGAGGTTTGAAAGTAGCCAATCCGAGAACGCAATTTATTTCTCCTTGCTGCTGATGGGCTGCTGGCCTTTGACGTAGTGGTAGTCCAGAATTTCCCCAGTGGAGTATCTCCAGTGTTCTTGTGTTTTTCGTTTTGTTCCTCTTAAAGCCTTGTATTTTTATTACTGTAAATTAAACAAATGTATTACTGTATTTACTCTGCTTGTACCAAAGAAAATGACAGCGCATACCAAAGACAACACCCGTGCATGAATTACAGTACAGTCTAGCACTGCAGCACTGCAGGAGTTCAGTGACATTTTCTTTCTGTGTATATATATGTGTGTGTGTGTGTGTGTGTGTGTGTGTGTATTAGAGTTGAGCCGGATACTCGGCTGAAATGAGTAGCCGGTACGGATAAAGCACTTTTGACGAGTACGAGTATCATACGAGTAATACGAGTCAATATCTGTGCTCGGATTGAA
>JBBPCX010000001.1:40426618-40437428 GCA_037974365.1 Hydrocynus forskahlii
CTGAGGCAAGTGAGGCCTGCAGTTCTTTAGATGTTGTTCTGGGTTCTTTTGTGACCTCTTGGATGAGTCGTCGCTGCACTCTTTGTAGGCCGGCCACTTCTAGGAAGGTTCACCACTACTCCATGTTTTCTCCATTTGTGAATATTGGCTCTCGCCATGGTTCGCTGGAGTCCCAAAGCTTAGAAATGACTGTGTAACCTTTTCCGGACAGTTAGATGTCAATTACTTTTTTTCTCATCTGTTCCTGAATTTCTTTAGATCGTGACATGATGTCTTCCTTTGGGATCTGGGATCATTTAACCTACTTTTTAAGTGATCTCATGGTTCAGCACATGGTTCAAACAATGTGATTAACCAAAGTTACTCCGTGATTTTGCAAGAGGGGGCAATTACTTTTTCACATAGGGCCATGTAGGTTTGGATAGTTTTTTTCCTTAATAAATAAAGTCATCACTTAAAAACTGCATGTTGTGTTGACCTGGGTTATCTTTGTCTAACATTTAAATTAGTTTGATAATCTGAAAGATTTAAGGGTGACAAACATGCAAAAAATAAATCACAAATACTTTTTCACAGCACTGTATTTCTTGAAAATGCAGTCCTGTTTGTGTAGCTATGGGGATATTTCTCTGTCTTCCATATGAAGCAGTGCCCTTTTTCAGTCCAATAAAAACTCCAAGGCAGAACTCTAATTCACTTTGGACTGTCGTACATGAACACTGTCTCTTTATAAGATCTTGTTTAACATATAGTAACCCCCACTTTTCGCGGGGTTACGTTCCAAGAGCACCCGTGTATAGTGGAAAAACGCATTGTTGTGATGTGGTAAAAAAAAAAAAAAGCCTAAAAAGGCCTATTTTTATAGTGTAAACCCTAAATATGGCCCCAAATATGCTCCCAAAACAATTTGTCATTTTAAACTCATTACCCTTAAAGAAAATGTAGAGGTAAACCTCTATTCGTGCTGTACAGCCTACACTGAACTCCTGCAGTGCTAGAATGTAAATACTGATATTACCCTATATAGACTGTACAGTAATTCATGCATGTGCATTTTTTTTGTGTGTGTGCTGTCATTTTCTTTGGTAATTTAATTTACAGTAATAAAAATACAGGGCTTTAAAAAGAACAAAACGAAAAACACGAGAACGCTCGAAATGCTCCACGGGGGAAATTCTAGTCTGCAGCTGCCACACATGCATCACAGGGCAGCAGCCAATCAGCAGCAAGGAGAAATAAGTAACATTCTCGGATTAGCTACATTCAAACCTCCTGCCTCTGAGTACAGCGGTATTTCACTATACCAAAGACGTGCTTTCTTTGTGTTCTCTCGTCAGTAACAAAACATTTATAGTTATTTTTTATATTGAAATGTTGCTGAATTTACGTTAATATTTGTTACAAATTCAGTAAATTTCACTAAATTCACAAGAATGCATGAAAAATAATTTATTTCCACAAAAAAAGATGTGACGTCGGGGCTTTGTCCGCCCCGCCCCCTTGTCCTAGTGCTGGATTATGTTTGGGTGCATGAGGACGAGGGGGCGTGGTGGACGAGGCTGCAGTTTCCGCGTTAGTGCAGGGTTTTCGGCAAAAAATGTTGGACTGACAGTTACTCTTGTGAGGTTAAAACAGTTAAATATTGTTCAACATTAGTGATGTGAGCAATAAAAAATGGCATCAAATGTTATTTAGTCTGACCTAGCCTTCCTCGGAAGTGCAAGTTACCACCTTCTTCTGCTTTTGACTACTCCTGATTAGGGGGTTGCTACAGCAGATCAACCTTTCCTGTTTGTTCAACAAAACAAAATCGCTTGGATTTTTAAAAAACTAAGGTAGAAGTATTTGTTTTTTAACTGGGATAAACATTTTCATTGATGAGTAGCCATTGCAGCGGTTGGTGTGGTAGTTGTTTAAATGGTAGAAACATCTAGCGGTGAATAGGAATGCAATGTACATATAGTGCAAACTATTGTTGGAGATTAACAGGCTACATGTCATGCTATGGGGCAGCAGTTTGCCCATGCCTAGTGTAAACAGTCATATGCAAAAATATATAGTATAACAGCTCCAGTCAAATTACAGATAGTTCATTTTCAGCTTAAGCAAAGGAAATAAACGTATGGAAAAGATGCTATTTTTCTGGATTATTTGAAATGTAAGTGATTATAAAATCAACAAAACAATATGATCAGGGTGCTCAAACCTTTGCATTTGACTATGCAGAAAGTGACAAAACAGTTGCCGATGTAGTTGTTTTTTTTGTTTGTTTGTTTGTTTGGTTTCTTTTTTTTTTTTACTTTATTGACCCTAGAGTTTTCTGCATTTATCCCATTCAATTAAGCCATGGGCAGTTGAACGTGGCGCCTGGAAAGCAGTAAGCCTTGCTCAGTAGTGCCATAACCTTCTGATCATGGGGCAACGCTCTAACCACCAGGCCACCATTTAACGTCTTCACCCCCTTGCCTGCATTTGGAAGTTTTTAGTTCCTACCTTTTCTCTGGAACAAATTATTTTTTTTGCTGTGTTGTTCTCTATGTTAGGTCCAGACCATGCTGCACAGTAGTACTCAGAAGGAGGGACTGGAGCTCAACAACCTGCTGACAAGCCCTCACATGCAGGTCAGTGTAATCAACGATCAGTTTGACTACTCAACTTTTCTGTGGTAGAATTGATATGCCATCAACAGCGTGCCACACAGTGACCTTAAGCTCCAGTCCTGATCATCAACCAGTGCTTTAGCTCACTCATGTATTTACCCTGTGGGTGATTTGTCATTGATATCAAAAGGTGATTTACCTTGTTTGTTAACCACCCTTATGTAAAGATTAAGCTTTCTTTTTATTTATATCCTCTCTCTCTGTAGGCACTCATGCTGGCTCATGACAGCGTGGCAGAGCAGGAGATGCAGCCAGAGTCCGTCAGCCCTCTCGATGGCCCATGTGAGACGCTCACACAGTGGGGAGGCGAGACTGTCAAGATAGTACGCATAGAGAAGGCCAAGGACGTTCCCCTGGTGAGGATACATGCACTCCTCAGTGTCACTTTAGTTCTTTCTTAATTTGAAATGAAAAGATATAACAGGAATATGTGCATGTATGTAGGGAGCCACTGTGAGGAACGACATGGACAGTGTAATCATCAGTCGCATTGTGAAAGGAGGAGCAGCAGAGCGTAGTGGACTGCTCCATGAAGGGGACGAGATCCTGGAGATCAATGGGGTTGAGATCCGCGGCAAGGATGTCAATGAAGTTTTTGATATCCTGGTAAGGGAAGAGAGCTCTTTAGATTGGTGTTATGAAGAAAGTCATGGCAGATAATTGATAAAATTCTGTGTCGTTAAAGAACTTCACTGGGTACTGGTACGCTGCTACAAAAAAGGTCTTATCAAATGTAGATTTTGTTTGAACCTTTTTGTTTTGCTTCTGTTAAAATTATATCAGCCTTCAAAGTAGTGAAAACATGAACTAAGCAGAAATCAGATTTGCATAAATGAGTTTTACTATCTCTTTTTCAAAGTGATCTGGAATACCCAGCAAATTGCATGAATAAAAAAAAATCCCAACATTTGTTCAAGGCTATTATAAGAATGCTTATACAGACCCATGTGTGATATATGTTTGACCTGTGTCCCCTCAGGCGGAGATGCATGGCATATTGACCTTTATTCTAATCCCAAGCTCACAGACTAAACCACCTCCAATTAAAGAGACTGTGGTGAGTTCTGCATACTACACACAGATAATTTGAAACTGAAATATATGCTTTAACTTTTTAACTGTTCCAAAGGCCCTTTAGTTCCCCCTCTCTTTTTTCACTTTGTTTGTCTACTGATCATTTCTAAACCCAGGTCCATGTGAAGGCGCATTTTGACTATGACCCTTCTGATGACCCCTATGTACCATGCCGAGAGCTAGGTCTTTGCTTCCAAAAGGGGGATATTCTTCATATCATAAGCCAGGATGACCCCAACTGGTGGCAGGCCTACAGAGACGGAGATGAGGAGAACCAGCCTCTGGCTGGCCTGGTACCTGGTAAGAAAGATGCATGTATTCATTGTGTTTATGAAGTCTTTGGAATCCATCTGCTGCAAAAAGTAAAAAATAAAATATATAGGTTAAAAAACACACAAAATCTTTTATGCAAAGTATAAATGGCTATGGCTATATTTCTAACATGTTTGTTCTTTTTTTTTTTTTACATTACTTAGGCAAGAGCTTCCAGCAGCAAAGAGAAGCCATGAAACAAACAATAGAGGAGGACAAAGAGCCTGAAAAATCAGGTTAGCACTGCCACATGCACACACTCACTTCAGCTGTTTTTCTGTCACTACAATGGTTTTGTTTCCTTGAACACTTCTTATTTCAGTTACTGTTTGACCTTGTCAAATAATTAGGTAAGCTGTGGTGTGCAAAAAAGAACAAGAAGAAGCGGAAGAAACTGCTGTATAACGCAAACAAAAATGATGGTGAGTCAGCTATGGTTTCTACTCTCATTACTTTGAATTCTTCTTCAATGAGCATATAGAAGTGATATGGCTTTTCTTAATGCTTACACATTAGTTTTTTGTTCAGCTTTAATTTGGGGAAATGGACATAGTGAATTTGCTTGCTATTTTTTTGTCTGCCTTTTGTGGCAAGGGAATTTCTGATACGGTTAAATGCGTGGCCCAGGTCCACATCAGAAAAGTTAAGCGTTAAATGTAAGATCCAGCCACTGTAAGATTCTTTAGTGTTCTGTTAGTATTAAACCAGAAAATGTTAATTTGCTAAACTAAGCTGTTTGCTGCCTAAATATTATTGCGCAGTAATTGTGCATGCTTTTTTCTAAGCCATTCATTAAAAAGGACTCTCTCAAATGCCTGTTAATATATCAACAAACTGAAATCTGTGATAACCTCTCCCTGTACCTCTCAGACTATGACAATGAGGAGATTCTGACCTATGAAGAGATGGCACTGTACCACCAGCCAGCCAATCGCAAGCGCCCCATTGTTCTGATAGGCCCTTCGAACTGTGGACAGAATGAGCTGAGACAAAGACTCCTGTCTAATGAACCTGAACGGTTTGGAGGTGCTGTTCCTCGTGAGTATTGGCCATAGATGATTAGGGGTTTTCATTTAATGTCACAAGTGCACAATTTTAGGCCCCAATTTTCCTGTCACAACAGGTTTTTGGGGTCTGCGAGAACCTGCCTTGTTAATTGCAAATGCCCATCATGGCTACTCATCTAACAGAAGGAGTTGAGAGACACATTTTTCCCAATCTTTGACCTTTGAGCTGACTTGTAATATTTTCTCAGGAATAAGTTTTAGACAATTGTATACAGTGAGTCGGTCAGTTCCACGTGAATAACTCTATACCAAAATTTGTTAAATATTATACATAAGTTTGTGGAAAGTCCAACTAAAATGTCATTTTTGTGGAACATGATCATGGTCATAGACAGAGTGTCTAATCTTATCTCCACCATCTATCACTCACAATAATCCCATTCCCAAGCCAGAATTGTGATTATAAGTGTCGTTTCAACCCTGGAGCCTTACCGGAAAGAGCTGGAAATGGGTTTTGGACAGCATACCACAAACAAACAAATCCTCAGTTTTTCTGAAGGCTTGTGAAATACTACAGGAAAGCTCCCTACACCTTTGAATCTTTTAGCTGGAGTTGCTAACCGAATAACGGATCTTTTTCAGTTGTTCAAGTGATGCAAAGCTACTATCAATGAAAAGATTTTAAAGTGCTCAATACTCTTTTTGTTTTCTCTTCTGAGCCCAGACCCGCAAAGTGAGCGAAACCACCAGGGTGTCAGGTTTTTTTTTTGTTAGGGGGAGAGTGTATGAGGATCCATACGGTGCTGGCATAGAAAAGTTTTTTGGAGAATTCAACTCCATTGGCATCCAAGATTGACAATCATCTCGGTTTTGGAAAAAGAACCAAAATATAAGATGTTGTAATAGTAATAGCCGAAGTTAGGCAGTGTCAGGCCCCTGTCATCTTCAGATTTTTGAAGGTTAGTGTAGACAGGAACAGAAATTTTAGGGAGGATGTTCATTTTGACAGAGCTAATTATGCCCACCAAGGATGTAGAAAGGGGACGACCGCTGTGTTAAGCACAGTTTTGCATTATTGTACAGTGTGAGAATTTTTTCTTTAAAAAGACATTTGTGTTTCCTCGTGACTGTTATACCCAGATAAGTAACAGATTTTTTGCAATCAGTTGGGTATGTTAAGTATACTCCGATGCCCACTTCTCTACATCCACTCTAGCTCCCTAAGATATCCTCGTGACTATAGAGCGTGATGCCTAGAGGGGTACAAGTCGACCAGAGGTCCTCAGCCACCGGGTCACGGACCAGTATCGGTCCGTGATTCATTTGGTACCGGGCCGCACAGAAAGACAGAATAAATTATTTTATCAGAGTCTGAAAGATATTTTATTTTGGAAAAAAGGCTTATCTCGGTTATGTGATGCGCTGCTAGCAAAAATGAGTAAAAAAACAAACGCACTTTGTTTTTAGTTGTATCTATACCGGTCCGTGAAAACATTGTTTTATGTTGAATTTGTCCGTGGCGCAAAAAATGTTGGGGGCCACTGAAGTAGACAACGTTTAAAAATTTTTAACAAAACCAATTTGATATGATTGGTGAGATGTTTTCCAATCTATAAGCTAGAACTTTAGCCAAGATTTGAACAGCAAAATTTAATAAAGAGAGAGGCTTGTAGGAGGAACTCTCAACTGGATATTACCCTTTCTTTGGAACAAGAATGATACATCCTTCATTAAAAGATGCTGGAGTTGATCAGAAAATACTGAACTTGTTTTTGAAAATTCTGTGGGAAAGCTGTCGGGTCCTCTCGATTTTCCAGACTGCAGTGAAAATATGGCACCTATTTCCTCTTTTTGAGTATATTTAAATGATTTTTACAAATTCTCCATCAAAGTACTATAATTTGGAAATTCAGAAATTAGAGTAGAAATTCCTTAATGTTGCATTAATTTTAGGGTAATCTGAAGTGATGTTGCCATTGTCCATTCTAATTCTAAAAGTCCACCCAGAACTGTCTCCAGCTCTCGATGTTATTTGAAATACATATAGCAATCTCAGTTTAACGTTTTAACCTTGGAACACACCCATATGAAAACAAAAACAAAACATTCCAGGATTTCTTACGTAATATATAATAATGTGCCAAAACAAAATTAGTTGCAAGGTATACGTAAAGTGACCATTTTGTATATGTGCACACACCACAGCACACAGTGTGAACAGCATGAAATTCTTCTCTGCATTTAATCCATTCACCCAAGTGAAGAAGTGGGCAGCCAGGAACACAGCGCCTGGGGAGCAGTGTGTGGGGACGGTACTTTGCTCAAGGGTACCTCAGAGGTGCCTCAGTCTTCGAATATGAGCCCACAACATTCTGATCGCAGAGCGAACTACCTAACCACTAGCCCCAGGACCAACTGACTGGTGGCCTAATTCAGCATCCTTCTAACATAATCTGTACACTTGGCTAAGTATAGGGCAGAGGGAAGTACTCACAGGACTGCTGCTTTGGAGAGCATTTAAACCCATCAACCTGGCAACACAAGGCATTCAATCCTGGTCACTCAAAAACTCTACAGTGGAGACAAAACAGATTAAAAGTGGTTATAATCAGTCAGTTTCAATCACCAGACAGACGTTCATAATTGTTGCAGTGTAGCAGAGAGGCCATCGACATTTCTTGTATGAAATGAACAGAAGGCTAGTAGAGCTTCAGCAAAAGCATGGATGCAGCAAGAAATTATGCAGTAGCCTGACAATACATTGTTCATGCCTTTCTTGTTTCTGTGCAAATGAGTGGTTTCTCAGACTGCAATTTGGCATGTGTTTTAGTTATTTTCATCAGAATTGAGAATCAGGCATGCTTTGCCGTGGATCCTTTGAAAGATCATTTAGTGTGTCAGCCCATCTGTTGCCAGTCATGTATCAAGTATAAAATGAGTACTGTGATCTTACAGTGATATTTTTGAAGTTCTTTACTGCCCATTAGACATAACTGCACAATCCCTTTTCTAAAACGGAGTTTTACAGTTCTGTAATTTACAGTTCTAGGTCTCCTTTGTTGTACTTTGTTTTATTTCATGGTGCACCAAATGTTCTCAATAGGTGACAGGACTGGACTGCAGCCAGGCGAGCTTTGCACCCAGATTCTTTTTCAGTGGAGCCAAGCTGTAGTACTACATGTGGTTTGGCATTATCTTGCTAAAATAAGCAAGGCCTTCCCTGAAAAAGACCTCATCTGAATGTCAGCATATTTTATTCCAAGACCTGTATTTATCATTCTGCATTAATGCTGTCTTCCCAGATGTGCAAACTACTCAAGCCGTGTACTAGTTCATCCCCATACCGTCATGGATGCTGTCTTTTGAACCATGATTTATACAAAGAATTTAGACCACGGGTTTTTCATGCCTCAGTCCATCTTAAAGGAGCTTGAGCCCAAAGGTGTTTCTGGGCCATGTTAATATATGGCTACTTCATTGCAGGACAGTGGATGCAGTGGCAGACAGTGGTTTTCAGAAGTGTTCCTGAGCCCATGCAGAGCTTTCTTGTTTCATTTGTATTAAATATTGTGAGGTGCAACAGCTGATCTTTGGTGTACTTTTATACTTGTGTGTGTCTGTTTGCTTTCCAAGAACTTAACCTTTGGAACGTAATTTATGCATCTTTATTTCATTCCTGATGTCCCCAGTAATAGACAACTTTCTCAACAGACACCACACGGAACCGAAGGGATGGAGAGGTGAATGGTCGTGACTACCACTTTGTGTCTCGCCAGGCTTTTGAAATGGATGCTGCAGCAGGGAAGTTTATTGAATCCGGCGAGTTTGAAAAAAACCTCTATGGCACTTGTACAGACTCAGTGCGACAGCTCATCAATAGTGGCAAAATCTGTCTCTTGTGTTTGCACACTCAGGTAAGAGAGAAAGAACAGAGATATTTAACTGTCATCATGTAACCTTAGCTCATTAATGACTGTTATCTCTCCTTAGTCTCTGAAGGTACTGCGCAACTCAGACCTCAAGCCTTACATTATCTTCATTGCGCCACCTTCCCAGGAAAGACTGCGAGCCCTCTTAGCTAAAGATAATAAGAACCCAAAGGTAAACAAAGGAATTTTTCCTTACCCCATATGTCCACATTCTAAAAAATGTAGGTGACAAAAGGTGTTCTTTGGGGCAATATTGTAGGAGACAGTATGCTTTGTGCATTTTTGTGTTTTCCTTACTTTACACACCTGATCCAGCCCACGCACATTTGTTTTTGAGTTGAATCAGGTGTGTTAGATGAGACAATGCCCAAAAATGTTAGGAGTCACTGGGACTGGGATTGTGAACTTCTGCACCAAAGAACCTTTCAGTAAATGGTTCTTTATACCTGAACTGAAAGATTTTGCTAAAATTAAATGGCCAGGCCACAAATCACTTTTAATATGAAGAGTGTAACTTCAAGGAAGGGCGTGAACATCATCACTGAGGGCATTTTTTGTCCTCCATCATAGTCACATCAAAGATTATTTTATATTACATTATAGTAATCCACTATATACTCACTGTAATGTTTCTTCTCATTTACTTCATAAAGCCTGAGGAGCTGAGGGACATCATAGAAAAGGCCAGGGAAATGGAGCAGAACTTTGGCCACTTATTCGATGCAGCCATCGTGAACACTGATCAGGACAAGGCCTACCAGGAGCTGCTGCGCCTTATTAATAAACTGGACACTGAGCCTCAGTGGGTTCCTTCTTCCTGGCTGCGCTGAGTTGCGTCTTCATAGACGCTAAACATACACAAAACATTGCTGTGTGATTTAGTGGACTGCAAGACTTGGACGTCTGATTGTTGACCCTGTTGGGACACCACATATCTACACTTAATTACAATATAAACACTAAAATCATTGTAAATGCTGGACAGACCTTCTGTTTCTAATCTGTTGGCACACTACACTGGGGATATTTCTGTTTGATGTCTTTTTTCCCCTATGATCACAATGTCACAAGAAATTTACTACCCACATTCCGGAGCAATGTAAGAAACTTACCAGCACTTGGTAGCAGCAATAGAGTTTTACTCTTTCTTAACTGCTTTTGATGACTATTTATAATTGTAAATATGCCTGATATATTTTTAAACAGTGTTGAGGGAAGACCTTTTCTGAACTGTGGACTAGGGAGAATTTTAGAATATTCCTGGAAACTAGGTTGAGTATTTGCAGTTAGCTGGGGAAATTGCTAAAAGCTGCAAGAGTATCTACCTGATAACAGAATGATCATAGAACAGGTTTCAATTTGTGCTTGTTTTTAAGGCATAGAAACTGTCTCAACCACTGAATCTACATTGAATGGCTTCCCATCGTAAATCTTCCAAAAGGCGTTTTGTTTGTTTCCCCCACCCACCCGTGTTCATTGTCATTCCACTGGCTTCTCATCTCACTTGCATTATTATATTTTTGTCCGAAAATTGCTTCCCAGTTGGCTTAGTCTTACAATGCACTGCAAAGCTGTAACAAGTATGCTATTCTTTAATGCTATTCATGTAATGGAGATATCATTTATGTGCCTGAATATGAATCATCTGCAGACGGTCTGTGGCTTGGTACTTGAAACTCTGTGGTCAACAACCTGTTTTTGAAGAACAACATTATGATTTGAGCCATCTCTGACAAGTAGATGAAGACGAGCCTGTGTATCACAAGTTCTCAAATCTCTCAAATAATGCATTGCTCAGAATCGGTTGACACTGGCTCCATCTTTCCGA
>JBBPCX010000001.1:40442191-40473879 GCA_037974365.1 Hydrocynus forskahlii
CAATGTTGCGAGTCTCAGGTTGAATACTTAAGACAATTGATATTAGTAAGATTTGTGCCAATACAAAACTTGACTGGGTCGATGCCTTGCCGCTTGCACTACGCGTCAGAAAATGCCGCGCCGTGTCACAGGGATCCATACAAAGGCCGTCGCTACAACAATTACGAATGGAGCTCAAATCTTATATGACAAAACTAACTGCGATGCATGAGGCTGTTTGTGTGCAGGAAAAAACGGAAGGAGCCAAAGGCAGTGACTGAAGAAGCTCCATGCCCCATCGTGCCTGGAGATCTGATCTATCCGCGTGTGTTCGGGAGGAAATGGCAGGAACCAAGAAGAGAAGTCTAGCCGGACCTCGGCCACAAGGCGACCCCCTAAGAACACAAAGTAATGCTAGTACTTTTATTGTACTTTAACACTGACTTGCAGATTATCACCTTGTCACCACCAGGTCACCTTGCTGTTTTTGTGGTCTAGAGAAGTATCTCCATACACTGATGTGTGTCTGTCAGTTACTGCCTCTGCTGCCATATCTCTGGTCTTGTTGTGGTCTTGTGTTTTGATTCTCCTCCACGCGCCAGCATTCCCACCCTTTTTAGCTATAAGTGACTACAGTAAATTAAGTCAAGGAATGCATGTCAGCGTAAGCCAGTCAGAGGCAGAGACTTCATTGTGTGTACCAGTGCACACACAGAGAGGGGAAAAAACACACAACTTGTTGACTTCTTTCAAGGGTCATCAACTTGTTCCTCTGACATTGATGCATCAACAAGTTGGCTTTTCTGTTAATGCCCTAGTTGGAAGAGCTATAAAGTTGTGTATCATCTGCGTAGCAGTGGAAGCTAATCCCATGTTTGAGGACAATCATCCCTAATGGCAGCATGTACAAAGTAAATAAAAGATGTCCTAGTACAGAACCTTGTGGGACACCATATTTTACTTTGGTGCGTTCCCCCGTTAACCCTTACTAACTGATAGTGGTCAGTCAGGTATGATCTAAACCTCCACTGAAGGTAGCAAAACCACTTCAGCGGATTAAGAATGCAGATGCGAGGTTAGTTTTCAATGTTCCAAAGTTCACACACATCACACCTTTACTAAGGAAACTTCACTGGCTCCCTGTGGCCGCCCACACTAAGTTCAAATCCTTAACACTTGCTTTCAAGGCCAAGAATGGACTTGCACCCCCATACATGTCAGCATTGATCAAACAGCGTGTCACTTCTCGTACTCTAAGGATTTCAAGAACGGCTCGTCTTAAGTCTCCACTGCTCAATGGAAGAGGAAGGCATGCATCAAGCCTCTTCTCAGTCTTGGGCCAACAGTGGTGGAACGAACTCTCTCTTGCAGTCAGATCTGCGGAGTCCCTCACTATCTTCCAGCATCGTCTGAAGACCCACCTCTTCAAGGAGCACCTTGGTGGATAACTATGCCTCTTGTTTCTGCTTATTTATTTCTTCTTCCCACCCCACCCCCCACAAAAAAACGTACTCTTATCTCCATGCCTTCCTTACTTTTGCCTTAACTTCTGACTTTTTGACAGGTGTTGTTTTGGTGTACTTAGCCTGCAGTTTGAATTTAAGGATAGCTTTGTGAACTGTAAGAAGGAAATGAGAGCTCTTCATCTAAGAGAACACCTAGATATTATGCTTTTGGTGTGGAAGTGATGACAGCATTTCCAAAAGTGATGATCAGGTCAGGTTTTCAGGATGCATCCCCTGATATGTACAGCAGTTTTGTTTGATATTTAGCTTCAGATAATACACTGTCATCCAAGGGGAAATGTCATTCAGACATGCTGAGATCCAGGCTGAGATCTGAGAGATGTAGGAGGTCTAAAAGGAAAGGTGAGTGTCATCAGCATAACAGTGGAAGGAGAATCCACGTGAAAATATATCCCCAGAAATTGCAGAAAAGTGCTGAGCCTTGGGGAACACATTTGGTAAGTCTTTGTGGGATAGACATAGATCCTTTTCATGACACTTGGTAACTGTGACAGAAATTATTGCCAACCAGAGCCAGTAATTCCAAGTTTGGTGTGTGAAGTTAGGAGGATCTGATAGTTGACAGTATTCAAAGCTCCAGGAAGATCTAGAAGAATAAAAAAAACAGTTTTTGTTGAATCCAAACTGTTGAATCCTTTTGTCAAATTTTTGTTTGAATCCAAACTGATTTGGGTCATGAAGCCTATTTTTTTTATAGACGTAGATTGAGTTGGTTATATACTTCCCATTCCAGAACTTATGAGAGGAAGGAGAGAATAGATGCTGGTCTGTAGTTGTTCTTATCAGTCATGCTGTGCATGGGGAGGGCACCCGACGACGGTAGTCCCGGATCAAAGCCGGATCCAAGATAAACCGGGGTGAGCTTCTTGGACTGAATGTGTACGTGAATGTTTTTGGTTGACAGCCATACCCTTTCACCAACATGGAAGAATCGTCCTGGAGGGTGCTGACCACAATGCTGCTTGATGTACTGTTGATTGGCCCACTGATGGCTACCGGGCCTTAATCCAGAGCCACCGGCACCGACGGACCCACTGTTGGGCCAACGGAACATCAACCCCTGAGATGATGTCCTTGGGGAACCCATGCAAACAGACTACATGCTCCAGTATTAATTTGGCAGTGATGGCAGTGATGTCATGGGGAGCTAATGCAACCAGGTGCGTAGCCTTGGAGAATCAATCCACTATCATCAGAATGGTGTCCTTCCCACTTGACTTCAGCAGATCGGTGACAAAATTCAGTGTGACGTGCGACCAGGGGCAACGAGGAACAGGTAGAGGTTGAAGATCTCCTGGAGTTGGTTGATTGGTGGATTTAGTCCAGGCGCACACCACACGTGCCTGGACATAGTTCTGTACATCTTTGCCCATAGAGGGCTACCAAAAATCTTTTAATAAAACTGACAGTCCAATGGGCACCAGGATGCCCAGCCAAGGTGGAATCATGTCCCCACTGCAGCATTTTGGACTTCCGGGAGGTAGGAACAAAGAGACATCCAAGGGGAGTGTCTGCCAGAGGAGGCTCCAAGGTGTGCACCTGATGAATCCAATCCTCCAGCTCCCATCGCAGTGGAGAAATGATGAGTTGCAAAGGGAGGACAGGCACAGGGTCTGTCCGGGGAGCCTCCATTTCATGTTGGCGAGAGAGAGCATCGGCCTTGATGTTTTTTGACCCCGGATGGTATGAAAGATGGAGACTGAATTGCTCAAAGAACAGTGCCCACCGCGCCTTCCTTGGATATGGCTGTTTTACTTGCTGAATAGAAAGGAGGTTTTGATGTTCAGTCCAGACCGTAAATGGCTCACCGCCACCCTGGAGCCAGTGGCGCCACTCTTCCAGGGCCCACTTGATGGCCAACAGTACACGGTCCCCTACCTTGTAGAGTGGGGTTAAATTTTCTGGAGAAGAACCTGCAAGGATGCAGTTTCTGGTCCGGACCTTGCTGGGAGTGGACGACTCCAACGCCCACATCAGAAGTATCCACCTCCACAACTAATGACTTTTGTTTTCTGGATGAAGAAGGATGGGAGCTGAGGTGAAGAGTAGCCACAGACTCAGATGTGGCAGAGGCAGCAGATGGCAGACGAGTCCATGGAGCAGCTACAGGAGCAGGACAAGGGGTTGGCCTCGGGCGAGAGCTTGGCTGTCAAATTGCTATCCAAACTGTACATACAGCACATTATGCTGTGTGGGTATAACAAATCAGCTATTATCACCCAGAGTCAAATTCACTGAGGCAGTGCTGTGGGTCATGTTAAATTGATGGTGTGCTGATATCACATTCAAATAGAAAATATATACCCTGTTTCAAGGAAACAACGCTTTTTACAGGTCATTCATCTACTTTTAAGTCAGTTCCACTTTATAAAAAGTATACATTATATGTATAATGTATATTTTATATGTATACAGTAATCCCCCACATTTCGCGGGGGTTACTTTCCAAGAGCACCCATGTATAGTGAAAAACTGTGCTGTTGTGTTTTGGTAAAAAAAAACTAAAAATGCGTAAATATGCTACAGATATGCTCCCAAAACACTTAAATTTCGTTTTAAACTCAGTTTAATACATTATCCTTAACGAAAATATAAAGGTAAGCCCATACTGACTATACTGTAATTCATGCATGGGCATTTTCTTTGGTATGTGCTGTCGTTTTCTTTGGTATAAACAGGTCAATACAGTAATAAATTAGTGTAATTTTAGTAATAAAAATACAGTAAAATGTAGGGGTAATCACCAATCATTTTTACAGTTCAATAACTTACAGTTCATCTGCCGTGCATCTTATTCAGGGTTCTTCAGGAGGAGTACTGTACTGTAGAGACCCGCCACCCAAAGCAGACATTGGAGGGCGACTGAGCTCAACACCCTTTTTAAATTTAATTTACAGTAATAAAACTACTTTAAGAAGAACAAAATGAAAAACAAGAGAAACACTCAAGATGAGTTAGGGGTGGACTGGCAATCTGTGCGTTCTGGAAAAGAACAGCTGTCCGATGCACGGCGGCCGTCAGCCTGTCTTTCTTGCCTGAGATGACGACCTCTGCCAGCTGGTGAATAAAGTCCAGGCTGTTTTTTAGTCCCAGTCCGCCCCTGCTCTGAGTACAGCATACTTAACCATCCCAAAAGCATTTTCTTTGTGTTCTCATGAAAGTACAAAACCATTTATACAGTTATATTTTATATGGAAATGTAGCTGAATTTACGTTCATATTTATGTTACAAAATTAGTACATTTTTCTTAATAATTTAGAAGTAAAATGCGTAAAAAAAAATATTGACACAAAAAAACAAAAACAAAAAAAAGTGGAGAATATTTGCAGGTTCCACGTTATTGTGGAGATTTCCACGTAAAACTATCAGTTAGGTTTCTAAGAAAAAATCTGCATGTGACTGAATCCACGACTCCTGATCCGCATAAAACCGTGGGGTTACTGTATACATGTATTTCAAGGTATTGTCATCATTTCTCATCAGCATTTCCATGTGGAGGAAATAAAACAGAGAAAATCTTAATGATTAAGGGGAAGTAATCCTTGAGACGTGAGGTGCTGCTTCAAACCATGCTTTCACTGCATGGTACAGTGATGTTTTGCAGCAATTTCTGTGGTAAATGGGTTTACCCATTTGGAAGTTCAATTGTTGCATTCAATGATTTTTGTTCAGAGAGCAGTGGTAATGGCAGTGACTCAGGGTTACTACATTGGGATAACAAAATAAACAGGACAGTTAAAAAGGTTATTAATCTCAATTTACTGTTAACACAATTCATCCTGAAAACTTCTATTATTGTTTAAAAACTGTTTAAAGGACAGTACTTTAAATTTAGATCACCATCTTTCAACAACAGCAGGTATCATGGTGTGTGTCACGTGGAACCACACAGGAGACCGTAGTGCTGTGAATGATACGGAGTTTTAATCAAAGACTTCAAAGTCACAAAACAAACACAAACTCGTCTCAGAGGACCTTCACTTCGAGCACTCAGACATAACTTAAATGAAGGCACTACAGCAGAGATTTCCCCCTCGCACAGTCCTTGTAGCCCTGCCCGATTTTCCTGCTAAATACGTTTTTCTCTGGGTCACGACAGTTCTTGTGGAGAGTCGGTCCTTCTTCGTTTCAATCCTGCACACAAGAGAACACATTCCTTCCTTGCACAGCACCAGGCTAGGGAATGGGTGACCACACAATGATTCCAGGGCATGGCTGGCTTAATATACACATCCCGTACTCGCACCCAACCAATCACACTACACAGACCATAATTTACTCATTAACCAGACATTACATAAACGCATAACAGGTGGACATGTTGTTAGGTACCTCGCAACCCAGTAACCCAGACTTGATGAGTACCACCTGGGTTGCCAGGCCCCCAACGACCAGACACACTCACTCTCATACCTTCACGCCCAGAGCCGTAATTCTCCTAATTGTACCAGCCGTGACAGCAGGATTAAAGCAGATTTCCAGACCAGTATTTTGTCCCAGTGAAAAGTTAAAATATTATGATGTAATTTGATGGAGATTTAGGTGATATAAATACTGTTTAATATGGTATGCCTTCACTTCCGTTAAAGATAATTTATCATTTATTTAGTGGCAGGAGACTACGAAGTTCTTGATCTCTGTTAGACCCTATACACTGACACCATATATTGGACAGAATGTGCTATTTGGCTTGTCCTTTGACCTTTTGAATTGGGCCTGTAAACTCCAGAGAATGCCTTTTTAGAAAACCCCCAGACTTAAAGTGGAAGCATCTGCACTTGTGTACACCTCTTAGGCTGGGAAAACCTGACCATTAAGGGGTCATAAGAAGTTCTTGCCAAGGACTAGTGACAACTAGTTTATGGGGGGCTCTTGCACAAGTCATAAAATGCCCATGTGACAGGTGCATGCACAGGGTATGGGACAGAGGAAATAGTATAACTTGAACTCAGTCTATGGAAAAATACTTGGGAAGGTAGAGACATTAGAAATAGGTGGGGACTTGAGTATTCAAATATTGTTTCTTACTGGCAGAGTGCCAATAAGGAGGTCTAATTTGAGAAAGGGATATCCTAAAGGTCTATATAACCTGAGTGTAAGGTCTGCCAGAGAGAGGACCCTCCACCGGACCATAAAGCTGCTTTATTCTTTAATAAAACAGCAAGCTGCATTTCCCCGACTGCATTTGATTTTTTTTTTACTTAAAAGAAGTTTCAGGCTTAAGATTTTTGTTCCAATTTCCACAACATATTTTGGCATAGTCGGCAGGATAAGAAGAGGACTTCGCAGACTCCTGGTCTTACCTATGACCTCCTGAACCACTGCTGATTTGACACCGAACACCAAAGGCAAGCATTTTTTCCAGATCTCTCTGTCTTTTTAGTTTATGATTCTATGGCCAGACCAGCGGAGGGGGGTTAAGGATTACTGGGAGACTTGTGCACCTGTCTAATAAAAAAATGCATTTAATATTCATGCATTACATGAATTGGCATCTTAGTTAGTAAATTAGAAGTAAGTATATAAATAAGGCCCCTTTTGAGGATTATTACTGGAGTCAGGGAGCTGGGGTCGTGGTCCAGAGGTAAGTATTAATCTGAATATGTGGTTCAGTACTAGTCTGACTCGATCAAGCGACTAGATATAAAGGCTGTACAGGGTACTGGTCACATATAGCACTGGGAAATAGGTCTATAAACCTCAACTCATGGCAGTAGCTCTTGGTCAGTACGCAGAACTGTAGAAAGTCTGAATTGACAAATCTGTCTTTCTTCTGCCAAAAGCTGAGAGGGCAATACGGTGATGTCTGGAGGTAAGTGAAAGTAGGCTGGAGGTAATGCTTCACATTAGAGGTCAATTCTGGACCAGAGGTACACCTCACTTGGTAAATGTTATCGTGAAGGTAGGCCAGAGGTAACATTTCACAGAGGTGAATTCTGACCCAGAGGTAAATCCTTCTGACAGAGTTTGTCTTAAGACGTAATGTCTTGTGTCTGTTATGTTTGTGTTGTGAGGAACTAGCAAGAGGTGACATTTTACAGAAACTGACCCAGAGGTGTTATTCTAGTGTTGGATCAAGGATCCGACGCTCACTCACAGCCACCCCTCCCCTTTCTGAGGGCCAGCACAGAACTCAGGACAATGCCTCACTGTTTGATCAAGGATGCATGAGCTTCGCCAAAAGGCAGATGGAACATCTTTTTACGACTTGCAAGAGACTGGGTAGATAATCAAGATGGACTCTAGCTCACCCCATTCCAGATAATCGGCAGACCCCTTTAAACAAAGGGGCTTCACTCCAGAGACACTCGCCCACACCCCTCCCGTTTTCCTGTGACACTCACACATGCACGGGAAAGAGTGCTCCTTCCGCAAGAAGAAGCACCAAAGTGGCCAAGTTATATGTTCTTACATGTGCCCAAAAGTTATATGAAGTGTAAATGTGTTTCTTTGATCAAGTCCAACGTAACCCTGTCTCTGTTAAATAATAAGACTAAAATAGTGTTTAAAGGAAAATAATGACTTGTTGTAATCAGAAGATTTGTGTATAAGGAATCACCTTGCTGGTTTCTAAACTTATCCTACCAATGAGTCAAGTTCTTATCGCTTGTTTCTGAACTTATTCTACTTATAAGTCAAGTTAACCCAGTATTTTCAAGTGTCTTATCATCTGAGATGGAGTTGAATTATAACTCCAAAATGGTCAAAGTTAGATCTGTCATTCTTGATCTTAAATCACTCAGGGCAGTACAACCTTTTTGTCTGAAACACCTGAGTCACTCCAAAACATTTGTCACATGGACGGGTCAGGTGACGCACAAAGGTCATAGGAAATGAGTGTGTCACAGGGTATATAAACAGGAAATGGGATTTCCTCCGTGCTCAGACATTGAGTTCCTCTTCGCCCTGTCAACTCAATCACATCACTCATGTGAGTATACCCTTTACCTTGTGTATGAGTGTGAACGGACGTTCCGGTGGGAATCTAAACTCTGTGCTTAGAGCGTTCACAGATCAAAGTGCGTGTTTAACCAGCCCTCTCGCTTCTGTCCACGCTTGGGCTCATCCTGCACGCTACACGGGTGATCTACACTCGCAAGGGACGTTCTTGTTCACCTTAACATCCGTGACAGAATGTCTGAGCCAGCTGTAGTGTGCTCAGCGGACTGGCTCACGCTGGTAGCACTGGTGGACCAGCAGGGAAAGGAGACTGAGAGACAGCAGCGGAAAGTAGCTGGATTGAAACAACAGGTTACTTTCCTGCAGCAGACTCATCTCGCTGACCCTGTCGCGACACCTTTGCTCCAGCCGACCGCTCCGTCTCCTCTCCCACCTCGATCATCATCATCTCCTCGACCTCTTCCACCTAAAATTTCACTCCCTGAGAAATGGAATGGTGTAGACGGGAAGTGCGATGTTTCCCTCACTAACCTCTCCCTCCTTTTTGAGTTCCAGCCGGATCGCTACCCCACCGAACGATCCCGCATCGCACTTCTCGTCTCCCTCCTCACTGGGCAGGCAGCTGAGTGGGCTTCAGCCGTCTTGAAAAGCAACTCCATGGTTTGCTATGTCTACGAGAACTTCACGAAGCTCCTCAAGGCCGCCTTCCAGCACCCTGATAGCGAGATGGAGGTTGCCTCCAAACTCTATCATCTGCGTCAGGGGGACTCCGCGCTCCGGACGGCCTTCTACGAGGGGCTGGCTGTTCGCGTTAAGGACCAGCTCGTTGGACCGGAGCTGCCGGAAACCCTGGAAGGACTGATACAACTATGCATGCGCATAGACCAGCGCATGGGCTCCCGTCCTCGGTCAGCTCCTCATACCCTGCCGCCTACGCCTACTACTGCGTCTTATAAGATCGTGGCTGTGACCCCGGAACCTCCACCTCCATCGGATGCCCACTCAGGAGCCGGGGAACCCATGCAGTTAGGGCACGCTTCTCTGAGCCAGGCAGAGCGGACTCGACGCTACCGGGAGGGGCTCTGCGCATACTGCGCGTCTCCAGATCATCATCGAGCCATTTGTGAAGAAGTGGAGGTCTTCACCCGGGTTTGCTCTCACCACCTCCTCCAACCCGACCGTTTCTCATTTCATGGTTCAGGCCCAGATCCAGCACAGCCACAAACAGGTCAGTGTCACTGCTTTTGTTGATTCAGGGGCAACTTTATTGACCACTCTTACGCTGTTCAGCTGGGTCTGGAATTCGAAGCATTATCCCAGCTGTTAAAAATAACCGCCGTTGACGGTCAACCCCTTCAGCACAGCCCTATCACTCAACGCATCGTCCCTATCCACTTTATCATTGACGATCACCAAGAAAAAATTAAATTCCTCGTCACTGACCTCACCTCACCACCCATCATCCTGAGCTACCCCTGGCTTCTGTTGCACGACCCCCTGATCTCATGGAGACAACAGAAGATTCTTCAATGGGGTTCGACCTGTCGAGAGCTGTCTCACGGCACCGGCTGGGACGTATTCCGGGGAGTCCTCAGACCCCGATGTCGACGCCACCGCCATCCCTGAGCCGTCCCGGGACCTCCAGGAAGGCCACATGTACCGGGTTGGTGACAGGGTCAACCTCTCCACCAGGAATCTTCGCCTGCACACTGAGTCACAAAAATTATCCCCACGCTACATCGGACCCTACCGCATCACTCACCGCACCAACCCTGTCACCTTCCGGCTCCAGCTGCCTGCCTCCCGCCGTGTGCTTCATGCTTTACACTTCAAGCCATTCATCACGTCTCCTCTGGTTCCTGCTGCTCCAGATCCTCCTCCGCCTCGGATAATTGACGGTGGTCCTGCCTACACTGTCCTGCGGATCCTCGACTCGCGACGTCGTGGCCGTGGCACCCAGTACCTAGGCGACTGGGAAGGCTACGGTCTGGAGGAACGGTCCTGGGTCCCCGGGCGATTCATCCTGGACCCCACTCTCATCCAGCGTCACAGGGTATATAAACAGGAAATGAGTTCCTCTTCGCCCTGTCAACTCAATCACATCACTCACGCGAGTATACCCTTTGGCTTGTGTATGAGTGTGAATGGAGGTTCCGGTGGGAATCTAAACTCTGTGCTTAGAGCGTGTTTAACCAGCCCTCTCGCTTCTGTCCACGCTTGGGCTCATCCTGCACGCTACACGGGCGATCTACACTCGCAAGGTACGTTCTTGTTCACCTTAACATCCGTGACAACATTGTCATAGGATACTAGATACAATATTCTTCTTTCTGTTAAAGCCTTGGATTAGCAAGGTCGAAAATTAACTCAGACAGCCACATGGCAGCCTCAGAGTTAGACAAAAGAGACACCGAGATTTAATCCATTTTAACCAAAAGCTTACATCTCAGAACATGCATGGGATTTTAGAATAAGTAAATCTCTAAAGAAATGGTAATAACCATGGTTCCTGCATTTGGGGTAAGTTTATTTGTGAATAGGGTGGAAGGAGAACTCCTAGCTGTAAGTTAAGTCACATTTCCAAGAGTCTACTGAATCAATATGGCATGTTTGGACTCTTTGCGAAGCACTGTTCACCACAAATCCAAATTTACAAGTTTCAAGTTACCAGGGTGAACTTTACAAAAGTTATTAAACTTTATATTAAGGGATCTGGCATATTGTTGAAGGAAAATAGAGTAAGATGAGGGTACATTTAAGTGTGTTCTGTATTGTGTTGTGTTAAAATGGTAATACATTAAGTAATAAGTTAATGATAATAATAAAATATAGATAAATAGAACATGATAACGTAGTATTAAATAGGATAAGTGCACATAGAATGTCAGGAAAATTTGTTAAGACAGTAGAATTCTCGGGACAAGTGCAGCTAATACCAGTAACTGCTCCAGTTCATTTAACAGTACAGGATAAAACAATTAGAATGCCTGCTTTAGTATCAGAACAAACTCCAGTAAATTTTATGCTTTGTGCAGGTTGGGAATCCAAATTTGGTGTATTACAGACAGCGTATACATGATGGTATGTTCACAGATAGGTATAGCACAGGAGGAACAGGTAAATGTGTATTGACTGGGAGAAATAGAAAGGCCAGTACAGGAACTAATAAGTAAATGGGGTAAGTTTATTGTTGCACAGATTCCTAAGGCAAGGAAGCCTAGCCTAGAATATCACTGTATAATGATGTATGACAGGAATCAAAATAAAACATAAGAGAGACAGAGGCTTAAAAAAACTGTGGGAGTGAGAATTAGTTTAGTGGCAAGCAGTGTAGTAATAGGAAAAGAAGGAGCAGCACTGTAGGTGGAAAATAATGAATTAATTGGAATTGGTTTAAAACAGACAAAGCAAAACCTCATATGACATTGTTAGAAAATGTGGGTTATAAATCAAAGGACTTGGGGCCAATGATTAACAAAGGGGAAATTAAGAGGGGAAAAAACACAGAATTCCTTAATATTGCTTTCTAGGCTTCAGAGAGTAGTAAAGGCAGCACAGAAAATCATTGGCTGCCCTCTCCCCTCCCTGATGGACATTTACACTTCCCGCTGCCTCAGCAGAGCAACAAACATAATGAAGGACAGCTCCCAGCCTGGCTTTGATCTGTTTGACCTGTTGCCCTTAGGGAGGCGCTACAGGCGCATCACAACAAGGACAAACACACTCAAGAACAGTTTTTTGCCAAAGGCCATAACCACTCTAAACTCAAACATGCACTGACCACACCGTCTAACCCCGCAACCCCTGGACTTCCTTCTATTCACCCACTGTGCAATATTTAATATTCAATATTGAATTGGGATTGGAAATAACTGCAATATCTGCAATAACTCTCATTGTCCAGCATCCACTACTCACTGTAGATGATCATCATTACAGTGCAATTCTTAAACATGTGCAATAACCCACGCTTTTCCGGGAAGCCATGACATTTCATCCATCTAACTAGAATTGTTGGATCCGTAAACCTTTTACCATACCGTTGCGCCATAAATTCTATCTTGGTAGCTTTCATGTTTACTGACGTAGTCAGGTTCTTTGACTCCTAGGTACCCATTTTCTCCCCTACCCATCCCCAACGGGTATGATTAATCATTGAAATGCAGTTGGTCATCACCAACAGAGAAGGTAAACTTTTATACTCTCAACCTTTCCTTGAAAGTGTTGAACGTTAGGTTCACACCCGAATATGTCCGTTAAAAACACAGCCAATTTGTCATGAATCTTGATCGTGCACAATCAGCTCGTCATGATCCAAAAATTGGTCACCCCTCAGAAACAAAGAACTTGACTTTAAAATCTTACATTCTCGACTACTGACCTGTGTTATTTGGAATCTGAACAGTCTGATCTTTTTTTACTTATAAACAAATTAAGACTACATTATGAATACCATTAAACATATAAAAGGTTTTCACAATATCTTGCGTACAGTAAAGAAATAATTGAAATGTAAATGCAAGGTTACAATCAGGTAGCTCTAGGTTTATTAATGCATTAGTTTGTTACACAGGCAGAACTACAGATATAAAGAAATTATCACTGAGCAGAATCACACTGTCAGAAAAGTATTGCAGCATGCCACTGCATACACCACATTTCCAATGAATAATTGATTTATGGCACTCCAATTCTGCACCACTGCTAACATCCACTCTTTCACGTGGTGTTCACAATCAATACCCAGCACCAATGAGTAAGTGACCCGGAAAACCAACTGGCATCATCATATCAATACATATATTAATTTTACAGTATTATTGGCAAAATACAGTGTTCTTTTTATATGCAAAAGCACTTTTGTTGTGCATTTTCTATATATTTGTCCATAGAGAATCTCAGTCCGCTCATTTATGTGCTGCAATGACCCTAACATATTTATTGAGAAAGTGTGTCAGCCTCACAGTCAGGGCATTTGCTTCATGGCACATACAGCAAATCCATTAAGGGGAACTGACAGGGAACAGGGATGGGAAAATGTTGAAATCTGTGTAGTCCAGCTTACCATGGTCTATTTGTCGAGGCAGGCAGTCTTTGATGGTGTAGCTTTTAAGCCAAAAATGCAGAACGGATCATCAAAAATAGGCCAAGAGGTAACTGTCAACGGGTCAGGACAGCAACGGTCCAAAACAGTTTTAAACAGGCAGGATCGTGGTTCCTGCTCTTCCACTGCTTCGTGTCCTGTGTTTTCAGCACAGTGGAGGGATGCAGGGGAGGATCTACCACCACTCTGTCCTTCCAGCCTCTCTTCTCCAACATTACAGGGATCTCTTCCTAGCCAGCATAGATCTAGAAACATTCCCAGCCAGAGTAACTCAACTGTTAACCTCGAGAGCTCAATCACAAGCCTACATGGCTCATCGGCCAGTTTACAAGGCTCAGTTGCAAATCTCAAGAGCTTTCCTACTTCCTCTGCACTCCAAAACTCCAACCAGACCTTGCGTAGCTCCACCACCAGCTTCTGCAGTTCCAGCACCAGTTTCAGAAGCTCCAGCTCCAGTGTGCAGAATGGCAGCTCAAGTGAGGATGATAGCTGGGACACCAACAGTTGGAGCTCAGGAGCTACCTGCCTGTTGCGAAGCTCCATTAAGCAGCACAGTGAAGAGGTCTTTAGGGTCCGTGCCAGCTCAAGTAGTCGACCTGAACCAGCAAGCGATTCTGAGACTGGCTATCAAAACTTGGACAGCTGCCAAGGTAGCAAAAGGCAAGCAGAGAGCCAGCAAACAGAAGAGAAAGTGTCTGTGGGACACAAGGATTCTGTGCACAGTCAGATCTCAAGTCACAGTTCCACTGTTGCTTCAGCTGCGTCAGCAGATCTAGAGGAGAAGATTGAGGCCAAGCTCAAGTTTTCAAAGTTTTTGGATGAAGTAACCTGCAGAGTACTGGATCCTGAGAGCCTACAGGCCTTTGGTGCAGTGCGCCAGAAGGATGCACCTGTTCCTAGCCCACAGATGTCTCTGGTCAACTATTTTTACTCGTCCCCTGTCTCTTGCCAACATTCAGCATATGGAGATCACTGGTTTGGTTCAAATGCTGATTCACTGCATGCCAGAAAGGAGTCCAGGAAGTATGGTTCTACATCTGCATACCAGTGGAACAAGTGCATGCCAACCTGCAAGATTCTGGATACCAGTGATGGCCCAGTCAGGGGACATGAAGAAATATCTTTCATGGAATCACCAAGAAAACTGTACTTAGAGACTGACATAGACAGCGTGTGGAGAGAAGATGAGCTTAACTCTGCAGGGACAGGAGATGGAAGGAAAGAACATTCAACAGAATGGGAGAGAGAGAAAAGAACCTTGTTGATTAATTCCTGTCGACCCCAGAGAAATTCTGATTCAAATAAATGTCCAAGTGCAGTGTCACACTGTTCAGAAGGCTCTACCAAAACACCCTACAATTCTACATCTCTACAAAGACCAGTTAACAGCAATTTGGTGAGTGCTCTTTTAATTGAATGTTGACATCCTACCATTGTGATTTTGTTCATGATTTTGTTCATGTTAGTGATTATATATTAGGATACTGTATGAATTAATTGTGTTTTGTGCTTTAAATGATGTGGGTGGGTGGGTGGTGTTCAATGGAGCCTAATTGATTCACACTATTATTCTTCTTAAGTTGTATTACTGTTCTTAAGTTTTATTAGTCTGAGTGTGTTAGCAATCACACTGTTCTTAAGTTTTATTTTCATTAGTGTGATTGTGGAACCGTTCACATTATTGTTCTCCATAAGTTCTTTTTAAGTATTGTTTGAAAGTTGTATTATTGTTGTTTTTTGCATTAGTTGTATTATTATTATTATTAGTAGTAGTAGTAGTAGTAGAAGTAGGAGTAGTATTCCACCTGTTTTTTGAGCTGCTTCTCCTTTGAGCCCATACTTATGACCGAAGTTAAAATGTTCTTTAATATCCAGTGTATTGTGCATATATTTAGTGTTTTTAATAGGTCGATCAGGAGCCAAGTATTGATAATTGAAAAATTTGATTTTTGTGGTCGAGAACAATGGGGCAAGTTACCTCAAGAGACTCTAAGGGAGAGATAGTCTGGAGCAAGATTTGTGACTTCATTCCTATGGCAGCTGAAAAGCAACAAAATGCAGAGTAACATATCAGTCTTGCAGAGCTAAGCACACAGCAGACTCATAAACTGACTTCAAGACATTAAAGCTCAGGTCACTTAAAAAAAGATGTGTGTCATTGTGTGTTGTGGTTTAATTAAAACTGATCAGCCCACAAATGTGGCTGCGCACGTTTTTCAGGTTTACTCCAACCGTTTTCAGCCATCCTTAATCATAAATTACTTAGTAATACAGAGTGATTTAACACCCTCTTCTGTGGTCAAATGGGAAAACTTGCCATGCTGAGTGAAGAGGGTCAGAAGAAGCGCTGGTCCAATACCATGCAGTGAGCAGAATTAGTTTTTTAACACAATTTTTTGGCCAGAAAACCAATGTTTGGATGTCTCCAAACACTATTTTTATAGCAACCACGCAATCAGAATTAGCATTTTCCCATGGAAATGCAGTCTAGGTAAAACTACCATTTTTTTGTATTAAAATGAGCATTTTCATTTGCTTCTCTGCTAATGAAAGGCTTGTATGTGATGAATATGCATTTCTAAGCAACCATGCAAAAAACAGTCCCATCACAGGAACAGGGTCTTCAGCATTGGGAACTGGAACAGGAACTGGGACCCGGGTCCTTGGAGCTGGCACTGGCGCCAGCGGTGATGCCATCCCGGCGACCTGAAGAGCACTAGGGAAGACGGAGCATGTAATGGGGGCATGGGAGCCCATGTCCTCAGGGCTGGCATGAGCGCCAACATCAGCACGCTCTGGATGGACCCTGTTTCATGGTTGCTGACGGGGGAGCCTGCCTGGAGGCCAGCCTGTGGACCTGCAAAGCGCCAGGGAAGATGTCTCTCAACAGTGGCAGGGAGGCCGGTGCACCTGCTGTGGGCACGGGAGCCTGCATTCTTTTGGCTGCTGTTGGTGCTGTCGTTGGCACGTCCTGGACATGCCTCAAAGTCCGCTTCCTGCATGCAGGCAGGGGGACCTGCCGTCGGATCAGCACTGGGGTCTGAGGAGCAGGGGCCAGGCTCAGATGTAGTGAGGGCTGAGCCCTTAGCGTTGGCTCCAGGCCCCTTGGAACTGCCAGCGTGGGAACAGCCGTCTTCTTTGGAATCCGAGCCTGGGAGTTTGTGGGGGAACCTGCTGCACCTCTGGGGAAGGTCGGTCCATTTGTAGGGTTTTATTTACAAACATGAATCAAACACAAAGATCATAAAGAAGGCACAAGGGCCAAAACACAAGGAAAATGAGAAATGTGAAGGACGGGTAGGGTGAGAGTGTGTGTGAGGTTCTGTGTGAGGGTGGACCGACCCAGGGACATTAATCATTAGAACTTAAAAACACTCAGACATGAACCAATAAACAAGCACAATCACTTTAACACAAACACGGGGTCAGCTGACAGAAACTAGGACACCCAACAGACTAAATGTTTCTAAATAAGATTCACACATATAAAACTGGAACACTGACGCCCTCTAGCGGCCGCTGACCGGGAACGTCACAAAAACATGTCTGGATTCCATGGTTCAATTGTATTTGTAAATACAAGTATGATACTAACACAGCATGTGTCAATGTACCACAAAAAGTGTTATTAAATAAACAAAACCAGGAGTGCATGATACTTTTAAAAGTATATGTATTTTGGCAACAGATGTGGAGTCTTCTTCCAGCTAAGTTGATTAATAAAGGACAGTATCAAGATGTTGTGTGCAAAAATACTAAAATACAAAAACACTGTTCAAAGTTTGCAGAGTCATGATACAGATACAGTGGTTTTGTTTAGTGATTTATTTCATAATAGATGACTCTCAGCAAAATGGAATCTCAGCAAAATGACAATGTGAGCCAATTTTCAGTGTTATTTTAGTGATATCTGCAAACTAACTTTAACAATGGTTGAACTTTTCCCAGATATGTAGTATACTGGGAAAATTATATAATGTCCCTGCCTGCTGTTCACTAATAGATCAACCTATTTCCTCTATCCTCTTATTTTCGTTTGTGTATTTGTCTCATTCCCTTTCACTTACATATGTGACATTTACTAAAACATGTAAGGGCAATCACACTGACAGACTAAAACTGCTGAACTGAACTAAAATGATGGGATATTGGAGTCCTTTCACATGAACTCCAAAATTTTTTTTTACTCAGAGGCAAATCCAGTAATGAAATCATGAACATAGCAGCCACATACATTAATATAATGTTCAGTGTAAAAATGTGGTAATTTCTCATATAAATGCTTTGTATTCTATTACAATAATACTTTTTTCTTTGTTCATTTTGGCATTATATTAGAGCTGAGCTAGTGGTTATGTTCATATTTAATGACAAAAACTTAGACATTGACAACAGTGTAGTATCATTTTTATTTACTATATGGCATTTTTTACAGTAATGATTTTAGAAGATCTGCACATGCTAAACAAGCAGAATGGTAAGTTCATGTGGATGTCATTTGGCAAAAACACATGGTAAAATTTCACTCTCAGTTTGAGAGGACTGGTGGTGTGTAGATTTTGGAGACTTAGTTTGGAATGGTTAATGTCATGCATGCAGATTGAAACCTGCTGAAATAGAACATTTAAGACTTTTAATATAAGTAAAGAGAATATGTAGTAGGCAGACTGCAGTTTTCCTTATTTTGTCATATTCAGACAGGTGGCTGAAAATTAAGTTTGGATATTCGTGCCTTTATATCTCTGTCAGTGCAGATATATTCATACATTATCTCAAGAATAGTAGCTTGCAAATTTATTTTACAACTAATAACATTACAGACAGAGATAGTGACTCAAGACTTGATTAACTAACATGATTCTTTAGCCTAACAATGAGACAAACAGTAGAAAGGCTTTGGCACACGCTAAATGCTGGGGCTTATTGCAACTTATCTTGAATCAAAGTCTCTCTCATATGTGCTTACATTTGTTTATGTGTCTGTCGCCTGAGACCATCCTGAGTTTGATTCTTGGTTGAAGGTCCTTTCTATGTGGAGTTTGCATGTTTTCCATCTAGGTTTCTTCTCACAGTATAAGCATGTACATGTTAGGTGAATTGGAGGTGTGATTGTGTTCGTCTGTGCATCTGCCTTGCGATTGTTTCTCTACCTTTTACCCTATGACTGCAGGCATAGGCTCCTTTGACCCTGATTAGGGATAAGTGGTTCAGATAATGGGTGTATGGAAAATGTGGCTGTTTTCCAGGCATTCACTGCAGCTTGTTATTTGATTATACATTTCTGGAAATGTTTATTTAATTTCATGTCTCACTGATCAGCCATAATATTAAAAACACTTGCCTAATATTATGTAGGTCTTCCTCATGCCAGCGCTGCAAAACAAGTCTGACTGTCACGGTGGTGTTTTGGTGGTGGTGTTTGTCTGGTTTTGGTTCTGTTCTCCCTGTTTTTTCCTGTTTTTGGGTCCCGTTTGCCCTGTATGTCTGTGTCCGGTTTTCTGTTCCCTGGGGTGGCCAGTAGGGGTCACCCCTAGTCCTGTTTTATGTTATGCCTGTGCCCTGTGTTCTGTGTCACCTGATTCCTCGTTTCTGTTTATTATAAGTTCCACCTGCCCCTTGTCTCGTTTA
This sequence comes from Hydrocynus forskahlii, assembly GCA_037974365.1. Classification (NCBI taxonomy): domain Eukaryota; kingdom Metazoa; phylum Chordata; class Actinopteri; order Characiformes; family Alestidae; genus Hydrocynus; species Hydrocynus forskahlii. The sequence continues at coordinate 40,461,330 of JBBPCX010000001.1, forward strand.
ATTATCAGTTCCATGTGTTTCGTGTCCTGCCCTGTTTTCCAATTGGTTCTCCCAGTCCCTGGTGTTTGTATAAAGTCTGTCTGTTCTGGGTGCGGGCATTAACAGCGGTAAACCTGTATGTACCAGTGCTTTGTTTTGTTTAAATAAAACCACGGTGAAAGAAAGAACCCTCCGACTCGGCAATGGCTCTCTGGTCGTCCTGGGAATACGGGGCTCTCCCGGGCTGGTCCGGGTCGTGGTCGGAGGACGAAAAGAAACTACCGTTCACGGCGCCGCCACGGCCGGCGCTGTGACAACTGCAAAGGAGTTCAAATGATCCTGAATTATATTAAAATACCTGACACATTCTTCGTAGATTTGCTTCATCCAGTGCTTTTTCCAGTAATTATTTAAAGACTCCCAACCCTCACCCCAACACACACACTCAGGTGCATATGAATATACTGAGTACATTGATATAATTTCATCATAACAATCATTCAGTGCTGCTAATGGTTTTGGCCTTTAATTACTCAAACCCATTTGAATCACCCCATCCTTGCTATTTTAAATTGAAAGTGAAATTTACAGTACATGAAATGAAACTGAAACTATAAACAAATGTTAGGTTTTACATCTGCTCTGCTGGACCAGCTCTTCTCTGTTGTGCACATGAGGTTTAGGGAAAAGGAGGGACACACCACACATAGATGCTATGCCCTAAACCTCTAGTTTATTGCAAGTAGCAAGCGGCATATATACAGCTACATGAAGCAGAATTGGCAAAAAATGTTTGTGTGTTTGTGCACGTGTGTGAGTGAAACGGAGAATTTCAGTTTCACTAGCGTCCCCATTCATTTAAATGTAAATCTCCTCAGACATCGGGCGGCTCGTGGATTTTCGAGGTTTCAGTGGACTCTGGTAAATAAGTCCCACCCGTGAAACATGTGACTGCCTACTGTGATAGGGTAGTTGTCCACTTCAAAATGACTGACATAACACTGTAGCATAACACTGTAGCCAATCACCGCCTTTGAAATAATTTTTCACTTCGTTCTATTTTATGTACTGAGCACTGACCTTGAGTGTGAGACTGAAGCTTCATACTTAACAAAATGCGTAACATATTATTTACTAGTATTCATTAATAAAATTTCTTTTTATTTTATATTTTATTTGTCTATGAGTGCACAGAAGGAAGGGCATTAGCTTGTTAGCTTGACCGCTTGCTAGCGATCCCCACCAGCACCCAGCCAAGCTGGGCACTGGAAGCTAGTTAGCTACTTTTTGCCTATTACTCCCATAGCCACTTGCCAACTCCTGTGCGAGATGGATCCAGTCACCAATTTTTTGGGAGGGTAGAATTAATTTCTAACGTGAGAAAGAGGTTAGATATGTTTTCTGGGGATTTAGAAATATTGTTAATTATGTACTGTTGAAATAAACATTACTATTATGTGTTTGTAAGATATGTACATTAAAATTCATTTAATATTTTGTAGTGATTTAACACTAACTATGAGGAGATTAAGAGAAGAGCAGGAGAGAGAAGATCAAAATGTCAGGCAGCAAAAGCAGAACATGGAGGTGAAATACTTAGGACAAGAAAATCGAGGTACCCAGTTTGTTTTGTGGCACGCGTCGGGGATGAAGGGTGGTTTGTTTCAACAAAAATATTGACCAGGAGCTGCCACTGATATATATATATATATATTTATATATATATATATATATCACGTGTGGAGATACTTCACTCTAGACACACAAACAGCACAGATACCTGCACAACCTGCAAGTCGGTGTTAAAGTACAGTAACAATACCGGCGCTCTGCACAGCATCTGAAACGGCATCTAGCTAACATGGCTAACGCTAACACTGCAAACTGTTCCCACTCTCAGTTGGACACTTAAATTTACCAGAAAATTCAAGGTATCAGCCTTTGTTTTGTTTTGTTTAATTGTCGTGTTTACTGGTAATGTTACAGAGAACTTTTAATAAAAGTTGCTCAATGTTGCACACCCTGTTCCTCCACTGAGTGTGTGATGACGTCATCAAACGACTAGTTGATTCGACTTCGACTTTGCTGACCGACTAGTCAACTGGCAAAAATCTGGTGTCGTTTCAGTCTCTCATGAATTTTTTCTGAAAATTGAAATAATTGTTCGGGAAATTAGATATCCTCCGCATTTTTTTTGCTTTTGTGACGCCTGGGCCTCGTCCGCCAGGCCCTCTCGTCCCCGTGCTGGTTGTTTGTGTTTGGGTGTGGCGCTTAGCAAGCCAGTCGGACGGAATGAACGGAATGAGCCTCTGCTGCCCCTCTTTGAGCGCCACGCCCAAACATAAAGAACTAGCACGAGGACGAGGGGGTGTGGCGTACGAGGCCCAGACGTCACAGTCACCTGAACTCGGAGACGGGAGGTTTGAAAGTAACCAATCCAAGAATGTTATTTATTTCTCCTGGCTGCTGATTGGCTGCTGCCCTGTGGCTCATCTCTGACAGTCCAGAATTTCACTGTGTTCTTATAATGACGTACAGAATGCAACGCCTAGGAAAATCTGATCTGCCTGTTTACATGACAGTCGCACTGGCACATATCTGATTTATATCTGATTTATTTCCACATATGAACGAGGCCTGAAACTGATCTCAAAATATCCGAATGCATGCGTTTTTTTTCCTGTTTACACTGTCATGGAACAGATCCGATCTGTGTCACACATGAGCAAAAAATCGGAATCGGGTCACATTTAACTGACAGTGTAAACGAGGCCTAAGTGGAGCACTTGGCTGGGTCGAGGTGTTGTAGAAAGTCCGGAGAAAACTTAAAGAAAACGTATCACTCCTGGAAGAGGAAAGGAGAGAAGTATTGTGCTACAGTCTTGGAGTTTGTGTCTGCATTGTGTCTCTCTTTCTCTCCCTGTGCTTATAGCAGACGTGAACGAGGGTCTCAGTGTGAGTTCCACGGAGCTGGAATCCCGGGTGAGACTACAAGAGCCAACGCACTTCTGAGTGAGAGCGGAAGTAGAGAGCTCTACCCCCGGGCTCAAGACATTCTGAGTTAATCACGAACGGAAGAAGATCCTCCAAGAATGAAAGAAACCTTATCGGGAGATAGGACCTTTTGAGTTGTGAATTAAAGACATTTTTTGAGTTCTAATTTCACCCACAGTCTGGGTGTGCGTCCTTTCCCCCTCGGCAGCCATGACAGGTTTACTGTTGAAAGTTTGCGGTCACTGTTCTCCAAGGCTTTAGAAGTTTGAACATCACCTTATTGCCTAATCTAGTGGACAGAAATGGTAATCGAGGTGTAGAAGTTAAAACCTTAAAACCCAAACCTGCTAATTATATTAGGTGGTACTTTTATACTGCGTATACTGGTTATAATGTCCATACTGTTCATACTGCTCGCACAATTCTAAGATTTCTAATAATTCTAATGCTCAAAAAGAATCCGTACTTAAGCTGCTGTTTATGCTTGGTCATACTGTTATACTGTTATACGTGAGTATACTGTGTATACTAGTTATATTGTCTATACCTTTAAGAATATTCAGGCTGCTATTTTCACTTGTCTCACACTGTTTCACTGTTTACACTGGCTATACTGGTCATACTGTTTACACATTCCCTCAGCCATTGCACATTTTTGTCTTACTTACATGCAGTGAGCTGTCCATGCACTTATGACAGGTTAAATCTCACCCTTACCTTATTTTATACTTTGTTTTGTTTTGTCTCATGTCTGTTAAAATATATGTACACTGTGGAACCTGAGTTTCGCCATTTTGTCTCGCTGTATTTAGTATATATGGTTGAGATGACAAAGTTCACTTTGACTTGAGAAGGTTTTTAGCTTTGAAATGTATGGTTAAGTTTGTATTCATGATGAATGAAGCTCAAAAATCAAGAGTCACTGTGTTACTGAAATACATAGACACCAATGTATGATTTTTAACCAATGTATGATTTTTCAGAGTTCAGCCACAAAGGTTTAGATTATCCATTTATTCCATACACACAAAGCCCAAAAACAAATAAACATGCATAATTATACAGTAACTTCTAAATAGCAGTTCTTTAATATATCAAAAGTCCTTGATCACACGGAATGATGTAACAATTAATGTTAGCTAGGTTACCCTTGTCATTGCTGAATGACAATGTTCTCTTAGCTTTAATACAGCCTTTGAGATGTTCTCTTCTTTTCTCTTTATTCTTTTCTCTTTCTCTTGTAGACAGTTCAGTGAATCATTCATATGTTCCCACATCCTGCTATTTTCACTCCATTTGTTTGATAATCCATTATATCCTCGGTTCTTAGTCCATAAAGGGATATTCAATCATTTCACATACTAAATACTTCCACCATTTGAAAAATATATGATCATAACAGAGCAATCAATCATTCTTTAGTTTTAAGGACAATCGGAAATAGTAAAAAACAACTTAGCAAAAATAAAATAAAAAAAGAATGAATTCTGTTTCATCATTTAATCATTACAGATTGTAGAATCCCACTTAACCCACTCCTTGTAAAAAGAAATCCATGTAATATCAGCTCAAAAAAACTGAGATCTGGTCTAGAATGTCTGTTTCCATTTGTCTCTTCTTGGAAGACTAATTTGAGGATTGGATTATTTTCCATTAAACTAATCCTTAGTTTGGAATCATAATCCTTCATCTTTAACCTGTATTTTCTTCTCATACCTAATGTGGTACGCCACGGGTCCCTTGATGCTGAGGCCAAGGTTGAAAGAGACTTTTCCTCGTTTACAAATGCTGGCTGGACACTGGACAGAAACCTCAATCTCCTTTGAGCTGTTCACAGCAAACACCTTGTAACATCTAACCACTCCTTGTATACGGCGAAGATTCGGGATTTCGGCGAAGAATCTCCTTTGTTGATTATATCCATGTAGTCTTTTTCTTGTTTAGATATTCCTGCTTGAATGACTGATGCATTTATTCGACACATTCTGATGTGTCTGGAGAGTTGGCTTCAAACTGCTCCCCATCAGGCCAAAACAGCATGAGGACCAAGAGGTAGAACTCTGGGCTTCTTTTGTCCTTTTGTTTGTTCCAGAGTTTCATCAGAATGGACCGAAGTTCTCTCAAGGGTTTGAGCACCTTAGATTTGGCATTCCTTTGGTTCAATATGTTTGCAAGAATGTACTTTTGGACAGCATCATCATCACTCGGTGCATTCAAATGTGGTGTTTTAATTGATCAGTGATCAGTTCCAGGTCCAGTTCCAGGTTCAGAGCATTTCTTTGCAGCCCTGCAAATGTGCTGACCATTTCTTCTCTGAGCTTCTGCAGCACTGTTTTCTCTTTCTATGCACTTTGTTGTATGGAATTTTTGTAGGTTGTCACATAAGTTTCCCAAAAGTAAGATGGTTCATCTTCGTCAATGCTTGACTTTGGGTGAGTAAGAAATTTTTCAAAAAATTCAAAATTGGTCTCAACATCTTTTCTAAGGCTGGTAAGTAGAGAAGTATACTCCTCACAAATTTCCTTCTAAAGAATGTCAGACCATTCCTGCTTACATTTATAAACTTTACCCAGGTTATGTTTCTGAAGAAAGGAGAAAATGATTCCTGCAACCTCCATGTAGCCAGTTAAGCCTCTGCTATTGAAGAGAATAGATGTGCTTGCTGCATCAGGTTCTTTCGTATTGGGCGACTGCTCTTTCATAGCAGTTTTTCTCTCATTTTCAAAAGCCTCCATTGCTTGTTGTCCAATCTGCAGAACTTCTCCTAGTGAGCACTCATTCCTGACAAGGTTTTTAAGGTGGTTTTTATGCACTTGTCCAAGTGTATAACTAACAACAGAGTTATCTTCACCCTTCTCAATGACTGTTTTAGCCCAATTCTCAGCTCTTGTGTAATCAGCCATCTCAATGTAATAAAACCGGGCTAGAGCTTGAGCAACAGTGGTATTTTTTGGAAATTTCTCTGATGCCATGTGTAGTACTGAGGTGCATATTTCTTTGCTTTCTTCTGTTGTAATGTCTTGGATCAGTCTAGAAAACAATACCTTACTTGCAGCCTTGTCCTTGTCCTGTCTGCCAGACTTGTTCATACTGTGTTGGTCCTGTTTTTTCCCTCTTTGTGAGTATTCTGTCAATGGTTCTCTCCATATACAGTGGCCATTTGAAGTCAGTAATTGTAGACATTCATCAGCGATCATGGGGTGCGCCATGCGTACATGCATGTCCTCACCTCTGTTCTCCTTGTCTTGGGTGGAGATATAACCAGAATGTTTGTGAAAGGTTCCATTTCTTTCTCCAAAGAGAAGTTGTCAGGACCATTTTCCTTATAAAGAAACTGGCGACACAGATCAAGAGTGAGATAAGAACCAGGGGCATATGAATTAAGGTCTTTTCTCCTGAATTGAATGGAGAACTTTGTAACATCAGATTGTTGGTAATTGCCCAGCATAATGTTAAAGGCATGGAATTCAGTGTGTCTATCTCCATACCTTTGAATGACGTCTGCATGCTTTTTCTTAAATTCATGGGTCTCGTTTTCTGAAAGGCTTGCACGCAGCATCACTTCTCTTTCTGTTGACTTGCGGTTACAGTTTAAAATAATGACCACAGGGACAGTTGCCTGGATGTTCTTTAACTGAATTTCAACAATCAGATACTCTTCAAGTTATTTCTTAAATTTAATATCATCATCACTCATACACTTCTAGTCTAGAAGAAGCAGGACAGTGTTCTGGTTTTCAGGACCACCTACTTCAAATAAATACACCACTTGTTTGCAACAGCCTCGGTGTCGGTTACAGAATCAATGACTCTGGCACATATGATTTTTTTTCTCTCAGGTCCTAAAGTAACTGTATGGCCAGAGTGGACCCTCCACTTCCAGGATGGTGGAATAAGTCAGTATGAGTAAGGCTCCAGCTTTTCCGTATGTTTTCACTGATCTTCTTTCTCAATTTTTCATACATGTCTCGTCTGACAAAAGGGGTCCCCTCCTGTTCAGCCCAGTAGAAGTTCAGCCACTTTCGCGGAGCAACTTCTGCCTCTTTGGCCTCTTCAGGACTGATGTGTTCACCCTCAAACTAAGTAGCCCACACAACATCAAGGGTAGACAGACTGTCTCTAATATGAGTCTTTATTTGTATTTGCTTGACAGCAAACACAGCACTAAATTTATCAAACCATAATATAAATACAATAACAAAACCTTATCAATCCCACATGACATAATTATACCTTGCAATCACCTAGCAATATCCTAGTAGCCTAGTGATACCTTAGTGACCCTCACAGAAAAATTAGGAATAGAAACACCCTAAAAACCACCTTTGATACCATATCAACTACCATGTGACACCATAGTAGCCACCAAGACACCATAGCCACCAGCTAGAAACATGCTAGATCCAAATTTGAGCTCATACCTAATATAATTGATTTAATGTATCACTTTCTATGTATCCAAGAAGGACTAAACAGACAAAGTATCAGTTTCTTTCAAATAAAAATAAAAAAAACTATCTGTAGTATTAGAAATTGTATTACCTGGCAGCATATGAACACAACACAGCACAGCACAAAATGTGAACCATGTGAAATTCCTTCACTGCATTTAACCCACTCACCAAGTGAAATGGTGGGCTGCCTCCAATGAGTTTGTAGGGAAAGTATGTTGCTTCACAACCTTATGATTCTAGGGGCAATGCCCTAACCACTAGGCCATCACCTGCAACAATAATCAAAAAGAGATGTATCCTGACCTTACATATACACTATATTGCCAAAAGTATTCGCTCACCTGCCTTTACACACATATGAGCTTATGTGACATCCCATTCTTAATCCATAGGGTTTAATATGATGTCCACCTACCCTTTGCAGCTATAATAGCTTCAACTCTTCTGGGCAAGCTCTCCACAAGGTTTAGGAGTGTGTTTATGAGAATTTTTGACCATTCTTCCAGAAGCAGAAATGTGAGGTCAGAAATGTTGGACGAGAAGGCCTGGATCGCACTCTCTGCTCTAATTCATCCCAAAGGTGTTCTATCGGGTTGAGGTCAGGACTCTGTGCAGGCCAGTCAAGTTCTTCCGCTGTTTCAACAAAGTTGGGAGCATGAAATTGTCCAAAATCTCTTGGTATGCTGAAGCATTCAGAGTTCCTTCCACTGGAACTAAGGGGCCAAGTCCAGCTCCTTAAAAAACAACCCCACACCATAATCCCCCCTCCACCAAACTTCACACTTGGCAGCAAGCATTCAGACAAGTACCGTTCTCCTGGCAACTGCCAAACCTGGATTCGTCCATCAGATTGCCAGATGGAGAAGCGTGATTTATCACTCCAGAGAATGCGCCTCCACTGCTCTAGATATCAGTGGTGGCGTGATTTACACCACTGCATCCGACACTTTGCATCTACAAAAAGAAATATTTTAGCCTGCAAAGTTGGTCTAAAAGAAATGTGGTGTGTATGAATTTTGAACCTCGACTTTTGTTGGCCAATCCTCTCGATTTGTGCCCTTTTTCTGCTGTGGGTCGTGTTAAATGCCTTTTCTGAATCAGTTTGAGGTTCTAGGTAAGGGGTTAAAAGGCAGGAAGGCATAACCCCTGTCCCCAAGCAGGACTCCTTTAAACTCTCCTGTAGAAGAAAGTGCATTTGCTTGGATGTTAAGATGACTACATCGCTCATTAGTTTCAATAAAATATACAAGTTCAGTGAAAGTGGTTCATATAATATTCTCTTGCCCTCTGCACACTTGTGTTTCTGTGAGGATGCTCTCTAAAGATTCTGGAGTCGTGGACAGAGCCTGGCCATTTTGCCTCAACATTAGAAACGAGGCAATTCCTATCACAGATCATCTAAACACAGAGAATGGATTCAGTGATACACCACACTTTGCCTAGCAGAGCATTAATTGTTCTGTATAAACTTTCCTATTCAGTGCTAAATCCCTCCACCTGACAATGTATAGTTTCTCAAAACCTACATACCTGTATATAGAGCCTATGGAAAGATTTCCTGTTCACATAGTCTGCTTCGATTGGTCCGGCTGGGGCCTGGAGCTGTACATGGGTGCAAGAGGGTTTATTCTGTCCCTAAAGACCCTTGTAGCTGGTGGTCTGCACGCCCTTTGAATTATCCGTGCACCCTCCTCTACAGGGTCTTCTATAAATGGACAGACCATACTTGTGTCTTTCTTCTTTCTCCAGGCACGTGTTGGTCTCACTCAGTGCTGCTTAAATTGGCCTGACCTCAATTAACTAATGATGAATAAACCTGACATTAATTAACTAATGATAAATAGGCCTGACCTTAATTTTAACTTATATGTTAAATAAAGTGTTTTGTGCTTTAATTATGTTATTAGTATTTCATTTGTAGCATTTACTTTAATACAATGAAAATGCTAAGACGATTATAGTCTTTTTTTCCATAAAAATTAGTAGTGGGAATGCACATGCTGGAACGATCTCTCGGCAATCTGTTTCCACGCGTCCAACATTCTTTGAGACAAAGCTTAACTAAGTGAGAACATTAAGCAGACTGGTTATCCAGTGTAAGTCACCATGGTAACACAGCAGGGATTCATTTAAACGCTGATTGAACAGAAGTCCCACTTAACTAAGTGAGACTTTTCGAAGTAAGTGAATACCCCCCGGGTCCCTCACAAACAGAACTAAATACAAAAAAACCCCAAAACCCACAAACCAATGAAAACTAAACATCACTTTAAACTAAACACACACCGGTCAGCTGAAACAATGATGCTCTTAACTCAAAACAGTTGTGCTCAAACATGTCAAAATAAAAGCCAAACCAACAAACAGAAAAGGGCGGCCTCTAGCGGCCGCCAACCGTGAGACTCTTATAAACTTTGACACAAGCAAGCATTTATTGTGGTGTGATCATATATTAATTGTAATAGTAAAGCTCTGTAGATCCTATGAATGTTATCAAGCAAGTCATAGGGTCATTCAGCACTGCCCATATATTTGCACTTTCAATTACTTACAATTTTGGAATTTTGCTGTACCACTCTCTGCTTTTGATTGGAATAAATGTAAACCTATCTAGTTACAGTCCATACCAAGTTCTTATGTGAGTTTGTACATCCTAACACCCACATAAATAAATAGTTCAGATGGAAGACGATGATGCATAGATAAAGTGTAGCTGAAACTAGTGAACTCTGGTGTGTCTGGTTTGTGTTTCATTTTCAAGCAAAATGACTGCATTCATGACTCCTGAAGTAAACTGGATGATTGCAGGGCTTAGGTCAGTTCCTTATACATGCCAGAATAAATGTTATCACGGTTACGTCTTTTAGAAAATAATTTATGGCAAGTACAACAATAATCATTTTTTAAAAAGCATCTGTTAATTTATTGACTGAGATGCCGGTCAAATACAGTAAGAATCACAGAAGTCTCTCTTTCTACCTCTCCCCCTGCCCTGATGTTATCATTGCCTTACCAAAGGCAAATCTCCAAAATGGTAACTTTACAGAAGGCAGAAAACATACTATATAAGCTTTTATGGAAATGGTCACACAGTGTAACAGGCAGTTATAGTGTGGAAAATGTGGAAACTCCACCACCCCAGTACACCACCACCCAGAAAAAAACAATATGTCATGGTAGAAATAGTACACTAGAGTTTGTTAAGACTGGGAAAGCTCTTCGACAAGATACGGAAAATTTTTTTGCAAACTTTGCAAATATATATCCTTAAGTTTTTCTCCCCCTGGAACCAGTGCATCATAAAGGGCTCTCATTTTGTCCTGGCTTGTTTGAGCACTGATGATTCTGGAATAATTTTCTTGACCGATGTTTTGGTAAAGGTCATCTGCTATGGGTTTCACCAGTGTAACTCTCTGAATGAGGCTCTTTCTGTGTAAATCCACAAAATGAGTTCCTGTACAGAAATAGGGAACAAAATGAGCCTACATTGAAATAAAATATTAAGATGATCAACTAATTTTGTCTTTCCTCAAATAAATATTTTCTTTTGTTTCATCTGTTCCTAATCACACGCCCACCCCATTTTGACAAATTACTTTTTTGTTTCGTCCCCACACTAACACATATTGTTTCATTTCATCCTTCGACGATCACCCCCCATGTACATTAGTAACAAATTGACACTGAAAAAGCAATGTTTATCATAGCTGAACTTAGAAAAAGACCTTTTTTAACTGCTATTGGCAGGGTTTATACTATTAAAGACAACTGGAGACCATTTTGTTACATTTGTTGTGACATCTGTAGAGAATGAAGGGTGAAATACATTCATTTATTGATTGAGTCAGTCATAATGAAGCTATAGAGATAACTGAAGGTTTCTTACCAACGTAGCAGTGATTTCTACTGTATTCAGCTGATCGTATGTCAGCTTTCCACACTGTCTCCGTCTCTCCACTCATTAACAGCAGCTGAAAGTCATCTTTTGCATCTTTAATGTACACTTCAAAAAAGTTTGGCGTTTGGCTAGTGTATCTCAGTTTCAAGTCCTAAAGAGAAAGAGGCACAGTGGAGACTGAGACTTAAAATCTACATTATAAACAAAACAGCTGAACACTGATGATACAATCAGCACCATACCCAGTCATCCCGACTACACTCAGTATCCCCACTCTAAGAGTCAAGATCATTAATATAGACAAATATATTGTTTAAAAACATATGAGGGACCACCATAACACATGAGCTGTGAATTTGCCTCAGAAGTGTTTAAGAAAATTTGTATTCAGACATAGTTCACTTTGCAAGTCTTATTTTTTGCAAATTATTGAATTCTTTCATAAAAGATCTACGAAGTCCTTTAATGTCAAGCTATTTATTAAAAACGAACATTCCATTTTCATTTTGGATTTGTTGCCCTCTGTCATTTTTTAAACAATTATAACAGGCATTAGCTTTATAACAGGCATTCATTCTGGCTTGCTGAAACATAATAACACAGAATAAGCTCTGACTAAAAGTGGTGTCTGTTTTAGGGGCCTTAATTTTCTCTCTATGTAAAAGTCCCTGATTGTCTTCAACTTGCTGCCTTGCTACATTCTGTAATTCTGTTAGAGTCCCACTTCTGTTTGATCTTAATGAACCTCAAGGGTTTCTGTGCCAATCAAAAGTTACAGTCAAGGACCTTGCTGTAACACTGCATATTTATCATTTGATTCCTCTACAAGATGCAGAGAAATTAGCTCAAGCCTTTCTAGATTAGACTTCTAGATTAGTGACTGACTGGTTGTCTTGCTGTCTTTTACAGGCTTCAGCTTGTTCAGAAAGTGGAAGTTAATGTCCTCACCAGGAAATGAGGATATTATTCCAGTCTACACTGGTTCCCATTAAGTTCTGCATTGACTGTAGGCATAGACATAGATTCTCATGTTGTTCTCCCAGCAGAGCATAAAAATACCAGAATATTAAAACCAACTACATGAAAAACTAGTAGGGATTCCAAGATAAACATTAACACCACAACAGTCCTTTATATAATTTTATAGCGAAACATTAAAATTACCTGAGGTGTGATTTGGGAGGGGCAGGATGTGTTTAGCGTGTAACGACTCTTCATCTGTAGT
>JBBPCX010000001.1:40488614-40499447 GCA_037974365.1 Hydrocynus forskahlii
CAATGGTCCCGATTTAAAAATTGTTTACTTTAAGCCAAAGAGTAAGAATCAAGTTGAATTTTACAAATTGACCACACTCTGTGCGCCTGAGTAGCGGGAGGGAGTACTACCTAACCACCAAGTTTCAAGTTTCTACGATTTACGTTTCGGGCTGCACAACGCGTTTTAAGGCAGAAAAATAATAATAAAAAACCTAACAAAGACAATAGGTTCCCTGCAGTTACACTGCATGGACCCTAATAAAAATCCGCACAATTCTAATAGGTTCCCTGCAGTTACACTGCATGGACCCTAATAATAAAAATCCGCACAATTCCAATAGGTCCCTGCAGTTACACTGCATGGACCCTAAATAGCAGAAGAAGTTGGAGCAGGAGGTGGAGGCGCCATGGGCAAGTTTTCTTACCTTGAGCAGACCGTTCACTTTTTGCGTAACACGTACGCGGCTTTCCTGTCTTGAATACACAAAGTCTCGAATGCGAACTTTGACCCACTTAAGCGCCACATTTGATTAAACTGAAGCGTGGTGAGAACAATGGGATTTAAGCTGGACAGTATATAATGCGTTTCGAACAGAAATGGAATTGATTTTTGAAAGGAACAAGGCGGCAAGTTTTGTAAATTCCCTCCTCTGAAACATGCCGATCATAATGCGGAAACGAAGGTAACGTTAGAATGGGTCGAGCCGATCTGGGTCAGATTCGAATGAAAAGGAAATTTACGTAGTTTTTAGTCGTTTACTCGAAAACAAAATCGATGCCAATAACTTTCAAGCGTTACTGAATCTGCCCCAGGTTGACCTACGCCGTCTATACTGAGTGTTGAAGCCAGAGCCCTTTAGCTCCATTTGAGCAAGCTGCTCGGCTGTTTACCACTTAAATTTGTGTGTTTTCTAACGTTAGTTGAAACCAAATGTGCCTCGTTAGAGATTTCGTTTCACAAATTTCATTTAATGAAAGCGATTCGATTTTTGATTCGAATGTCACTGAGGACTACTGACTTCGTTGGTACTTACAGTCAACAAAATGAGCAGAAAGTGTAGCGCCAGTCAGAGAACTTTGTTTCAAACGTGGGGCGCAAGTGGTTCTGAGAGGACACAGCCACAAAAAGCAGGTACAAACGACAACCAATGCAAAAACAAGAGCGTAAATTGGAGCTTTGTTTGGAATGAAGTTGGAGGTCAGTTGGTCACCGCAGACCTGTCTAAAACCGCATCGGGCGGGGAGCACGACCTAGACGACGAGCTGATGCTCAAAGCTGCGGATGAAACCGAAAAGTCCCTGGAGAACAGCACTGAGTCAACGACTGATACCTTATCAATGATTTCAACAGAAAATCACACAGTCCTGCCTGGCTACGACAGCTCTTCGGGGAAAGTGTGGATCTTTCCTACCAACTTCCCAGTCAGGGACTACCAGCTGAAGATTTCGGAAGCTGCTTTGTTCCAAAATACACTGGTGTGCCTGCCCACTGGCCTTGGGAAGACTTTCATAGCCTCAGTCGTGATGTATAACTTTTACCGTTGGTATCCTTCGGGGAAAATTGTCTTTATGGCCCCCACTAAACCGCTTGTGACGCAGCAAATTGAAGCATGTTACAAAGTGATGGGGATACCTCAGCAGCATATGGCAGAGTTGACAGGTATGCAGTAAGCTTTTCTCTCATTTCCTACTATTCTTCTTTGCAAACACTTGCTTAGAAGAGTAAAAGGTTGCTGTTGCTAGCATGAAACTTGGTGGCGATGGTAGTTAAGTGTTTATTTAATTTAGTTACATTAATTCTGTTTCTTTTGTCCTTAATAGCTTTTTTGGCTGAATTGTGGTTTTCTTCCATGCCTGATTTTTTTAGGGAGCACTCCAGCACTGCAAAGGAAGGAGCTATGGAGAGCAAAGCGAGTTTTTTTCCTTACTCCGCAGGTGATGATGAATGACCTATTGCGAAATGCATGCCCTGGAACTCAAGTCAAGTGCGTAGTTATTGACGAGGCCCACAAGGCATTAAAGAATCATGCATATTGTCAGGTACTTTGTATAAATTTTTTTCTCTCTTCTGTCATGCCTTTGGAAATGTTGTGTGTTTTTATTGTACACGCCACACTGTCTTTTAGGTGGTCCGGGAGTTATTGAACCAGACAAAGCAGTTTCGCGTCCTGGCCCTCAGCGCTACACCTGGTGGAGACATTAAGGTGTGCCTTGAACTGATCACTGAAGATAGTGTTTCTACAATATTTTTTCAGGCTTGGTGGTGGACCCATTGAAACAACCAGTAAAGTTGTGCAAATGTGGATTCAAGAAATACAGGAGCAGAGTTTTGAGAATTGGTACTAAATTGGAACTGGTTCCAGACTAGTCTGTACTGCAATAATGAGAAGCGTTGGAGAGAGAAACTGTGCTGCTATTGGTATCTGTGCAATGTTAATGCGTTCTAACACAGCTGGTATTTATTGTGGTTAATGGTAGTTTGGATCAGTGGGAGGGATGAGAGTGACATTTGTTAACCAGACAGTTACTATTATAGCAAAACAGTACCTGTCGATATTGGTTGCTCTTCACTGAAGAATGATTGCTTATAATGCCTATAATTCAGGCTGTCCAACACATTCTAGTATTTGTAGTTGTTTTTTTAATGACAGAAATTTGGGAATGAAAAAAAGCTCAAATTGATGTGCTATGGTTTGTTAGGGTTTGAGGAATGATTGCTTATGTCTACAAACACCCAGAAGGCAGAGGTCTCTGTGGTTTTCCATAACAAAACTGCATAGAGGGAACTCCATGCCTTATTCAGGGGCATACTACCAAGTACATTCAGTACATCCATCTCAAACTAACATTTATAATTTGTTTCTTTAACAACCTAGGAATTAATTAAAGCAAACTGTGATGTAATAGAAGATTACAACTAGACTGTGATTGCTTTCTTCTGCTGCACGCTGCCATATCACACAGTTATGTCAATGATCACTTCTGTGGCGGACTTGGGATCTAAGTTTAGTGCATTTTTTTTTTTAACCAAAATATGAGCATATACCTCATAAAAACAAAAGCTAGGGAGTAAATCTTGCCAGTCGTGTTTGTATCTCATTCAAGCCAGGCAGAAAGTGAATTTGAGTGGTTGGACCACCAGCCTAATTAATAATATTGTAAACACAGATATATGTAGTGGTTAAATTTATTAGTCATTGCACTTAGTTCTCATGTTAATATGACTGTCTGGGTCACTGCATTGTAATGTTCTCATGTTAATATGACTGGGTCACTGCATTGTAATGTTCTCATGTTAATATGACTGTCTGGGTCACTGCATTGTAAAATTTAACATTGAACTAAATAACCCGTATATGGATGGTGATTCGACTTGGGTTCTTGAGTTTAGTTAAATGTGGTTTTGTTTTTTTTTTGTGTTTTGTTTTTTTTGTGGTACACATATATTAATTTATATATTAAAATATATAAATGCTTTTGACAGAAACAAGGTATTTTTGGACATGGCTAAATATTTTATATTATACAATGGTGCATTTTTTTCTGCTGTTCTTGAACACCTTCCAGTGTGTTAAATCAAGTGCTAGAGATAAATTTGCCCAAGATCAGGATTTGCTTTGCTTTGCTTTGTTTTGCAAATAGGAATTCTGACGCCTCTGTTTCTGTTTAGGCCGTGCAGCAGGTCATCTCCAATCTGCTGATCTCTCACATAGAGCTACGGTCAGAGGAAAGCCCAGATATTCAAGCCTACTCTCACCAACGCAGTTTGGAAAAGATTGTTGTCCCCTTAGGTGAATCACTCACTGGATACCAGACTCAATACTTACAGGTAGGGCATACAACCTTAGTGTTCTTCATGTGATCATTGACAGTAAATGGTAAAAGTAGCCGGTGTCAATTTATAAGCTGCATAGAATCTGGTAGATAAAAGTATAAAGGTGTGCAGAAGTGTGCATTGCAATAACTGCAATTTGTGACCAGACCTGAAGTTTTCAGTTTGGCATAAAAATTAAATAATCAAATATCTGCTTTATAGGCTTTTTTTAGGATACTGAAGTTTTATGGAATACAGACTAGGGCTGCACAATTAATCAAATTGTAATCAATTTTGGCTGCCAAGATTAAATTAAGATGATCGTCGGGGATATACGATCGTCTTTCTCAACCAATAGTCAGCCAACCACTAGGGGGCGAATGAAAGATTAGGGCTTCATTAAGCTGTCATAATAGACCCAAGAGATTTGCCATAATAGACCCCAGAGATCCGGAGTTATTTGCAGAAAACCATTCACCTCGCCCGGGTGTCCCATTACTTTTGTCCGAGGTGAACAGTTTCCAGCTAATATCTCCGGATCTCTGGATCTTACGATGCTGATATGAATATTGAATTGACAATTGCAAAATTAATTGCCATTTGAATAAAGGGGCAAAAAAATCATGACAATACAAAATGCAATTCAGTGAATAGTTATTCTATTTTTTATACAAAAGATTCCACGGGATTGGCTTTGTCAGTACTAGGGTTGTTTGATTCAATGTAAATGCATGATTTAAAAAAAAGAATCAAGTACAATTAATGTTTTCCTTGAGTTTTGCTACTGATTAGTTCACAAGCTGAACGATAAACATGGTTTGGCAGGTCATTTTAAAGCCATATTTAGCAGTCTGAAAGTTTCCAAAGGCACGTATCACATTTGCAATCAGAATAGGAGGGGAAAGAAATTGTCCATCATGGCTTAAAATTAAGTGTGTGTGATGCTGTTTGTCTTTTGCTTTGACAAAAGAGAAATAACTCGCTACTCAGAGTTGCTGAAGTGATTTTAATCTGTCATGATTCTCTCTCGAGGAGAGGGATATTGATGTTGAAACTGTTTCATTGTTAAAAGCGGTTTCATTGTTAAAAGCTGCAACAACATCCCTTTAGAACAAGGGTTCTCAACAGTTTGCGACCTGTGGCCCATACAACTGATTACAAAAGCTCCAGTGATCCACAAGAACCAACATCAGATGTTTTTGCAAATAACTGTCAACACTGTTATTAAAATTGCTTGCTTAAATATGTCTTTTAAGAAATTTTTAAGAAAACACTTTTTTGAAGGTTCATCTGAGGATGTATTTAAAAATAACCCAAACATAAATATAAAAGCATCCGTCAGTAATCTATAGAATAGGTGACAATTTTGTAGTAAAGATGACCTATGTACAACCGTGGTCCACGGGTTGAAAATGCTGTACATGAGGTATTCAAACCTTTTCGCAGATGCCCGCTTGCCAGTTTGTACATGTGTGTACTTACCCTCCAACAGAATAAATCTGGCCTCATTCTGGAATTAATAAAGCTGCTGCAGCACTCTCTGACAGCCACGTGACTAAGAGTTCTTGGTCAAACAAAGCAATCCATTTTAGAAATTTTGACTTGTTGCCAATTCACAATGAAGCTAAATATCTCATCTGACACTAAAGATCATTTAATCAAAATAGTTTAAAAGTGTAAATGAATGGAAAAGAGTAAATGCAGTAATTTACTACCAACTGCAGTAATTTACTACCAACTGCAGTAATTTACTACCAACTACAGTAACCCCCTGGTTTTACGCGGATCAGGAGTCACACGCAGATTTTTTTCTGAGAACCTAACTGATCGCCACAATAACGCGGAACCTGCAAATATTCTTCGCAATTAGTTTTTTGCGGCAATATGTTTTTTACGCATTTTACTTCTAAATTATTAAGAAAAAATGACAAATTTTGTAACATAAATATGAACGGAAATTCAGCTGCATTTCCATATGAAATATAACTGTATAAATGTTTTTGTACTGTCGTGAGAACACAAAGAAAACGCTTTTGGGATGGTTAAATATTATGGACTCAGAGCAGGGGCGGACTGGGACTAAAAAACAGCCTGGACTTTCTTCAACAGCTGGCAGAGGTCTGCGTCTCGGCCGAGTAAGACAGGCCGACTACTGCCGTGCATCAGACAGCTGTTCTTTTCCAGAACACACAAACTGCCAGTCCGCCCCTGACTCATCTTGTTTCTCTTGTTTATTGTTTAGTTTTTCTTAAAGCCCAGTAGTTTTATTACTGTAAATTAAATTAAGAGGCGGTTGAGCTCAGTCGCCATCCAATATCTGCTTTAATAAGACGCACAGCTGATGAACAGTAAATTATTGAACTGCACAAATGATTGGTGATTAACCCTACATTTTGCTGTATTTTATTACTAAAAATGACACTAATTTATTGCTGTATTTACCTGTTTATATAAAAGAAAGACAGTGCGTACCAAAGAAAATGCCCGTGCATGAATTACAGTACAGTCTGTATGGGCTTACCTTTATATTTTCGTTAAGGGTAATGTATGAAACTGCGTTTGAAATTAAAGTATTTTGGGAGCATATTTGGGGCATATTTAGACTATAAAAATAGGCATTTTTTAAACCAAAACACAACATGGTTTTTCACTATATGCGGGTGCTCTTGGAACGTAAACCCCGCGAAAAGCAGGGGATTACTGTACTGATTATGGGTCCTCTCCCCGAAGTATACCTTTTTCTCAAATGATGTACATTGATCTGCAAGTTCACACACAATCCATTTTAATAATTTGATCTACTCTCACTACGTCAGCACTTGCTAATTATCACAAAGTTATACAGGAAGCAAAGAACTGAGATTTATTGGTGTCTTGGGTAACATGGCTTTAAGAATGAGAAATGTTGGACTGTACAAAAATACACATAGTACAAGGTATCAATTTTTGGCTTGTTTTTCCTATTACAATTTTTCATTTATATAATAATGATACATTCAGTATACCATGTCTATGTGAGAGAAAGAAAAAGAATCTTTGCCCTGTATGATCCAGCTGTTCTTGCAGCTACTAAAGGTTCCTCTAGCTTGCTATTTGGGTTTGCAGCAGTGGTCATAAACTACACATATACACTCTTTAATCTTGAATTAAGTGTTTCTAAAGATTGTAGTGCTTTCTAGTTAGGAATTGTAGTCCTGAGAAGCCAACACGATAATTTCTGTTATCATTGGCAAGAGGTTATCATTGGAAAAAGAAGGAACTACCTTTGTGTTTGAAAAAACACCTGCTTGTACCCTCAAGCTCAGTAATGACCCTTTAGGTACGTAAAACTCTTATCTTCATGCTCTTCATTTCACTTACTAAGAAGAACAAAATGATTATTAAAATTACACAGACTGTGAAGGCTGGGTAGGCAGAGAAGATAAAGGAACTGCTCAATGACAGATGTTGGAGAGGGGAACTTCATGGCTTTTCAAGGAACCAGATCTCATTCTGACGGTTGGCTGCTGCAGGGTTGGTGTAACCAGCTACAATGAATGAATCACTGATACAGATTTCTGGACAATCCAACACCTCCGCCATAGCGTTAATTTGATTGATGATGGTGAGCTCATTTGTGGCACCAGTGAAGGCCCTGGAAGTGTAAAACAATAATGAGCTGTTAAATTAACAGTGTGGAGGAAAACTTTTACATGCACGTGGTGCACCTGATACATAGATACAAGTTTGGGGGACAACTGATTTCTGTTAATGACCCACTTCAAGATTTAGTTAAAGAGCTAATTTCTCAATTAGAGGAGAACATATGAAACTTACCTAGTGTAGACTATGGTGGCTGGCCACTGCTCAATGACAATCTCTGTGTCATATGGCTGTGGTGGCATAGCTTGGTGGCCTACGGGTATGTAATATGCTACCGTGACTCTTCTGGACAGGGTTGTGTGCATCTCATCTGTATGAACCACTGTCACAATAGGTATAGTCATCCCCAGATACCTGCCTATAACATATGCAAGCAAAAGAGAACCTGTTTGGTCAACTTGTTCATAAGTTTTTTCATTGCAGATGTGTTATTAATTGCTTTTCAGGATGATGAAATGTCACCTAATGAATTCTGCTGGCAGATGTATCTCATTATTTTCATGAAGCCAGAACAGATGCTCTGTTCATATGTGTCCTCCTTGACAGTTATGCAGGCCCAGTGTGCTTTCTCATAGTGCCGTTTCTCATAAAGGACATGGCCACACTGCAAAAAAAAAATGTAATTATATCATGGTGAAGATTCATACAGGTAGCACTGGGAGGAAAGCCCCCCAGTAATGCCCATTTACCCTCTAAAACATGCATTTTAGGGGAAAAAAGCATTTTAAAGTGCTTTCAGTTGTGTTTGAACTTGCCATCTCATTGGGTACATCATCTTTGGTTTCAGCCAATATTTTATCCTAAGGTATTCAGATCTGTGTGGAGAGGCCATCCTGAACATATGGTAAAACCTCATATTCCATAGCTGCCTCATGGGGCTACAATGTTACAGTTTTATGAGGACTGATGAAGTGTAATGACATGATACTGTTGACTGAAAATAAGCAGTGGAAAAAAAGAAGCACTATATTTTAAATCTAACAAGCACTACATGTAGTTAAACACTAAATAATTATGTAATTAGACTACTGCATTAAAGTACTAAACCTCATAGTGGTCTAAAATATAGCATGATATATCTATATATTGAACAGTTCACAAATGGATTCAAAATAATATTAGCTCTTATTTAGACTGTGCTGATGGCTAAATCTTAAATGTTGTTTTTTGGGGGAAATTTGCACAGTAAGTATGCAAATAGGAGGGGACAGAATATGAAATCTGGATTGATGCATTTTAATACCAGTTTTTGTACTGAATACACAATCTGCAACAAAAAGCCTGTTTTGCAGCATTATTGCTCTTACAGAATATCAAATTAACCCCACACTCACTAGTATATTGGAGACTCAAGTATGCTAGGACTACAACTATCAAATGTTTAAATTTTCAAATATTTTTAAAATTCTATAAAATATATAAAAAAAAGGCTTAAAAGCTGGACTGTTATCCTCCTGGATAAATGAAGAGCAAATTTCCAAAACTCACTCGGTCCAAAAGCATTTTTTTCCAGAAAATGGCATTTTACTTGTTTTACCTATTGGAAAGCAATTCTTACAGGAAATAATTTCTTTAAATTGAAATTTTACTGCTACTTGTCATTTTTCAATGCCTGTTTCTAAAGTGCAACTTCTGCACATTTTAGTATGATTTTAGTATGGGCAAATTTGTTTAAAAAAAATAATGAATTTTTAAGCAAATCGATATTCAATGTCACAAAATGATCAAGTTTAATATTTATATCCTACTACATGAGACAGCATAGTCAATGATGGCTAACTGCATAAAATTGTTAACCTACTTCTGTCTACCAGTACTGGTAAAGATACAGTTTGGACTGAGTGAGTTTTGGAAATTTGCTCTTCAAATTGTTCATCTAAATTTATCTTGATTTAGTTTTCTTTTTCTTTACATTTTTATTTATAGTGCTCTATGCATGTACTTGTACTCTGGTAAATTCGTCTGATATCATGGACTTCTGGTATTAGCAGATATTAAATCTAAACCTCACTGCCTTAGCCTGGAAGAGTAAACTGGGCTGTGGTTGGCTCTTCTGGCAAGAAAATGATCCAAAGCACACCTCAAAATCAACACAAAAACTGTTAAATGACCACAGAATCAAGGTTTTTGCCATCTCAGTCATCTGATGATCTAAGTTTGAATAAGTTTCCTACAGCTTTGAACAGTGTGCTGATTTTAACAGTTTTATTCTTTGAAAAAAATCAGCTGAGAGCATGCTCATTAGATAGCATTTCAGAGCAGTGGGTGTTAAGAATACACAAAGTGATTAAAACCAGTATTGTCACATCTGGTTAGAAATCTAACATAGCAAGGATTTATGGGCTTACTTTTGGGCTCTTAAAGCAAACAATTACTGATCAATGTTTTGGCATTCAAAAAGATCATTTATACACAGTATGAAGACAGTGCAGGTAATTTTCTCAAGTAAAACAAAATGTGTTTTTTGTTTTTCTGTTGTCTTTTTGAAACACATTCATCCTTCAATGTATTATCATTATTTTCCTCTTTGAATTAAAACAATAACAAACTAGCTTTGACCTATTCCATTTGTTTTTGGCTTATATTTTGCCCATTTTTCACATACACATACTATTTGTATTTATGACATCCTTTTTCTCCTTGGCACCCACCTCTAATGTGCAGCTAAAACCTTGTTGTTCAATTTATCTTTCTGATTAATTTGTCTTTTAGGCATACAGAACAGCACATTGCATAACATGCCACAATATGATAATTTTACTTAAGGATAATTTTATGTTCAGATTTGCAGTTGTTGCAGCCCCAGTGCCTGTGTATGCATGCATACCTTCTCTTTACAGGAGATGAATGTGTAAGGAACTGCCTCTCTGGGATGTGTGCCATTATTATTGGTTGTTATCTGCTGAATGGGTTCAGCCATCTCTGTAAAGGCAAAATGAGTAGATGTTGGGTACAGAAGTATACTTTTCTATATCACTTAATTGCAAAAAACAATGTTTTTGTACTTGGCACATTACAATTACAGTTAACTTACTTTCAGTTTATTAATGCTTAACTAAGAGGTGCATAAAATGAAGCATACACCCCTATAATATCCATATACAAACATGGGCAGTAGAAAACGTTGTCCTTAATAGCTGAATGACAGTTCAGTTATTCAACAAATCAGTTAATCAGATCTCTGCCCTGCTAGAGCTGCCCCTATCAACTGTAGTTGTCTTATTGTGGAAAAACTCTAGGAGTTATGTGTATGTATGTATATATGTGTGTGTATGTGTGTATATATATATGTGTATATGTGTATATATATATATATATATATATATATATGTGTGTATATATATGTGTGTATATATATGTGTGTATATATATGTGTATATATATATGTGTATATAT
>JBBPCX010000001.1:40499547-40517652 GCA_037974365.1 Hydrocynus forskahlii
GGCACTGTTGTCATTTTATTGATTCCAAAACCTTTAGAACTAATTATTGGAACTCAAATTGGCTTGGTAAGCTCAGTATTTATATTTATTATTATATAAATAAATCTAAGCTCACACAGGACCTTTGTTGACTAGACATTGTATAGCAATTGCGCCTAATTATAAATACAGTAATTTCTCAAAAAAAGTGGAGTATTCACACTGCGGATTATATAGGATGTGTAGGAATTTCAACAAAATGAGTAGGAGTGATTAACACATTCAAGCTAGTTAGTTACACTTCCATGACTGACATAGAATGGTAGTGTTTCTGGATGTTCGTGATTCAGCACTGTCCATTTGATTTGTTGCTGAAGAAAGGATTCCTTTCAGTTGCACTAAATTAAGTAAGTAGTGTTTGTTCATTTCCCTAGTTTTTTCTTCAGATTTGGTCTAGATGAATAATTTCCCTGTCATGCCCCTATTTGTCCATTTTTGACAGTTATCATAATCTTACAAGCTCCTCGTAACGAAGTGAGAAAATTGATAGCTCTGGCGTGTCAGTTCTCTTTACTCTGTCTCACACACAAACTGCATATTACATTAGTGGTGAAAAAACACTACTTAGAACCATTAGAAATGCATTCTGTTGTATTTGTGAAGTATAGAAGTATGTGGTTTGGAATGCAGCTAAAGTGAAAAACATGCATGGATCCATCACAAAAGTACAGTTCCACCTTAAATAGAACTATTTTCTTATCTGCCTTACAATGTTGCATTCTAACTGCCACACAACCGTGTGGAGTAGAATACTCTAGCAACACAAACCTGAAGTGCTAACTTTATCTGGCATGCTGAGTGAAGAGCCAACTTCATGATCCATTGTAAATATACTGCTAAGCAAAGCAAAGATGAATAAATGTACATATGAAGAGCTCTTTTCCAAAACTTTATAAATCCATTTTAATAGTTTTTAGAATATTTTTAGTCAGGTTTACCCAGACCCACACATTTTGCAAATATTTAATTTATCCTGTTAAAATAGTTTGTTGGCCTAGTCTAAACATGTTTAACAATATTTGTCAAATCTAACAGTGTTGTTGATTATAAATCCAAAGTTTATTATATTTTTTTCCCAAAGAGCTACAAATCCATTATTTTTTCTTTCTTTTTGAGGCAAGAGAACATGCAGTATTAAACAACAAAATAAAATAAAAAAATAACTTGAAATACATTCATTTATGTTCAATCTAAACAACTTGATTAAAATATCATGCATACAAATGGCCCGTTAGATAAATGACCACCTCATAAAATATGAAAAATCTACAGAGATTCTCAACTTAAACACATTTATGAAGTATAAAAGAATAAACAATAATTGTTACTTGACAGACACACTGTCAAGCCCAATGGTCATAATCTAGTGATCAGAAGAAAAAAAATCACTTCACACAGCCTGCTGTGCAAGGACTGCACAAGCCACAAGACCCAGGCACGTTTAATGAGAGCTAACTGCAATAAACCGTGTATACTTTTCAAAATATGTCGACAAACTGTTCTTCTTTCCACTTTTATATGCGAAGACATTTATTTATAAATGGCACTGACAGCATCAATCACTGTTAAGTGTAACCACGCATTTTAGAGTTTAGTTTTCTTCAACATCTTCCTGAGCAACAATGATGCTGCTGCAGCGCGTGAGAGAGAGGACAACATATCTGATGGTTTCTGTATTAAATGCTCGCTAACCATACGCTACTGTTAGCGGTAAGCTAACCGTAGGCTACTGTGCTGTCATTGCCCGATCAGTTCTGCGCATGCACACTCAAAGCTACCATTTTGCTACCCGATTGGTCTCACGAACTTTTAACTGCATACAGCACATTTCCGGTCCTGAACATAAGACTGTTTATAGGGAAACTTTACAGCAATATACAGTGAACCCTCACCTTATCGTTCCAAGACGATATAGTGAAAAACCACGATGTTGTGATATGTTTTTAAAAAATGCCTAAAATACCCATTTTTTTAGTATAAACCCCAAATATGCTCCCAAAACACTTTAAATTAATTTAAAACTTAATACATTACCCTTAAAGAAAATGTTAAGGTAAACCCGTATTCGCACTGTACAGTGTACACTGAACTGCTGTCTCCTGCAGTGCTAGAATGTAAAATACCGATGTTACCCCTATATAGACTGTCCTGTAATTCATGCACTCGTGTGTTTTGGTATGCACTGTCATTTCTTTGGTATAAGTAGGGTAAATACAGTAATGAATTCATTTAATTTACAGTAATACAAATACAGGGCTTTAAGAAGTACAGAAATACTGATCAGGTGGATTATTACTTCAAAAGGTGAATTATAATTATTGTAGATTTTATGTCATGCTGTTGTTGGTTTTAATGTTTGACCTGTATGTTTTTTCCATAACCATTATTTATAGGGTTCAGTGGTGAAATGCCATCAAACGTTCTCAGAAAAGCACACTTGCTTGTCTAGGGTGCAAATTCGCTCATACTTGAGAGAAATTATGAATATCAGTCTGGACCAAAAACAGTCATGTTTAGGCCATTTTGAGTGAGAGATTACCATCTTACATGTGGACAATCTTTAGTTCTGGCCTGAGTTGAGCAAAAAGCATTTTAAGCAGTTTAAAAACTTTGATATGAAAACAAAATGTAGTCACTCCTCAATTTACTGATGAGTTGACTAAAAAGGATGTGTTCATTTTTGAGTTTAGTGGTTAAAACTTAACAAATTAATTTATAACCCCAACTAAATTTGACCCCCCCCCTCTGAATAGGGATATAGATGTGTTTTGAACTGCATAGGTCTGCAGAAATTTTTCAGAGCAGCTGCTTAGTTCTGTCTGGGATGTAACATATTTGAGTTCATATTATGAACTCTCATGAAATCTTTATATATAAAAAGAACCAGAATACAAAATCAACTCTGCTTAGACACACATTGATAGAGAAAAAATGTGTATAATGCTGTATCGTATTCCAGGATGAACTTTTCTGACTCACAGGAATTCAAGGAGTATTGTCTGCTATTGTCAGAAAACTCAAGTCTTTAAGTCTATGCATTGACATGATCTAAATACAAGACTTTATCAAAACTACCATTATTCAGTTGTACTGACCCCGTGTTACATTTTTCTTTTTCTTTCTTTTTGGCTCAGGGTTGTTTTTAAGCTTTTAAAATTTCAAGCGAAATGCCTGAGAGATCAAAAAGACCTAGAAAATATAAAAGGCAGGAAGAATGTGGACACTAGATGCAGTGCAGAAAACAACCCTTGCTTGCTGTAGCACTGCAGGTTTGCATTGGAAAGCAGCAGTTGCTCTGTGAATTGAGCAAGAAGCGTTGTGATTTCGCCCAAATGTCATTTTATATTAAACATTTAAACAGGTGGTTTTAAAGTGTGAGCTGTTTCATTTTCAGGCATTGAAACTTGCTTGCTGGTTTAAAATGGAATTAGTATAAATCTGCATATCTAAATTTCAGTTACTCTTTTATCAGTAAGTGAGGGACTTCAAACATCAAGTCGTGTAAACAGTTTTACAGGGTATGCTGGTGTTCCATGTCAATACTGTGATGGATTGCACTTCTAGGTTCTGTTTCCTGGACTCTAGAAGCAGGCCAACACAACTTTCTTTTACCCATGTGCTTGGAGCAGTGGGTTTAAATCATAATATACAGAGATCACAGTCTCCTGTTGAACTACAGCACAGTGCAAAAGACAATTTTTAAATCGTACTTTTGATTGATTTTTTTTCCCCAAAAAGCAAGTATTGGTTTAACACAATGATTGTCTCCCACTGTGTTTACTTTTGTCTAAAACAATGTTAAAAACAAATTCATTATATCATTAGCGAGTGTCTATCCAGTAGTATTAGATTTAGTGAATAATAAATTTAATCTCATCTGAGTCACAGAAATACACCTCCAAGTTTGAACTGTTGATTCGTTTTTGAATAAACAATTCCCTTTTTCTATAGCTCTTAATTTACCTTACTTTACAGATAATCACAGACAACTTTGTGTGTGATTTAGCAATGACTATGCTAAGACTCCAGTAAGGGTCTGCTTTTTGGTTAAATAGCAGTGTGTGTCACCCTTACATCATAAGCTGTGTTTTTATTTATTGTCTGGGCGGATACAAGTGCTTGTGACTGGACATCAGGCAAACAAAACACCATGGCTGTGCACATTAGTGGGTCTTTAACCACAGTGATGCAGTCACTAAAGGCCACTGATTATTGACCGCTCAACCAAACTGCGTTCTCTGCTATAATAGTTTTCGCCTCTGCACTGCATTCGAATTTCCAAACACTTCATAAACATGTACTGTTCGACACTATATAGTTTCTGCAGAATGTTGAATGCAATGTCTAATTTCTGTTCCCTCGCACCCCGGGTTATGCAGTCCTCATCCCACATTCAAAGCAATTGTTTACGTTCTCGATCAGTTGAGAAGTTTGACTGTCACGCGTTAGCACATATTAAGCTGCAGGATGTGAGGGTAAAAGAACATGGAAGAAGTTGAGTTTTCTAATGTCAGATAAATGTGAATTGAAAGAACGTGGGATAACACGGACTTGTACATATCGGCGACATGCTTACTTAGTTATGCCAGTATCTACCATTAGACACGTTTTCGGTGTAGCGGTATTTGTCAGAGGGCGTTTTAAATGTAACTTGTGCTGTAAACTACGTTTCTCGTTTAACTTTTTCATCGTTAATGCCGTCGTTTTCTCTGTGCTCTTAAACTCCCATATTTACCCCTTGGTACTTCCACTCGATGTCCTCTTCCGACGTCCTGCCAGTAATGGAGGAGTCGGTCTTGCTCGTCGTCCTCCATTGTCTCTCCCTCTTCCAAACTCCCATTGCCGGAGTCTGAGAGCTGGTCCTCTGTGAATGACTCCAAGTCCTCCAGCGTGATCATCCCGTAGTGGGAGCTTCCAGATCCCTGGCTTTCACCAGACTGGCCTTCGCTTCCATCACCGCCATTTAAGCGACAGCCATTGCGATCCATGACAGAAGTACGAAGGTTGCTGGGTAACGCAGGTATACCTTCAAATGCTAAGTTAAACCTGGCGCTTTGTTTTTAACGTAGAAGACGTTCCGATGGGCTACGCGCGGGCAGTGATTTAGCTCTGCAGACTGAAAAACTTTGCGTTTACACTAATCATCATGGCGCTTGCTGCGAACCGCTCGGCCTGAACACCAAACCCATGTTCTCAATGCGGAGTATCAAAACGTATCAGGCCGCAGTGTCGGTCCTTGTGGGTCACTGTTAATCTGTCGTCTGTCGTCTGAGGCTTACTATCTCGTGTTCGGCAACGTGCGGACTAAGTACGTGCCGTTTCTTTGGGAAGTTCAATGTTTATAAGAGCAGCGGCGAGATGACGTGACTGGCCCCGCCTCTCCAACTGCCAGAGAAGGAGCTGACAGCTGTGTACATGTGTCCGCTCTCAGGAAGAAAAGGGTACTGCGTTAGACTAGTGACTCGATTTTGGATTAATTTGTTCTGAAAATGTGCTTTATAAAGTAATTTAAAGGTATTTCTGAGTGCTTGTTTTAAGTTCTCAAATAAATCGCTGGGTCAGAAAGGCACTAAGGCACATACTGCTTACTTCTTACTGCTGCTTATCAGGGTGACTGACCAGACATGATCAGCTATGCAGTTGCGGTTTATAGAACACATTTGAACGTTGAACTGGCTCATGACGCTGGCATGTCTCAGTTAGTCCGTTTTCATGGATTTTTTTTTTTTTTGGTCAAATAACCCTGTTGTCTTATAATAGAGGTAAACATTAGTGCACAAGTTAGATAGGACAATAGATCTCCAGAAGCAGAGTAGGGTATTGACTAGGTATTGTCTTTCATGCTGTATAGTGACCACAGAACATTTTTGCCAAATAATAATTAAATGGAAATGTAGTGTACTTAATTGGCTTGCACAGTACATTTTAAGCTGTTTTTTGCCTCCTTTTCTTTTCTTTTTTTAAATAAGTAGCAAGCCCCCTGTAACAAGTTTTTATGTTTCTCTGTTTAGCTAGAACTGTTCTACAGCTTTATTGTTTTATCATTTTGATAAAAAGAGTGATATTTTCCACTAATTGTGGTGATTAGCATTTTATATAATGTTTGTGCTTTGTTTTAGTTTTTTTGTTTTGTTATTCTACTATTCTGTTTAGGCTTTCTAAGCTTTCCTGCAGCTCACTTACTGAAATGTATGTTAGTATGAGTACCATTTGGTCACATCAGACACAATTATAATAGTGATTTTTTTTTTTTTTTTCAGATTTTTTCACATCTGAGATGTTTAAGACAGGTGCAGTGTTATAGGATGTGCATAGTGTTTAAACTACTCTGTCTCAAATCCCACCCACGATTAAGCATGGCCAATGAGAAATGTAGATCTCTTAAAATGATCTTATTTTGTTTTGATGTAATCATAACGTCAGAGATATTGCAGGAAAGAGACTAAACGGCTGCAGGCAGAAAGAGGGGAGGTGTGGCTCGAAAGACAAGTTTGAGTGAATGGGTACGAGCAGGCTTTGAGCTGCCTGCCACCATGCTGTGGTCTCTGTTAAACACGTAGAGATGGAGGCTGTTATGTAAGCATGGCCTCCATGCAGCCTGAAAGGCTACGCCCTCTATGACGCACAGCTCAGCACGAGGTGTTTACAGGAGCTCTTTCACACGTGCACACACGCTAAACCAAGAGGAGTTTACTGAAACAATAGGATAAATTGTCTTTAGAGTACATATTATACAACTCTGTTTTCAAAATAGTTGAGACGATGTGAGAAATGTACCTAACAGAATACAATAATTTGCAAAGCGTGTAAACCCATATTTAATTGAACATAGAACAAAAGACAGCACATCAAAAGTTGAAACAGACAGACGTGTTTTTTTATGAAACAGACATATGTTGTTTTTTTTTTTATGAAATAGCAATATGTTTCAAAATTGTTGGTGTAGGGGAAACAACTAAAAGCAGACTTTAATCTATAGTGGGAATCACTGTATGGTTTTAAGGATGATTCCAAAAACCACTGTTTGTGAACACAGTTCATCACTCCATCCACAAATGCAAGGTAAAACTCTACCATGCAAAGAAGAAACCAAAGTCTATCTGTAGTATTGGTACTTGGAGAAGGGCATTAATATAATTAAATCACTTGAATTTGTACATTACACACTACTGGTAAAGGTTGGAATTACCTATTCAAATGTTTTCAGTAGTATAAAACCAGTTTGATTTTGGATAAATGAAAAAACTGAATTCAGTATGCCAGTACTGTGCAATGTCATTTTTTTCAAATAAAAGTAGCTTTAAAAAGTGTAGAAAAACTGTGCATACAGTATATTGAATGGAATTGTAGATTATTATAAAATGTCGAGTCTAGAAATATTATTTAATAAAGACATTTAGAATATCTCATATTTAAAAAGTTATTTGAACATCTTGAGATGTATAACACAAATATTGTAAATAGATCATTATAGTATAGAATTTAAAAATACTTTTGGAGTCGAATTTATAGGATTTAAATCTTTAGTGCTTTGAAGTGTGGGAAAATGAGGAAAGGATTGTGGAGGCATTGTGGGAAAGCTACTGCAAGCTTGTGTGTGAGGTCATGTAATTAACCTGTTTCATGAAGGAGCTGTGATATTAACAGCTAACAGTAACTACAACTGTACTTTCAGCCTGTTGGGGAAACTACATGTGTCTGTCATCTTACAAATGTGTCTGTCACCTTATGGATTGTCAATTTAAAAATGTAAATATAATTTAAATTTAATTTTAATTTAAATTTTTAAATATAGGATTGGGGTTGTTCTCACTAACCTAGTGACTTCAAATTATTTTGATGTTTTTCAAATTTGTCTTGACCTACTAAGTTAGTTATTTTTTTTTAGAATAGGTGGTCTAAATGAAAAGTGCAATCCAAACTGACCTTGACACTTGATCCATGGTGATTTTTTTTATTTTTTTTTTTCAACTGTGATACGCGAAAAACAAGGTGGACACGAAAAACGAGGCATGCAGCTGTAGCTGGACGGTGACAGGGTTTATCTGATAAATTATTTTGTAAGGTCATGGGGGATGAGTTTCTTGGACTCTGCACAGGTGAAGATGCGTAGTGGAGAGCCATACCCAGTCACCTACTTGGAATAATCATCCTGGGGCATAGCGACAGCGATGCTGAAAGCTGTGACGCATATTTGCCAGCTGGATGGCAGTCCAAAGCCACTGGCACCGGCGGACCAACTGTTGGGCCAACAGTACATCAACCAGTTCCTGATGTTCAAACATTGGAGTTTGGAAACCATAGCATACCTCAAATGGACTGAGCCCTGTGGCGGAGGAGGTTTGGAGATTATGTGAAAACTCAGCCTAGATGAGTTAGCAGTTCCAGGAGCGCTGCCAATCCACTACAAGTGCTCCAGCTGTTGTTTGGTCTGCTCCATCTGACTGTTTGTTTGAGGATGGTACCCAGAGGACAGGCTGCAGGACAAATCGATCAAACGGCAGGAGGCCTTCCAGAAAGCCCTGTCTTTGGGGAGCCCATGCAAGCGGACTACATGCTCTAAAATTATTTTTGTTGTTTTGCCGGCAAATGCCATCAGATGCACAGCCTTCGAGAAGGGATTCACAGTGTTGATGGTATTCTTCCCTCCAGACTCCAGCAGACTGGTGACGAAATCCAACGCAATGTGCAACCAGGGACGGTGAGGGAATGACACAGGCAACAAGTCCCCCAAGCTTGGTTGATTAGAGGTCTTGGCCATGGCGCACACTGCATACGCCGTCCAGACCGTAAATGGCTCACTGCTGCCCTGGAGCCAATGACACCATTCTTCCAGAGCCCACTTGATGGCCAACAGTTCATGCTCCCCTACACTGTAACACATGTTGTACATGTTCTTCTGAGGTCCTGAAATAGAGGAGTATATCCAGCATCACCCCCCCGCAGAATATTATTAATGAATTGCAGGAACATGGCAGGACTGTTGCAAAGGCCGAAGGGCATTACCAGGGTCTCGTCATGACCAGTAGGGGTTATGAATACCATCTTCCACTCATTGCCCTCCCTGATGCGAACAAGATTATAAGCACTCTGCAAGTACAACTTGGCAAAGAAAGAAGCACCAGGCAGACCAATGTCCAAGGCGGTGTTGGTCAGTGAAAGAGGGTGCTTTTCTTTACTGTAATATGATTGAGCCCCCGATAATCGACGTAAGGTCGAAGGCCCCCGTCTTTTTTCTTAATAAAGAAGAACCCCGTGGCGGCAGGAAAAGAAGAGAGCCGAATCGTTCCATGCCGGAGCCCTTCATTGATGTACTCCTCCATAGCCCGCTGTTCTTCTGCAGACAAGAAAATAACCGGCTGCGGTGCGGTACCGCACCTGGCAGGAGGTCAATGGCCAAATCGTAAGGCCGACGATGGGGCTGCTGGGTAGCATGTCTTTTGCTGAAAACCACCGGCAAGTTGCAGTACGTGACAGGAATGGCCTCCGGGTTGACATCGAGGGCTTCAGAGCATGTCCCAGGGGTTGCATGGAGACAGAGCTCCTGACAGGTCGGGCCCCATTGAAGAATCAGGTTCTGTGTCCATGAAATCAGCGGTTCATGACCGAGGAGCCAGGGATATGTGGGTCTGAACCGTTAATCGGGAAACAGTTGGAGTGGTCGAGTCTCATGGACCAGTCTCCCTGCCGCAGATGGTATAGGCGCGAGTCGGTCTCCACATCACTACGTTGGAAAGTGGCCCTGAGTTGGCGGACAAACTCTGGATATGAATGAGCTGCATCAGTGTCCGCCCTCAGGACCGCGGTGGCCCACTCAGCTGCCTGCCCAATGAGGAGAAAGACAAGAAGTGTGATGGATTAACACACACACACACACCTTTCAGTTCAGACAGACAAATTTGAATGTGACAAATTGGTGGTAATGTTTTTTCTAGTTAAATGTTTTAGGCAGATTCGTGACCAAGGGTCATCCAATAAGATAAGGACACAAAAGATAAATAAATATATATTATTTAATGTCTTTGACATGTACAATAAACCCCCACTTTAACGCGGATCAACAGTTGCGGTTTCAGTCCATCACAGATTTTGTTCACTGAAACCCCCACACTAACGCGGAAAGTGCAGGTATTCTACGCATTTTTTGTTTTTGCCTTTGGTGACATCTGGACCTCATCCGCCATGCCCTCTAGTCCTATAAATGTTTTGGTACTGTCCATAGAACACAGAGAGCGCATCTTAGGGTTTACACTATGAAAGAGGCATTTTAGGCATCTTTTTACCACATCACAACATCGTGTTTTTTCAGTACGCACACTATGTCTTGGAACATAACCCCCGTGATAACCGGGGGTTTACTGTATATATGCTAAGATTCTGTATGTTAATTTTCCTCATTATTAGCTCTCGAGTAAGTGTGTCTCTGTAAGCCTTGCAGAAAGGCACAAAAATCTACAGCTGCCTGTGAAATCTACAGCTCCCTACACACAATGTGTACAGCTGTTTTGAAACATGCCTTTGTTCGTATAAAATTTGCAAATTTGATGCCTGACTTACAGGAGACATTTTGACAATTATTTTATTGATTTTGGCTATATTGGCTATATATGGCTATATATAGTTGTTGGCTATAAAATTAGGTATGAAGAAAAAGTATTTTAAGCAATTTCCTTTTGTTATAAAACAATTGCAACAATTATCTTCTATATTAAACTTTTTTTGTTATTTGCTTTTGGTACAGATTTGAGCATAACTTTCAAGGTTTAATTATTCATGAATACTTATAGGAATGAAAAAGAAATAAATACCTAAATCAATGAACAGCTGGCAATTTTCATCAACTCTGCATCCAAAGTTACCTACTTGGCAGATTTAAAGATACACCTGAAAAATTAATGTGCTCTCTGCGTCTTTTCTGTTTTAAATTGAAACACAGCAAAAAGAGCACTCTCTATTTTGTACTGTGTTGTTACATATCTATTTGTTCCCATTTTTGTTTTTAAAAAGGTACTGGAGAACTTCACAGCACGTTTGGTCCAGATGAGGGTGCTTAATCATCACGATTTTCAAACTCTTACCAAGTACCAGCTCATTCTGATTCGGGAGCAATTCAGACGCAACCCACCACCTCATATCACGGTATTGAACACGACTAGTAGCAGCATGGCTCAAATAGTCTAATCAGTGGATGTCCTGAGCTTACCGTACTTTGGGATTGATACATTTTTCCTGTTTTTCTGTTAGTCGTATAGAAATAGAGTCTTTGCAGGAGTACAAAATGACTTTGGAGGTGAAAAGTAAGCCTGTTATCTCGTCTCTTTCGTGACAGGGAGCACAGCATGGTGCATTGGAGGGAGATTTTGCTTTGTGCATTAGCCTGTGTCATGGATATGAACTCTTGCAGCAGATGGGTCTTAGATCTCTCTTTCTCTTCACACAGAACATCATGTTGGGCTCTAAAGGTAAGAGCTATATTTGACCAGTTCATACAGTTTGATCAAATATCTGCAAATATCTACAGTTTTCATGTTTTCCTTTTTCCTCTGTACACTTTTGGTTGCTTCATTTTTGTAATTTCACTCTGCAACTGTTTACCTCTTACCTGCAAGTAACAGACCTAAAAGGGTAACACAGATGTGACCTGTTTTTTCATGTATTCTCAGAGTCTTCTCGTTCCAGAAAGGAACTGCAGTGCAGCTCTGAATTTATGGCCCTGTACAGAGAAATGGAGGCCATATTTCTCACACCCCGCAAAGGTAGTTACTTCTACTCAACTCATCAGGATTTGGGAGAACTTTGCTTGTATCATTATCATTATTATTATTATTATAATCTCTGCAAAGGGCTTGGTCAGACTCACTGGTTTGGTTCCAATTTAGGCCCTGAGGAACAATATTTTTATAGTCATCCTAAACTTCAGAAATTGGATGAGGTGGTACTACAGCACTTCAATACATGGTCTGAGAACTCAGGTAAATCACTTTCTCATACCAAACTATCATGGTTACATATTCCAAGTTACTGTTGTAACTCTTTAATACTTTTCTTGTATCCTTGTGTGTGTGTGCATGTGTGTATGTATGTGTGTATGTATAATATAAAATATATATATATATCTACAGTAACCCTCCGGTTTTAGGCGGAAATCTCCACAACAACGCGGAAACTGCAAATATTCTCAGCATTTTTTTTTCTTTTTCGTGACAATGTTTTTTTTAACGCATTTTACTTCTAAATTATTAAGAAAAATGTACTTATTCTGTAACAAACATATACATTTCCATATAAAATATGACTGTATAAATGTTCTTGTACTGTCGTGAGAACACAAAGAAAACACTTCTGGGATGGTTAAATATGCTGTACTCAGAGCAGGGACAGACTGAGACTAAAAACAGCCTAGACTTTCTTCACCAGCTGGCAGAGGTCTGCGTCTCAGCCGAGAAAGACAGGCCAACGGCCACCGTGCATTGGGCAGCTGTTCTTATCCAGAACGCACAGATTGCCAGTCCGCCCCGACTCATCTTGAGTGTTTCTCTTGTTTTTTGTTTTGTTCTTCTTAAAGCCCAGTAGTTTTATTACTGTAAATTAAATTTTAAAAGGCTGTTGAGCTCAGTCGCCATCCAATGTCTGCTTTAACCGGCCGGGAAAGACAGGCCAACAGCCGCCGTGCATCAGACAGCCGTTCTTTTCCAGAACGCACAGATTGCCAGTCCGCCCCTGACTCATCTTGAGTGTTTCTTTTGTTTTTTTGTTTTGTTCTTCTTAAAGCCCAGTAGTTTTATTACTGTAAATGAAATTTACAAAGGCTGTTGAGCTCAGTCGCCGTCCAATGTCTGCTTTTATAAGACGTGCGGTTGATGAACAGTAAATTATTGAACTGTAAAAATTATTGAGTACCCCTACATTTTGCTGTATTTTTATTACTAAAAATTACACTATTACTGAATTTACCTGTTTTACCAAAGAAAATGACAGCACATACCAAAGAAAAACCCGTGTATGAATTACAGTACAGTCTGTATATATTTTCGTTAAGGGTAATGTATTAAACTGAGTTCAAAATGAAATTAAAGTGTTTTGGGAGCAAATTTGGGGCATATTTAGGGTTTACACTATAAAAGTAGGCATTTTAGGCATTGTTTTAACCAAAACAACGTGGTTTTTCACTATACGCGGGGGCTCTTGGAATGTAACCCCCACGAAAAGCAGGGGATTACTGTGTGCATGTGCATGTGCGTGCGCGTGCGTGCATGCGTGCGTGTGTATAAACACTTTGTAGACATACTAGTCCAGCTGACTTCTGATCATTATAGTTATTTGTTATTTATTTACTGTTTGTATTTGGCTGCAATAATTTATAGTCATTGCACTGTAACTCTAATAATGAGCAATCCTTTTTCGGCCTTTGTCAAAGTGAAGTCGAAATTGAAATTAAACACTTCCTTTTGTTTGACCTAGGCACTGATCCAGACTCTAGAAGCATTTCAGAAGTAGTGAACACAAGAGTGATAATCTTCTCTTCATTTCGTGAGAGTGTTCAAGAGATTGCAGAGCTGCTTAATCGCCACCAACCTCTCATCAGGGTTATGACATTTATGGGGCAAGCGTCAGCTGGGAAGGGGGTTCGAGGGTTTACGCAGAAGGAGCAGCTTGAGGTAAAAACTCTATTTAAAAGACCCATGTGCAGTGTATTTACTAATGATTAATAATTGATACTTTACTGCAGCCAGTACTGATACCTATAGCTAATAAAATAAGTTCACTCTATAGTTTATAAATCAACAAGCCACTTTATTGATGCATCTACTTTCTATCTAGCCTCATTGTCTTTATGAACTCCACTTACCATATAGATGCAGTCTGGAAAACTGTCAACTTTCTGTCTGCTTTATTATACAACCTGCTGGCCCATTCTGCAGATATAAAGTTACGGATGATAGTTTATCTATCTAACAAGTGGAGGAGAGAAACAGATGGTCTACCCCTTTATTTTTTTAGGTAGGAGCACCAGATAAAGTGGCTAGTCTGTGTACGTTAAGTACAGAGACTGTAAGATGGGTTAAAACTCAAGATGGATTTTTAATTTCACCTAGTCATAAATATAACTAAATCAGATAGAATTTGCTCTACATTTTGTAGATTTGTACATTGTGTAACTTTATTCAGCAGATTCTCTTATCCAGAACTAACTGAAATGGTATGTAAATGAAAGGGTCTTATTGTGGCATTTCTGCAAGTAATCTTTCAAATCCTGCTGTTTCCAAATCCTTACACTTCATGATGTAGATGTCTAAAAGATGTTTAATTTTTAACAGGCTACTATGTGATCAGACACAAGTGAATTTTTGCATTAAAAAAAAAAAGTAATTGTGCCACACATGATGCCGTTTGAGGCATCATGTTGTTTCCCTATAGCTAACTATGTATTTGACTCTTCATGCGCTTTACAAATTTTAGTGTTTCAACTTAAGTTTACCTTCCTCTGCAATCTTTCTACCAAGCGTTAAAATCATCCAAGAGAATTACTTTTTATAATACTGGATTTATGCAAATTCATGCATACATTTTCAAATTCATACTGAAAAAACTATGGGACTGCATATGCTGTAAAGACATTTAAATACTTTGTGTGTTTATAGGTGGTGCGGAAGTTCAGAAATGGTGGCTTTAA
Source organism: Hydrocynus forskahlii (assembly GCA_037974365.1). Classification (NCBI taxonomy): domain Eukaryota; kingdom Metazoa; phylum Chordata; class Actinopteri; order Characiformes; family Alestidae; genus Hydrocynus; species Hydrocynus forskahlii. Next base: position 40,514,261 of record JBBPCX010000001.1, read on the forward strand.
TACGTTGGTTTCAACCTGTGTGGGTGAGGAGGGTCTTGACATTGGTGAAGTAGACCTCATTGTCTGCTTTGATTCTCAGAAAAGTCCTATACGGCTTGTTCAGCGAATGGGGCGTACTGGGAGATGTAGACAGGGACGTATAGTGGTCTTACTGGCTGAAGGGCGAGAAGAGCGGGTGAGCAGTATTTATTTTAGCGCAGTATTGATCCTTGTTTATCACTGAATTTATTTAATGAGGGCTGAATCATTGAATGCACCCATTCATCCATCATCTGAAATTCATTATCCTTAAACAGGGTCACAAGGGGTGCTGGAACCTATCCTAGTGGCCACAGGGCAAAAAGCAGGGAGACACCCTAGACAAGCTGCCAGTCCATCGCAGCCACACAGATTCACACATTCACATCTAGGGGCCATGTGGGATCTCCAGTTCAACTGATGTGAATGTCATATGGGAGGAAACTGGAGCTCCCAGCAGAAACCCACACAGACATAGGGAGAACATAAAAAGGTCCTTGGGCTGTATGGCCAGGAATCGAACCCCAGTGCTCATTAAATACGTTCAATGATGAATTAATTACACTGAATGAATTGAATTTGACATGTCAAAATAACTCCTATTCTGTTGTGACATAGAAAGGGTGACTTAAAAGCCACTAAGATTCTTAATTTTCAGACCAATAACTGTATTTTACCTTTTGATAGAGATATGTAGTGGTAATGATGAGATCAATTCAAAATGAATCATCTTTCAGTCTTTTGACCTTGTATAATTTCATTTTGAAATATACTGTAGATCTTGTATTTCTGGCTGCCACCTTGTTTGTGGTGGTTATAGATAATGGAATTTTAATTATATCTTTAATGATGATTTTCATAGTCTCTTTTTTCATGAGCAGTTGATTGGTGTACCGCTACAATAACCTGATCTGATCTGTAGAGCTACAACCAGAGCCAAAGTAACAGACGTAATGTGAATAAATTCATCATGAGGAACAAGCATAGCTTCCACCTGTTCCCTGCCAACCCCAGGATGTTACCGGTTGGGGTCATCCCCAGCTTGCACAAAATGCACATTACCTGTGGCAACTTTGAACCCAAAGACACTAGCCGGCGCTCAGTCAAGAGTAGTGACACACTCTCCAGGAGCAGATTATCTTTACTTAACCCTCATTGCCAAGGTAAGAGTCTCAGTATCAATGAACAGCATCAGGTTTTGCTTTTAATGTTTTTTTCATTATTGGTAATCGTCCACTCCACCCAAACAAATACAACTTATCCCTTTAATGTTTTCTTCAAAAATTGCCAGCACGTGTCACTGTGCTGCTAAATTGTTCTGCCCTGACATAATCGCAGCACCAGGTGATCATGGCTGAGCCCCCACACACAGCCCTGAGTGCATCCCTCACGCTTGGTTTCTTCCTCTCCTTACACTCTTCTAGAAGAACCCAGACAGCCACAGTTCTGTTTTCAAGGAACAACCCAGAGCCACCAGTGTTAATAAATGAGCTCTGTTCCAGTTTGCTGCTCTGTACTGTACTTCGTTCAAAAAGCGGTCCAGGCTAAAACACACCTTGTAACTTCCACACTTCTGTTATTAACTTGCACAATTAATTATTGCTGTCTACCTCAATCTCTGCATTCCTTTGCACTTTTGCCAGAGTACAGTATGGCTGAATACTTTATTCACTCACACTAGTACCAGCAACTGCGTCTGCTCCTTATTCTCTAAGCATTTCAATATTACCTACATATACAATATTTGTATGAAGTAGTATTTTTTTTCTGCTGTTTCTACAGGTGGGGGTGATGAGGAGTGTGTGGAAGAGGATGGTTTTCTCAGCCCTACTGAACAGTCTATCTGGGCCTCCACTTTGAAGTTGCATGAAAATGAACTTCAGCCCATTCTCAGGCATTCGTTTTTCCTGTCCCTTAGTCCAAACTCCAAAACACATGTACGCCTGCAGTGTTCAGTTAGCAAATACTTACTTGAACAATTTTCTAGATATACTTAACTGGCAAAACTATGTAACAAAGAAAATTGTCTTTTTATTTTGGATGTTTAAGGAAAAAATGCAAACATACAAATTGTGTGTGTGGTGTTTTTGTAGAATGTGCAGGGGCTAGTGAGAAATGTGTCTCTTTGGGAATGGCGGCATTGGCAGAATCAGCCTCTTCACATGCACAGAGTGGAACACTCTAGCCGCTGCCTCTATTTCATTGCCATCATGGACCTCATTGACAGGATGAAACTGGGAGAGGAGGTAAGACAACAGAAAGCAAAACTGATAACTGGGGAGGTGGACAGGTTGTACCATACTGAACGAAACTGCATAATAATGTAATGGTGGTTTTCTCCCTACATTAGAACCAGTTCACATTGTTCTATTTATAGTCTGTTTGATTAATTTTTTTAAATTGCCTTGGAAGAAATGGAATAAACAAATTAACCATCAGCACCACTTACTAACTTGCCAGTAATTAAAATGAGTTATTAAACATTAATTACTTAATTGAGAAACCTATCAAATTATTTGAGTAGTTTACCATTTGACTGATAAAATTTGACTGGACACCACTAAGAAGTCAGATAACAACTGCATTTTTATTTGATTATGTTGTTTTCATTCACTATAAAGTTTAGAGCTCCATGAAACATTTAACATTTCTGAATGCCTTACATTATAAGGAACTATCTGTTTTTTCTAGTTTTCCTAGAAATCTCAAATGTAAATGGCCCTCAACAATTATTGTGACTTCCACCGTATTGCTATTGTTTCTAGAGGTAGGCTCAAAACTACATATATCGTATTGTGGTGTGTAATATCATTAAAACACGATTTGAGAGAATAAGCAATGATCAGTGAAGTTCTAGCAGAATGAGTGAACTGGCCCAAGTGGCAAGATTTTGAATGATTTGGCTGCTTCAGCAGGAGAATGAGGGAATTTGAGATTTATAAATGTTATATAAGGATTAAAAGACAAAATGGATTTTGAAGATAGACAAAACCCTGTCAGAAGAACAGAGGGAAAACATGTAGCTTGTTGTAGGGACAGGTTATGACTGATTTGTTTGAAAATGGGTAAGTAGCATCTATCCCATTATGAATGAGCCTCAACATGGGCGTGTATTGGCTGCTGAATTTCAATTTGTTGAGTGAGTCAAATGGAACTTGAAGAGATATGAGCAAATGTAGTCTTTTTAGCTGAAGCAGATATTGAAATGTATCAGTTGCATCTCCCTCTATGAGTGAAATATCATGGGTTCGAATCCTACCTTCAGCATACCACCACTGGGTCCCTGAGCAAGATCCTTAACCCCAAGTTGCTCCAGGGAGACTGTCCCCTGTAGTTAGGGAATGAAAGTCGCTTTGGATAAAAGCGTCTGCTAA
>JBBPCX010000001.1:40517752-40529402 GCA_037974365.1 Hydrocynus forskahlii
TGCAACCATTCATTGAAAGCAAATAGTCTACTGAACCTCTCGATTCCTCGCCGAAATGTGGGAAGTGGTCCAGATACGATGATTCTTGCATGTGACATGTGTACAGAACGTTCAGTTATTTAACAGAGTTTAGTATTCTGATAGCCTGGTGGAAGAAGCCTCTGTTAAATCTGGTTGTTCTGCAGTGCATACTGCGGTAACGTTTTCCAGAGGACAGAAGTTCAAATAGTCCATGTGCTGGGTGTGTGGAATCTTTTATGATCTTAATGGATCTGCTCTGGCAACATGAGTAGTGTAGTTCTTGAACAGATGGGAGTGAGGTCCCGATGATTTTCTACGCCATCCTCACCACTCTTCGAAGTATCTTCTGTTCAATGGCAGTGCAGCTACCATACCAGACTGAGATGCTGCTGGTCAGTATACTTTCTATAGTACCCCAGTGTTCATGATGGTAGTCTCAGATGGTATTGTCTGGGGTCTGTCTGTGAGGAAGTCTAATAACCAGTTACACAGAGGGGTGTTGATGCCTAGTGGCTCCAGTTTCTTTACCAGGTGTTGTGGGATGATAGTATTGAAGGCAGAGCTGAAGTCAATAAAAAGCATCCTCACATGACTCTTCTTATTTTCCAGATGAGCCAAAGTCAGATGGAGTGCAGTTGCTATGGCATCATTGGTGGTTCAATTTGGGTGATTGGCAAATTGAAGTTGATCAAATGTAGCAGGTAGTCTGGATGTGATGTGATTTTTGACCAACCCTTCAAAGCACTTTATCATGATGGGTGTGAGTGCTACAGGGCGGTAGTCGTTCAGTGATGATGTTGGTGATTTCTTTGTTAGTGGAATAATGGTAGTGGCTTTGAGGAACAATAGCTTGTCTCAGGGAGATGTTGTAGATGTCTGTGAGAACAACTGTAAGTTGGTCAGCACAGTCTCTGAGTACACAACCTAGTATGTTGTCGGGACCTGCAGCTTTCCGTGGATTGACCCTGCGCAGGGTTCTCCGAACATCCCTGTGGTCGAGACAGAGTATTTCATCATCCATGGTGAGAGGGGCTTTTATTGCTGTTGTGCTGTTATTTTCCTCAAACCGGCTAAAATATGCATCATGTGGTGAGGAAGTCTGTGTTGTCATCACAAGGTGACAGCGAGGGTTTATAGTCTGTAATAGACTGGATGCCTTGCCACAGGCTTGAGATCTTTTGAGTCAGTGAAGTGACTCTGGATTTTATGGCCATAAGCACATTTTGCTGTTCTCACGCCTTGGTTCAAGTTAGCTCTAGTGGATCTGAGATTCTAGTGGATCTAGTGGATCCGCTCTGTCCCCGGATTTGAAGGCCGTATTACGTGCTCTCAGAAGGGCATGCACCTCCCTGGTAAACCATGGTTTCTGATTGGCACAAGTGGTGATGCTCCTGGTCACTGTAATGGGTTATGGAGAAACCAAGAAGGGTTGTTGATTGTACCAGGTACTTTACTAACAATACTAATCACTAATTCTCATGGATTAGACCATTGCACAAGATCAGAAGTGGTGAGGAAAATAAAGAAACAAGGAAATTGGTCTCCATATTTACAGGCAACAGTTGATGAGCTGTTGGGCAGATGTGACGTTTGTGCACAAAATAATGTATGGAAGGGGATCACCACACTTGCAGGACACATACCAGTGCCTGCAATCAGTTTAAACACCTGGTAATTGATTATGTGGACATGATTAAAAGGATAAGAGGAATTAGGTTCATGCTTATAGTTACTGACAGATATGGTAGATGGGAAGAAGCAACCCCATCTAAGCATCAAAGTGCTGGAACAGTAATAAAATTTCTGGCAAGGGAAGTCATTTCAAGGTTTGGAATTCCATCAGTTCAGACAATGGATCAGCCTTGGTGCAACAAACTGTTAAACAGTTACTGCAACACTTGAGAATCAAGCAATGACTGGGAATCAGTTTGACTCATTAATGAAATTTGTGTGCAAACTGGATTGAATTGGATAGATGCACTGCCTCTGGTATTGATACATTACCATATGCAACAAGCTTGAAGGCAACGCAATCTCTCCCCATCCCTGAGCCAACAAGACCCTCCAGTACCATTCTCTGAGCACCAAAAGACAGCAGCGGTCAACCAACAGATGCTGCACAGCACGTCCAGGGAGAAGGTACAGAACCAGATGCTGCTGATCATCAAGTGTCTGGCGTTGATTTTGCTGACCTTGAGTTTTTGGATGATAATTTCCCTGATGAACCAACTGTGGGACAACCTGAAACTTCAGACCTCCCAGACATTTCCGACATCATCTTGTCGGCCACCCTCAATCCAGATTCACCATGTCATCCATCGTGAGTCAATTGACTTGCTGTGTCCTTCATACTGGAAACTTGACAGTTGTAAAACTAAAAGGACAGAAAAAGCAAATCAGTGATTGGAAGTGGACTTGCACCACAATAGGACTGATGGAAGCAAGATGGTTGGGTATTTTCAGGGTAATAACACTTCATTATGATGTCTCATGGAATGGACATACCCCAAACAGGTATTTAAAGTAATGAAGCAGCAGCTACAACCTCAGACAACAGAACCATGCTTACTTCAAAGCAAAACTGTCAGTTACAAACTTGGGCTCTGCCACCTATGGTAGTCATTGCTAAACACATAGCAGACTTCTTTTGGATCTGTGGAGGACTTAGACCTAGATTACCTCTTAACTGGACAGTTCAGTTCTTTTCAATTTTATTTATACAGTGCTTTTTACAACCAAGCTGTCACAAAGCAACTTTACAGAGACAAGGTCTGAGCCTCTAGTGAGCAAGCCAACGGTGACAGAGGCGAGGAAAAACTCCCTCAGCTGGAGGAAGGAACCTTGGGAGGAACCAAAAGGGGAATCCATCCTCCTCAGGTCGACCCAGAGAGAAAGAATAGAGATTTATTATGCAGATAAATAGCAAGACAAGGTCTTCATGAACAAGCTTATTGACAGATTGGCCACCTATGGCTAACAGAGTTGGTACCACTAATAGTCCATAGAGGTACATTTTGTTGGAAGAGTAGCTGAGTGTCTGTAGTCCATAAACAACATGAACAGGAACAAAAATCTACACGAAGCTTTAACAGCACTTGCCCTTGGTTGGAAAGGAGCATGTGCATACTCGTGAGCTGCTGAACAAGCATTTTGGCCTAGCGATTGCAGGCCTGGGTAGATGACCTGGGGGTCTCATGGTGATCAGTCAGGCTAGACAAATGTGCAGCAGTTCCCCTCGGACAAAAACAGAGAACAGAGTAAGTTCTGTTTAAATTTACAGAGAATTATTTATATCTGTAAGGAGTTCAAGTTAAGACCTTGCTAAAACATCCTAGCTAGAAAGGGCAGAACCAAGGGGTATGATAGGCATGAGAGTGCCATGAGACACTGGCGTACATCCACTCCATGGTCACAAACCAGAGTGAACACGAGGAGTGGTGGGGCGATAGCACCTGGTCCCAGTTTACTTTAATTCTCTGTGGCCACCACCTCCCAGATCAACACCCTTCATCTGGCAGGAAAAACAAAAAGCCTGACTAAACAAATAGGCTTTCAGCCTGGACTTAAAAACTGAAACTGTGTCTGAGTCCCAAATGTTATTCAAAATAGCATCCCAGAGCTTGGGGGCTATATATGAGAATGCTATTCCGTCTGCTAAAGTTTTCATAATTCTGGGGACAAGTAAGTAGTCAGTACTACTACTGAGATGTGAATGAGCACGGAGTGAGAAATTAGTTCACTGAGGTATTCGGGTGTGAGGCCCTTCAAGGCTTTATGTGTCATTAGTAGTATTTTATAATCAATATGAAATTTAATCGGAAGTCTTGATAATATTGGGCTAATGTGGTCAATTTTCCTGGTTCTAGTGAGGACTGCGAGGTTAGTATTTAATGTTCCTGAATACTAACTGAGGCTGAGGAACCAGCCAGATCAAGCATTAGACCTGACAGTGTGTTTCTAGCAGCTTTCCAACCTAGAAGAGGGACGTTTGTTTTATCTGCGTTGAGGAAAAGAAAGTTATGTGACATCCAGTCTTTTATATCTTTAATGAAGTCTCCAATATATTTAATCTAAGCTCATGATCTGGGTTCCCAGTTAACTCTTACAAACTGATAACTGTCGGTCAAGTATGAACCAAACCAGGATAAGGCGGCCCCAGTGCTTCCGACAATGCTTTCTAGTCTGTCGAATAAAACAGAATAGTCAATAAATAAAACAGTGTCAAATGCTGCACTAAGGTCAAGCAGAACCAGCAAGGAGACAAATATTTTGTCAACGGACAGTAAAAGATCATTTACTATCTTTACTAAGGTTGTTTCTGTGCTATAATGAAGCTGGAACCCAGATTGAAATTTTTCACATATGCATTTACAAATTTAAAGGTTTCTGGTATACTTTTTGGTATACTAACCAATACTAAGCGGGTGTTTAATACTGATAGGAAAGGTCTGATAATTACTGGTAGGACTTCTTTAAGCAGAATAGAATTGAATGTACAGGTAGAAGACTTTGAAGAGAATAATTGAATAATCAAGCTCTGCTTGTCAGACTGGATTAAAGGATGTTAGTCTCTCAACTACGGCTGAGTTGTGAACAGTATCTGTGTCTGCTGAGTTGGGCAGCAAATGTGGTGGAGTCGACTTTTCTAGTTTGAATTTCTTGTCTAATGATTTCTACTTTATTGTTAATAAAGTCCATTAAATCGTCACTACTACAGTTTGGAGGTACCTGTAGTTCTGGACCTCCCTGGTTCCTTGTTAATTTCGAAATTGTATTAAACAGAAACCCTGGGACTATATTTATTAGTTTCAATGAAGGACAGGCAGAGTCTGCTTTGTTAAGTGCTGTGTTGTAGTCTCTACGGCTCTCCTTCCAGGCAAATTGGAAGGATTCCAAATTGGTAGATCACAATTTAAGCTCTAGTCTATGTACATTTAGCTTTAAAGCACATGTTGTTGAGGTAATGATCTGAGATTACTGTGGACTGAGGAAGAATAGCTATGTTATCCACATAAACACCAAGAGTCAAGATTAAGCCAAGCGTGTGACCACAGCAATGAGTAGAACCTGTTAAACGTTGGGTTTAATGTGAATGCAGATTTTAGAGGATCCTGTTCTTTTTCAAAGTGAACATTAAAATCACCAATAATTATTTTATCACTGTGCACTGCTAAATTTGCTAGGAAACAGCTGAAATCTTGTAAGAACTCTGTATGTGGCCCTGGTGGCCTGTAGACATTAATTAGGGAGAGATCTTATTTGTATCTAGGTCAGTGTCTAGATTGGCACTGGTTTGTCAGCAGCAATAAAACCGGATAGCTAATAGACTATGGGCTATGCAGCAAAAGATGAAAGCAGCACTTACCTGCGAGGGGTGGATACCATCCCGGGCAAAGAGACCAGTAATATTGGCACTGTTTCCAACTCTTGACATTTACATTAATATTTGTGTCTTATGTGTGCATACGTTTTTTTGAGTGGTTGTTCAGGGGGCAATCATGTTTTGATAAGTATTGATCAATGATAAATAATTTTCCCCTTTGACTTGTATAGTGAAACAAACAGAACCAGATGTATTTGTGCATTTACACACATACAAACACAAACACAAAAGTATTAAAAAATACAAGTAAAAATTGTACTTGTAAATACTAAACTTTTAAAAATCTTTAAAAAAATGTTAATTTCTTATAATTTTACTTACTTTCTACTTTTTCCATGTAAAGTTGGGGGGAACATGAGACTACGAATATTATTACGGGTAATGATTCTACTTTGTTATCTGTATATGACAATAAAACTTGAAAGTTGAAACAATACAGAGTTTCAAGCTGCCTCTAGAAGCAAAATAAGTACAAGAAAAGAAAAAGGACTCAGAAATCAGTAGAAGCTTTATAAATTGGGTTTTCATGGCCAAGCAGCAGCACACAAGCCTAATACCAAGTGTCACCTGGAGTGGTTTACAGCATGCCACTACTGGGCTCTGGAACAGTTGAAATATGTCTTTAGTGATTAATCACACTTCACTACCTGGCAGTAATGGTATGGAACTGTTGATAAGGGCTGGATCTAGGTTTCTCAGTTCCATAGAAAGATAATACAATACATTTTTGACCATTATATAATTCCAATTTTGTAGCAAGGGAAGGCTCTTTCCTATTGTAACATAACTATGACCCTGTTAACAAATCAAAGTACATAAAGACCATTAAGTGGTTTGAGGAGTTTGATGTGGAGGCACTGCAGTAGACTACACAGAGCCGACTTCAAACTAACTGGACTGTACTGACTGTGCATCACGTCTTCTCATTCAACATCAGTGCATGATCTCACAAATCCTTCAGTCCAATCTACAGAAATTCCCAATATAGAAATTTGCTTCCAAAAGTCTTGTCAAAAGCAAATCAGGGTGAAAACTAACTAAAACAATGTACAACAGGCTATATTCACCTACCATTGTAAGCTATTTAAACAGAGTATTACAAATAACATAGAAATGTAAATATCTTCAATCTATCTTCAAATATCTTAATTATAGTCGTCTATAAATATATTACTCATAAAGCATATAGATACCATATGAAGAAGTAATATATAATACATTTATCTTCAATATGTCAGACTGGAAGGTGGCAATGGTTGCTGGAGGATTATCAGAAATGTGCAGCTGGTGCACTAGAACCCTCAGGGATGTGGTAAAGGCTTGCATACACACTGATGGCATTGACAAGAAGCAATACAGATAATTATTTCACTGTACAAGAGAAATTGTGCAAACTGACCTTGATCTCAACTGTATACGTGCCTTTCCAGTCAACGTGACCGTTTTTGTCTTCTACAAACAGAATCATAGGCCATGTTCTGTATTTGTATTGCATAAATGATTACATTTATATATTGACAGTATATATCCTAACAAGAAAACACCAACTATGATGCAGAACTGAATGAACAATTAAATGAAGTTGTGTATCGTGTTTTTATGTAATGATTTGCAGCAACTAGATACAGAAGCACTTATGGTATCTTAAGGTACAATAATCTTTTTATAGTATTAATACTGTTGTGTACACTGAGTTGGATTATTTTCTGTTTTGACGACTAACAGCATGCAGGGTTTGGGACTTGATCATGCAGGGATTTGTGTTGCTCAAACCAGGTCATTCAAAACACTGCAAAAGAAATATTCAGTTGCTGTAATCTCATTAGAAGGTTTCCTGTTTAAATTGCACATTTAATAAATTCAGATTAAATAATAATGAAAATTCAGTATTGTGCAGAAGCAGTAGGGGAACAAGTTTGATTCAGGCAGAATCAAGCTGAATTGAATATGTAATGACATGTTTTGTTCAAAAAGGCTGTGTCATTGGAATAAAACAGTAGATAGGCATACTGGTGTCTCACAAAAGGTAGCCTTTATCATTGATCCTAAAGGTATAACTTGTGTGTTTTACTTGTGTGCTAAAAGAGAACATTAGGGCTTTGTACCATCTTTGAGTATAAACCAATTTCCTTTAATTCCAGATATTTGGGCTTCTGAGACTGCTGTAAATATTTAAATAATGTTTAGTTTTAACCCATGGAGACAGGTGTGGGTTGAGACTTCCAAAAGCAGGTTTAGAAACACTACAGGAACTACACACAAATTACACTCACCAGCTTTCATTAATATTTCTTGTGATTTGCGTTTATACATTCATCTGAATCAACATATTTGAATGCTACCTCTTGCATGTTTAAGAGAAATGTATGAAATGAAGTGTTGCTTAGCATTAGATAAATCATAACATATTTAGCACCATGTAAATCATAACATGTTTAAGTTTCTTTTGTTATACAACAGACTTGCCACTTCATGTTCAGTGAAATGGTTAGATACCAAACGCAAGTGTTTTATGCACTTGTTTTATTTGACAAGAGTTAAACTGAACAAGATCACTGCCATGCTTTTGCACAGATTTTTTGCTCAACTAGGCATAAGTGTATCACTGGTCCTTAATTATAGCATTGTACAAGTTAAAACATAACTTAAATGCATCCCTTACCCCACCCTGGTTCTTTAATTGATATTAAAAGTGGAATTTTAGAGTCCGTGGGGTCATAAATTGCTTGACAACCTCATCTGTAATTTGTTTGCGTCTTTCTTGGTGGGTTGCGATCAATGGCTGAAGAGTCTCGATCAGACATTTCTTCAGTTCACCAGTCAGAAGTGCTCCGCTACCATAATCCTGAGAGGGGGAGGAGAAAGAAAATCAGTGTCTTCTTGATGGAAAATCACTCTTAGGGGGACAGCCCCAAGTAGCAATGTGTAACAAACCTGTCTAATTTTGTCCAGCTGCTCATCATCCTCAAGGAAGAATGTCAGGTACATGAATGATACATCTACATCTGGATTTCCTCCATACTTCCTGTGTTCCTCTATAGTGTCTTTTCCACCAGAGAATGCATGCTTATTTATCTGTGTGAATCAGAGTCATCTTACCATGAGCTGCTCAAAATCACAAAGGGTGCTACTTGGTAAACTGGTATTTCTTTACATAGCTTACACACAGAAAATTTTAATAGTTTTGTTCTAGGCTGAACAATGCATTATAGGTTGTTAGCCTAAACCAACATTCTTTACAGTAAAGACAACAGAATAACCACTTTTAGTTTATAAATTCACTGTTCTGTTCTCATTTTTTAAACCTCCACATGTAAGGTTTCTTCACAAAACAGAGATATATCTACCTCCCAGAACAATATGGTTAAGCTAAGAACAATTTTTAACACTGAAGTGGGCACAATTTTCACACAAAATCTTATTCAGGAATAGTGGGCAAATAGTAAAGGTCTTGGGCTGTGCCTGGAAGAGTCTACCTTGTTCTTGATTTGTTTGGGTGTGTCAGTCAGAAAGATGGAGGAGTTAGGGTCACTGGCACTCATCTTGGTCTGAGCTCCTTGCAAGGCAGGGAAAAAGGTGGAGTGCAGCAGAGCAGGTTTGAGGTAACCTATTCGAGGGGCTACGTCTCTGGTCATTCGGAAATATGGGTCCTGCAACACAAACACATTAACAGGATATAGACTTATGCCCTGAACAGTGTTAGATGTAAGAAGGTACAAAGTAATGTTACAGTAATCTGAGTTTTTGTAATCACACTACTGGTGCTGCCTTATTCAATTGTTTCAACATTACTATTCTGACAGGATTTGTTTTCCATGCAGTTTTGTGGAAACAAAATAAACAACATTAAAAAAAACAGTAGAAAACATCTCAAAATGTTTAACCCTCTTCGTTTTTGCTATCCATTCAGCTTCTTCTTGGCCACTTTTGGCCAATAGAAACCCATGAAAACCACATTTTTAAATTCCTTGTTATTTACACTGTTAAATCATTCAATTTAGGTTAAAATGCTTTCATTCTAAAGTCAACACTTGAGACAAGTAGTTTTTAGTGTTTTCTACCAGATTATGTCATTTATCCATTTTTGGCCAAGCGAGCAATTTTGTATAATGGCGATATATTTATATATAATTTTTATATATTGCTATATACCTTTTTGCTATTTTTAGTACATAAAGTTTTTAACTAACATCAGTTCTTGTCATAAGTATCAAATATCTATTCCTTTGGTTTTTTTAATCCTTCAAATACCAGTTTGTTTGCACAATGCACTTGCAATGCAACAGTGAATTTTATTTTCATGCACAAACACAAAACCATTATCTGACATCCTTAAGGTCACACCTATGTCATTCATTTGTGTCATTCATTTGCTCCACTGGAGTGCAGTAAGCCATCATACTTCCCTATTGGAAACTAAGATTATTATATAAAATTGCTCGCTTGGCCAAAAATGGATAAATGACAATCTGTATAATAAAAATGTATATTTCATGGGTTTCAATTGGCCAAAAGTGGCCACGAGGGAGCCAAGTGTTACAATCGGATGTATGGAGTATATTATTGATATATTTAATGAGCTGAAGTTAAAAATTAAAAGATCTGAAAAAACTTCAGACCCTTGGGAAATTTCATTCCACATGCATTAACACAGCTAAAATGGTCATAAAAAAGCAAGTTAAGTGGACACAAATGGCCCACAGGAGGACCAGAGGGTTAATATAGTCATTATTTACCCCAACACTCTAACTAGCAATTTTAAGTGAATACAGCGTGTCATTAGCATTGTCATTACTTTGGGAATTCAGGGGAGCAATAAACATCACTGCATAAAATCATACTTTTACGATCAGTTTACAAACAATGTCATATGCTTAAGAGGGTACATTTGGAGTTCGTTTTTGGATTGGACTAAAACCAATGATAAATGCTGGCAAAAACGACTTTATAGCTCCTCCCAATGTAAAAAACAAAATGGCGTGTAAAAGAAAAATATTACTCACCTATGATGCATTTAAAACAGAAGATTTTCACTATATGGATTAATGATTGTCCTTTACAGTGGTTTGCATGTTCCTGTGCTATACCTGAATGTGTAACTCTGTTTGTGAGAATAAGCAAAGCAGCCCACGTATGGGAAGCACTGTGAACGCAATCCATCTGTTGAGGCATAAAATCCTGCTAATATCTAACTTGGATAAAATCAATTTTTCAGTAATTTTCCAGATTGTTAGGTATTTTGTAACTGATTACTTTGACAGTTTTAACATTTAAATGAAAATGTATAGATTTGAGATACATTACTTTTTCTGCAATGCTCAGAGTATTTTAGTTGGACTACAAATACATCCAAGAGTCTGGTGTGATCAGAAAAGGTTCATATGACTGACTTGCAAATTTACACATCACACCCAAGCAATTGTTTGTGGTCAGTTGACTAAGCGAATTCCAAAGTCATCAACATCAGTTGCTCCTGCTGCCTGTGGCCAGAGTGTCTGAGACTGAGACTACAAACTCACTAACCTGGTCAATGGCACAGGGGATAAGACACTGCAAATCTTTTCTGTCGCTGAAGATTTGTGGGAATGAACTGCTGAAAGAAGGTGCTGCTTGAATTGCAGGGAAACTGACCTTTCCTTGAGAGGAAAAAAAAGAACACAGCCGTTACGGAAAAGAATAAAAAACTCTCTCCAGATATTTGAACTGTTCTAAAATGTTTCACAGTTATATTTTTGTATTAAAAGTACTTTGGTTTTTATTACCAATGCAGTCACTGTCAGTGAATCCAAATATGCCTTTAACTTGGTTAAATGTTACATGCTTCTGTATTTTGACCACGTTTCGATAGAATGATGGACTCATGCTGTAGGGACACAAAGACTCAGTCAATTACAAACAACAAACACCTGCAAAAACCTCCAGAATTCAATCCACTTGAAGATTTGGATGACCTTCATCTAACCACTTTTTTAAACCACTCAGTGGGGCTGGCTTTCTTGTTACCAAAACTGTTCCCCAAAACTATTTGAGTTTTGTGTTTTGGTTACAACTGTGGGACCACTGCAGCACCTGTCATGAAAACAAAATACTATCCAAATCTCAACTGTCTAGAACTGGCAAAATAGCATTTTACAGGCTTAATTTTTTTCAAAAAGAGATCAGGAAAACATGTTTCAAAAGCTTTTCTAAAAAAAAAAAAAAAAAAAAAAAAAAAAAAAAAAAAAAAAAAAAACCACAAACAACAAA
>JBBPCX010000001.1:40538146-40551702 GCA_037974365.1 Hydrocynus forskahlii
CAGTTTCGGGAGAAGAGACCTACAGGCTCCATACAGTGACCGAACCTTATGAAACTTCATATGAGTTCTCAGGCCACGCCCCCAGTGACACATGTTTAAATTGAACAATATGGACAAAAGTATTGAGACACAGCTGTCATACAAATGTATTGGAAAAACACACACACTCACACACAAACACACACATCCACACAGTTGCTAGGGTGTAAGAGGTGGTTGCTATGAAGTTCATTGTTGGTTGCTAAGGTATTATAATGGTGGTTGCTATGGTGTAGGAGATGGTTGCTAAGTAGTATTTAGACAGTTGCTATGGTGTAGGAGGTGGTTGGTGTAACATTTATGAGTGGTTGCTAAGGTATAAATTGTGGTTGCTATGGTGTAGGAGATGTTTGCTGTGAAGTTTATGTTTGGTTGCTAAGGTATAAAACGTGGTTGCTAAGCAGCTTTTAGGCAGTTGTTATGGTGTATGAGATGGTTGCTATGGAGTTTTAAGACTGTTGCTATGGAACACAAGGTGGTTGCTATGGTGTAGGAGATGGTTGCTAAGTTGTTTTAGTCAGTTGCTATGGTGTAGAATGTGGTTGCTATGAAGTTTATGGGTGGTTGATAAGTTATAAAAGATTGTTGCTATGGTGTAGGAGATGGTTGCTAAGCAGGTTTAAGTCTGTTGCTATGGTATAGGACATGGTTGCTATGAAATGTATGGGTGGTTGCTGAGGTATAAAAGGTGGTTACTATGGTATAAAAGGTGGTTACTATGGTGCAGGAGATTGCTGCTAAGTAGGTTTTAGGCAGTTGCTATGGTGTAGGAGATGGTTGCTATGGAGTTTTAAGACAGTTGCTATGGCATACAAGGTGGTTGATAGGGTGTTGCTAGGTGCGAGCTGTGATATCGGAGGTGGTTTCTCTGCAGTTTTTGGCAGTTGCTATGGTGTAGGAGATGGTGAAGTTCATGTGTGGTTGCTAAGGTATAAAAGGTGGTTGCTATGGTGTAGGAGATGGTTGCTAAGTAGTATTTATGCAGTTGCTATGGTGTAGGAAGTGGTTGTTGTGATGTTTATGGGTTGTTGCTAAGGTATAAAAGGTGGTTGCTATGGTGTAGGAGATGGTTGGCATGGAGTCTGTAGGTAGTTTTTTGGCGGCAGGCCCTCCGGGAGAGGAAACCTTCAGGCTCTATACAGTGACTGAACCTTATGAAACTTGTATAAACCCCCAATGACACTTGTATAAACTGAACAATATGGACAAAAGTATTGGGACACAGCTGTCATACTAATATATTGCAACACACACACACACACACACACACACACACACACACACACACACACACACACAGTTTCTAGGGTGTAGGAGGTGGTTGCTATGGATTAGGAGATGGTTGCTAAATAGTATTTAGGCAGTTGCTATGGTGTAGGACGTGGTTGGGGTGACGTTTATGGGTGGTTGTTAAGGTATAAATGGTGGTTGCTATGGTGTAGTAGATGGTTGCTATGAAATTTACATTTGGTTGCCAAGGTATAAAAGGTGGTTGCTATAGTGTTGCAGATAGTTGCTAAGTAGGTTTTAGTCAGTTGCTATGGTGTAGGAGATGGTTGCTATGAAGTTCATGTTTGGTTGCTAAGGTATAAAAGTTGGTTGCTATGGTTTAGGAGATGGTTGCTATGGAGTTTGGAGAAAGTTGCTATGGCATACAAGGTGGTTGATAGGGTGTTGCTAGGTGCTAGCTGTGATATCGGAGGTGGTATCTAGGCAGTTTTTGGCAGTTGCTATGGTGTAGTAGGTGCTTGCTATGAAGTTTATGGGTGGTTGCTAAGGTATAAAAGGTAGTTGCTATGGTGTAGGAGATGGTTGCTAAGAAGTATTTAGGCAGTTGCTATGTTGTAGGAGGTTGTTGCTGTGAAGTTTATGGGTGGTTGCGAAGGTATGAAAGGTGGTTGCTAAGGTGTAGGAGATGGTTGGTATGGAGTCTGTAGGTAGTTTCTTGGCGGCAGGCCCTTTTAAAATTTCTTCAGGAATTTTGTTTTTTCTAGTTATTATTGTTATTAAGAATAATTATTAAGAATACAGTGTTCCCTCGCAACCGGCGTGGTTCAGAGTTCTCGTGAGTGTTCTCCTGTTTTTCGTTTTGTTCTTTTTAAAGCCCTGTACTTTTATTACTGTAAATTAAATTACTGTATGTGCCCTGCTTATACCAAAGAAAAAGACAGCGGACACCAAAGAAAATGTGCTTGCATGAATTACTTTACAGTCTATACAGGGGTAACATCAGTATTTTACATTCTAGCATGGCGGGAGACCGGCGGTCAGTGTACACCGTACAGTACAGATACGGGTTTACGATAATGCATTAAGCGGAGATTAAAATGAAATTAAAATTGGCATATTTAGGGTTTACACTATAAAAATAGGCAATGTGTAATTATTATAACATACATATAGAGACTGAAATCTGTTTATTATAATAAAATATAATAATTATATATAAGATTGTTAATATTGTTACAATATATAATAACATTTATATTACTATTACTACTACTACTACTAATAATAATAATAATTTAGACATATGAACATGTTAAATCTTTGCATGTCTTCAAAAAAAAAAAAAAAAATTCACAAAAACATCCATTTGATCCAACGAGGGTGAGCCCAGTATTGGCGCTGATGTTTGTTCCTTTCCTGTCTTTGATGCCTTTGATCAGGAAGAATTTTTATAAAACAAGAATGTCAACATAGTTTTAACAAACAATAGGGATCCGCGATTCTTACTGCTGAACTATTCACAAAGACAACCCACAGGTAAATACACAAAACTACACGTTGGGCTGAAAGCTGGTGTTAGACAGCGTCAGTGTAACACCTCACAGAAGTCAATCAGGCGCAGCTACAAAACGTAACAAAAACGCTGAGGTTCAGAAAGCATTCATTTATCCAAGACTTGAACGTCCATGTGGATGAGACCAAAGAGTTATGATACAAAGTAAAATCAGGCACGATGCCCCATGCAATTAACTTTGTGTAATTGATTCTCAAATGGTTGTTTTTGGTATGGTACACAAGCAGAAAAAAAGTGAAACTTGTTTTCCTGTTCAGGACTTTTAAAAAAAAATTATTTTAAAAAGACGGAAAAAAAGTAATTATGTGAGTAATTTCAGTAGAGTTTGATACTTTGCTCAGTATTAGTTTTCTGAGTTTTGTTTTAATTCTGTTTTTTAAAACTAATCCTGATTATATTCCCGATAGATAACCTTACCAACCAACTCAATGTTGCTACTAATCATTGCTATTCCACATACACACACACTACACACACACACACACATATATATATTTTAATGCGTTGTGATGTGGTTTAAAAAAAGCCTAATTTTTTTTGGTTTTTAGTGTAAACCCTTAATATGTTGCGAAATATGCTCGTAAAACACTTTAATTTCATTTAAAACTCGTTAGCCTAAAAGAAAATGTAAAGGTAAACATGTATTTGTACAGTACCGTTTACACTGCTACAATGTAAATACCGATGTTACCCCTGTAAAGACTGTACTGTAATTCATGCGTGCGCGTTTTCTTAGGTATGCGTTGTAATTTTCTTTGGTATAAGCAGGGTAAATACAGTAATAAATGAATTTAATTTACAGTAATAAAAATACAGGGCTTTAAGAAGAACAAAATGAGAAACACGAGAACATTCAAGATGCTCCATGAGGGAAATTCTGGACTGCAGCGTCACAGGGCGGCAGCCAATCAGCAGCAAGGAGAAATAAATAACGTTCTCGGATTGGCTACTTTCAAACCTCCCGTCTCTGAGTACCGGTGACCGTGACGTCTGGGCCTTGTGTGCCATGCCTCCTTGTCCTCGTGCTGCTCCTTTATGTTTGGAGCGGCGCTGAGCAGCGGAGGTTCATTCCGTTCAGGTGTCCGATTGCCTTGGTAACCACCGCGTGGCGCACGAGGCCCAGACGTCACAGTCAGCTGTACTCAGAGGCAGGAGGTTCAAAAATCCATGATGGACTGAAACCGCGACTGCTGATCCGCGTGAAAGCGGGGGCCTTACTGTATATACACACACGCACACATAAATGTGTGCCACCGGCAACTCGATTTGCATGCTTTTATTCCACCTATAAAACAGCTGCAGTAAATCAATAAGTAATTGATTAATTAGTCTAAATGTGTCCTGTAAATATGGACAGCCGTAACTGTAAAAAATGTATCGTGTTACTGTTTAACAATGCGTAAAATGTAGAAAATTTTTTGTTAAATCCTCTTCCTTCTTTGATAGCCATCCTAAATTTCAGGGAAAAATTTTGTTTTCAAATAAAATGAATAATGTCTTACACTCTTCTTATAACTGACGTACTGTTTCTGAAGGGCTAAGCTACTAACAGAAAAAAGGCGGTCTGTTTATGATTCTGAGCAATAGCATTTAGCAGACGCTCTTATCCAGTGATGTAAATAAGTGATAATAAATATGTAGAATAACTCATAAAGCTCCTAAGGCTGCATCATTTATATGGTTTAACACTGAAACAAGCAACTCTGGTGACATTTTTCTCTACATGAGCTTTGCCTGAAAACGTTTTTTCTCATGAAAACTATATCTACAATGAGTTGAATTTTAAACTACTTAACTGTGAAGACAATATAACAAATGTTCAATTGTTTGTTTTTTCGAATTAACTTATATACTTCTTATAAACGGAACTGACATGGCTTAAAACATTTCAGCAATGACCATTACCAATGCAACATAGGGGCAAGGTTAACGCGTTCTGATAAATTACCAACAGTGCGAACTGTGAGTCCACAAGGAGTAGCTTGGACGTTTACTTTTTGGGTGTTAATATCAATGTTGTGGTTCCATGGACATTCTATGAAAACACCCAAAAACTTTAGTTATCTTCGAGGTTTCAGCCATAATCCTTTTTCCTTTGTTACCTGCTGCAGCCTTATGCTCAAATTGCTGACCTCCTCAGGTTAAATCTTTAGCTCTCTCAAAGTTGGGGACCGCACTGAATATAAAAAATATGTATTATTCTGCCTGTGTTACCTACCTAGTTCCAGATCGGAATGCAGGAACCGAAAATGCCCATATTAAAGATTAAAGATGTTTATCTAGTTGTGATCATCTTACACAAATGAGACTCACTGGTTCCAGTGTTACCTTTCCAAAGTGGCAAAGAGTCCAGCCTTGCCTCCCACTGCAAGAAGGACCTTGGGAGCACAGCGTGGTCTTGTGGAGAGCACTGTCTGGTAAGAGAGCCGATGCTCAGGCATGAAGTGGTATTTGAGGGCTTCATTGAGAAGGTGCTTGCATGCATGATCATCACGAACAAGGTGATTAGCCTCATAGAGGCGGGTCAAAAATTTTACACTGAGCAGAGGCAGTCGCACGCAGTGGAGCAACTGAGCCAGGTACTGCTGCCTCTCTGTCAGATCATATTTAATCCATGACTCCAGGGCATAGAAGACTGTCTCTTCAGTGACTACTTTCAAGCAGTCATTAGATACTATCTCATCCAGCTCTTCTCTTGTCAGCTCAAAGAACTCTTCAGTCTGACACACCTCCTCAAAGTTCTGACAGATGTATTTCGTGGCTGCCAAACAGAGATCATGGCAGCCATACATTTCCGCAAAACGAGAAATACCAATACAGTTTCCAGCATCCAACTGACTTTCTAAGAAATTGCAGCACTCTTTCAGAACCAGTTTGACCTGGAGGAGGTTGGCAGCTGGAAGCAGAGACTCCACTGTTTCCTGTGAAATAAAAACTGTCCCAGTGTAGGCATATTCCACAATGGCCTGAAACATACACAAAAAGACAGTGTTTATAAAAAGCAATAACAAGTTATTTTGGAAATCAGGGCTAATGGACAGAACCAAACTATCACCTGTAGTGCAGCTTCATCAATGCACTGGAACTCAACCTCTGAAGTTTCCTTCTCAGAAAGATTTCCTGTGAACATAGCCTTGAAGTATGGGCTGATGCTGGCCAGCACCACTTTGTGGGCATGGATCTTAACATCACCCACTCGGAGAACAATATCACACAGCTCATGGTCTTGCCGCAACAGCTGTAGGCCTTGTAGCAGCTGCTCTGAGTGGGGTCGTGTCAGACTGGCAAACATATAGGACTGTGCCTGCTGATCCATCTTTTAAATGAGACAGATACAGTATTGTATTATTTCTACTTTGATAAATAAACAAATCAAGCACTCGTTACCCACACATTTTCATTACATTTTGTAGCAATACTTAGTCTGATTGTAGAAGACCAATATTATCATAACAATTCTCATATGTTTTACATTTCAACAGTTGATTTAAGTACTTTAGTGAAGGACATGATCATCAGATAGCTAATAAGAGATTACTGTCCAGTGGCACAGCTGTTTAAGCTTTTGATGGGCCTTACTTCAGAGAGCACAATACAGTGTAGCAAGTTATCCTACTTCAGAATAGTCAAGTTGTGTGAAGTTTATAACTGTAGTACTGCCATTCTTACTACAAGTGCAAACTCAGAACACAAGGGCATTCAAATAAGGTGTTTTGACAAGGACATAGGATATAAAATAGGATATATGAACTGCTGTAGCAAATGTGCATTTAACCAATTGTTCTGGGGTTTCTATATGTATTTCATAACTTTTCCAATCTATTCCATTTTGAGAAAAGATCATGCTGATTATGTTAACATATAAAGATATTACTAAAGGAACGAAATAAAACTTGTGTAGTGCAGGAGTAGTTAGTCCAATGGTATTTTGAGGAGCCATAACTGGTCTACATGGTCTTGTTAATGCTGTGTAGCACAGCCGGGGATATTGCCAGAAAACCATTTCACTGTATGTTGTACTAAGTAGGACTGCATGTGACAATTAATACTTGAACTTGCCCTGGGGTATTCCACAGGGAAAATATGATCTATTCTGGCAGGGTAGGTTCCCATGCAAGATTTCTCAGCAAGCTCAATAACCAGCTGACCTGCAGGAATCCCCCTTGCCACTTTTTCTATTAAATTAACAATACTTTTGGCCTAGATCTAGTTCAGTGATAAATACTTCGAGAATTACACTTGACTGTTTAGTAAACAGACCAGGGCTGTTGCTTAATAAGATTAGATGGAGTAGTGACTTCAACATCAAGCCACTCATGCAATAACACAGTTGTAATTTAGAATTTACAGTTTGATGGTTACAGATCATGATTTAAACAGACCAGGTCTTTCAGTATAGAATGCCAACGTTATTAAATAAAGTCAAGAGAAAGTATGATTACTGGATACTGTAGATGCTGTGGATTACAGGGCATGATGAGAACAACAGCTATTCTTTGACTTTCAAACCAAACTAAGTTCAAACATTCAACCTTTTGGGTTAGCGAATTAAAATGAGATGAATGCATTTTAAGTTCATGGCACGCAGGAATTATTTCGCAATTATTAGCAAGTTTAATGCAACCGGTAAAAAATTAACCCTGCGTTAGGTGGAATCTAGTAAATGCGATTAAACGACAGACATCGGGTTTGGTTTCCAGCGCCACGGCAAAACCAAAACCCACCATTTGCCACAACCTGGTAATTCACGTTTCGACACAGCTACTGGTCCTCCCACACATCGGACTTAAGTCAAACGAAACCAATCAGATTACCTGTCTGAATCCTGATGGTAATGATGAGGATGATGAAGAAGATGAGTACGAGCCAACACGCTAATGGCTAGCTTGATCGGCTAACGTTCACTAGCCGCCACTGTTGCTAAAAATAAAACCTGCCAGGCTGTGTGCACCGCCCGGTTATGGTTAACAAGAAACACAGACGAGTGTGCCATACCGCACAAAGCCAAGGTAGAAAATGAACCGAACAAAATCCCGAAACTTAATCGTGTCGAAAACCTATCTGAGTGAGGTGAGATGCGATGTGGGACGTATTGCGCTAGCGCAGGTCAACGCGGCAGAGATAGAAACCAGTAGAAAACAAATATGCAGGCGCTCCTGCCATCGTCACTTCCGGCCGGGAGGGGCGCCAAATGTCACTCTTCTGGAAACGGGGCGGTGTGGGGTATAGCCGTTGCGTAGTGTTTCCCGGGGGGAGGGGTATATCTATTGTTTCCGGGGCCAATGAGGGAAACCAAAGCAAGTAGCTTCCGTATTTTCTACCTACAAGTCCTGAGTTTTCACGCGCGAGTTCGATTCTGTTGTTACTCGAGCCGCGTCACCATGGAAGCAGTTAGTTTGTAACATGATGCGCCATTTTGATTCTTAACACCAATAGGAGCATGCTGCAACAGCAACGGGGCTAGCTAACAGTGGATCAAGGAGAAAGTCCAGACAAGCCTTTGGGTATTTGTGTACCAAATGACAGATCGAACTGTAATTTCAAGGCAAATACGCTGTTTGTGCCTGTTGTTATGCGTGAATCGTAACATGCTGTTAAATCCGTGTTTCATGGTCGTGTTGTCCATGATCACGATACCTAGATGACCTAGAAATATTGTTTGCTTAATGGTATTGACGTTAGTGTTTTAGATGATGAAAATGGCTGCCGTAGGCCAAGAAATATAACCAACGGTTACTTTTTGTAACATCGAATGCCTCTTAAGAAGTTCGTTTGCTGTTAAATTGTTATTTCTTAATAGTTTCACGTCAATGCTAGCTGCGTATGTTACACGGTTACAGAGCTGGCTGGCTAATAAGTGGAGATGGAACTGAAATAAACCAACAAAGTTGAATAGCACAGTACCTTAGCTACCAACAGTAGAGACTGCAATTGCCTTTCATCATTGGGGAAAGACAAAGTTACACTTGACTTTACCTGGAGGACGCTTTTTTCATCCAAGGAAATTCCTGTCACTGTCCAGAATGTCACATCGCTTCTGTTTTCCCTTATCAGTCAGATTAATATTATATAGCTGGCTCTAGCAGCAGAGTGAGTTACAAGTTGCTGATTTGTATATGGATGCTGTGGATTTCTTTTAAGCTTACCTTCTTATTCCTCCTATTCTTTAAACACTGTAATGTAACATTTTCTCAAGCTTTCACGAAAGGGGACAATTCTTTCTGTGTCCTTCAGCCCTTATAAGGATGAAGTGTTTAAAACATTGCAAATATATGGACACTTAAAATACCTTACTGCCTCTCAGAAACATGGCCCTTAGATTCTGAGAAGCACTATCATTATGATTTATGAATTAATGCCTTCAGAATTACATGCACAACTCCTCGATCATGAGAACTACCAGAATCGAACAAATGGGATAGAAGAGCTGAAGAACACCCTCTCTGAGCTGGACTTGAGCTCTGTTTTCTCTGACAGTATTGTGGAATTTATCTACTTTTTAGAAAGACTCCTGGATGATACCAACTTCAAAGTTTTGTGTGGCACTCTACAGGTTATCAACCTCTTGATACAAAAACTGGATAATGGTGTGGACAGATACTATAACCAGATTGTGTATGTGGCTCTCAAAACACTGGGGGATACACGCAGTGTTCCCCGTAAGGAATACATGAATGTGTTTAGGCAACTCATGAGGATTGTTGGTCCACAAAAGGTTTTGGAACTTGTAATAGGACACCTGAAGCACAAAAATTCCCGGGTGAGAGAAGACGTCATAAACATCATCACAGCTGCTATTCTAACGCACCCTAGAAAAGACTTTAATGTTCCCAATTTGTGTTTTGTAGTTGCTCCTTATCTTGCAGATAACAAAAAGAGGGTTCGTCACGCAGCTTTAGAGCTCTTTGCTGTTTTTGACTACTCCCTTGACACAGGAAAAAAGAAGCCTCTCATGAGGGCCATCAATAGGGTGGAGCTCACTGGAGATATGGAGGGGCTTATGGCTGCTGTACAGGCACGAAGGGCCAGGCACGTTCTACCCCGCCTGTCTGCAGATGGTATGGTGGAATATGCACTGGTTATCCCCAAGCCTGGTCAGCGACGCAGGCCCCAACTGGGTTCTGGAGCAGACCTGGACTGGGTTCTCAGTGGAGGGAGAATTAATAGTGCTCAGAGCATCCATACAGAACCGGACTCAGACGGGTTGAGTGACTACAGCAACCTTGGATCCCTG
This sequence comes from Hydrocynus forskahlii, assembly GCA_037974365.1. NCBI lineage: Eukaryota > Metazoa > Chordata > Actinopteri > Characiformes > Alestidae > Hydrocynus > Hydrocynus forskahlii. The sequence goes on from JBBPCX010000001.1 coordinate 40,548,223, forward strand.
ACAGATGATTTCCCGTTAAATAGGAGAATAGTTAGCGCTGGAAAGAGGAAAAACAAGCTGCCCTGGGAGAGTTCAAGTCTCACAAGCACAGTACGGCCTAGCAGTGCATCAAAAGGAAAGCCACCTGATAAGGTAAGTGATTAGCTCATGCTATGAATTTTGCATGCCCAACAAAAAAGTTATTTAGGTCAGTATGAGAACATGAGCCAAATGTTTGATGTGTGAAGTAATAATCAAATGCCTGCTTAAAGTTTTTAATTGAATATTGCTTAAACATTTACCTGTGATTGCCTAAAAACAACCCTGCCCACCATCCCTGCCAGTGAAACACATGACAACACAACAATATGTGTTGTTGCTGTTAAGCTGTAAACTGCTTTGAACTTGATTGATTTATTATGTTTTCAACTCTTATTAACCTTATTGTGTAACCAAAAAATATCTTATGATGCATTTGTGTCAGTGTCTCTATGTGTACACTGATAAATTAGGAGAAATCTGTCTCTGGGTATGCTTTAGCCACAGGGCTGAAAATTATTTGCTTATTCTTGTGCTGCACAGCACCCAGTTAGCCTGCTGGCTAAAACACTATTCTTGGGATATATAGACTGCTCAAAAGGACCAAAAAGCTGTATGACCATTGTTTGCTGATTGCTTGGGGATGATGCTTTGTTTCAGGCTTAAATTTTAGTTTATACTTTAAATCTTTTTGTTTGAATTACCTTGGAAGATGCCCAGATGCTTTTAACCATATGTATTTCTAAATTGTAGGCATTTAACCCGAGGTACATAATGATTTCCCTATTGTGATAATGTTGAAAGGGGCAGTAACCATTGTGAATCAGTTTGGCTGTGCTTTTATGCCTGTGAATGACCTATTAGCCTGCCAAGTGTTGTCCCCAAAACAAGAGATTTGTAGCTTAAGATTTTCATTCATTTAAATGTACAACAAAAAGTGAGCAGAAAACTGTGTACTAAAATAACCTAAACTTTGTGTTTATCTTGGCAGTTAATTGTATCTGTTTCACATGTCACAAAATTACTCTTCACCATATCCTCATTTACTCCTGAGTGTTTAAATTACTGTCTGAATCTGTCATGTTGTGAGAATTGTGAGCAGGTGCTACATTAGTTTTTTGCAGAGTAAATTATTGTTGTTATTCCTTACCCTATAAATATTAGCATTTTTGCACATTTAATTATTCTTCTGCTAGAATTATGTATCTGGCACAATACTATATTCACTCATTTGGTACTGCTTCTGCTTTTTATGGTTCTTGCACTTTCTTTTTGCTCTCTATATATTAGTGTTGTTTTTGGCAACCTGTCTTAATTTTTGTTTTAGTCTAGTCTTTGTGTCAAGCAGTCATTTTAGTTTTTATTAGTCTTACGCACGTCCATACTCTTTTTAGTCTAGTCAAGTTTCAGTCGACTAAAAGTCTGAGCATTTTAGTCTTATTTAAGTAAGAATTATCCATGAATATTTTCATCTAGTTTTAGTCAATGAAAACTGATGACGTTTTAGTCTAGTTTTAATCAATGAAAGTTGTATTTTAGTCTCTTTTGTAATTCTATGTAATTCTATTTAACCCAGTCAATACAGTATAAGTACCTAGTAGAATAGACAAAATCAAAATTTTCTTTTAGTCAAAACGATTTTACAATTCAAAGAAGGTTATCTTATATTATTGTTACTTTATAGACTCAAGAATACTGTACATCCATTCCAGACATGGAAGACACTCTGATTTTGCCAACCAAACACGTTAGAACTTAATAAAATAAATAAATAAAACATCACATCTAGAGATGGGCCCGATCTGATATGATATTGGTATCGGGTTCCGATATAGCAGTCGGACAGCCCCGATCTCTATATTCCAGTTTGCAGCTTGCGCTGGACCTTAAACTCAACGCTGTGTAATACGAGATGCGTCGGCAGAAGATGCTCATTGACATTTTCCAAAACGCAACAGATTTACAGCAGACAACCCAAAAGCGAAAGGAATATCAGAGAACACTCTTAGCTCTCCCTCAAGACCTCTTTGGGGCTCTTTCAGGGGCTATTTTGTGTGTTTTGTGTGTTGGCTGTTTTTGCCCTCTACCCCTCTCTCTATCTCCCAAAACATGACGAGGCTAAAGGTGGGCATCTCGTAACTCGGCCGGTCCACCTTAAATACAGAAGTGGTTAGATTATGCTCTGCCCATGTTGTGTCTCCGAATTCACATTATTTAAAATGTATTAGTTTTGCACTTTTTTTTACACAGTTGTTGCTGCTAAAATGGACATAATACTTGAACTATTTAAATGATTCAGTCAAGATTGTTGTGCATTTGATTTTACAGCTGTTGCTGCTACCTTTTTGTGAAGTGTAGATAAATTCCTTTGGAATGCCTTTATATTCAATGTAGTTGTAGTTTTGCTCTTCTAATAAGTGCTTAGTAGTTTATTTATTTTATGATGTAACCTGACTAACAAACAGCACAATTTCAACAAAAATAATGCTAATATTATTAGTAAAATGTATTATTATTTCGAAATCTGTATCGGTATCGGAATTGGATCGGAACTGGAAAAACGTGGATCGACCCATCACTAGAATCGCATCACTAAAAAGTGCAAATAAAATGAAAATGTGCGTGTCTATTGCCATAAAACCTACATTTGTGAAACTGGTAAAGGTTTTCACCTTCAGTGTGTTGGCCTGAACTTACCTGAATATTTTTTTTTTCATTCCTGAACAAATATAGTCTACACAACCAAATCAGAACAATTTAGGATTAGCTTTTTTTGCATGGATTGTTTGTGTGTGTCATTTCTCTCTCCCTGGCACTATATTGGCCCTACGTCCCAATACTTTTGGCCACTCTCGGTAGATTTAATTCACAGTGCCTCGCAATAGACAAAAGTATTGGGACGTAATACTGTTCAACTCTAGGGTTGAGCGTCCCAATGAGATGAGACGGTATTTTTTCGTACAGGAAATAACGTCTCATTTTATTCAACACAAATGAAGAGACTTTTTATTTTAGCATAGTTTTTATTTTGTAAACCACATTTAGTCTCCTTCTTATTCATCAACAATATTACATGATATATTTCGTTATAGTTATCGTCACATGACCAGCATTTGCGTTGCATCTCATCTCGTTTCTGTCACGTGATAAATATTCGTTGACGATGAGGTTTAGTCATCATTTTCGTTGATGAAAGCAACACTACTATATATATTGTTTTATATATATATATATATAGTTTTTGTGCTGCACTATGGTTCAAGATTCTTTATTTGTCACATACGCACTTCTACAAGTACAACGTGTAGTGAAATGTGCCCCTGAAACGTCTGAGACTATGCAATGTAGTTGCAGAAAATTAAAGACTAGAGCTGTGTCCGAAAAGTGCACTTGTTCACTCATTCACTCGTTCACTACATAGTGTTTGCTATATAGGGGGCTAACTAGTGAACAAGGGGAGGT
>JBBPCX010000001.1:40551802-40583069 GCA_037974365.1 Hydrocynus forskahlii
GTATATATATATATATATATATATATATATATGTGTGTGTATGTATATATATATGTATATATATATATATATGTATATGTATGTATATATATGTATATGTATGTGTATATATATATATATATATATGTATATGTGTGTATATATATATGTATATGTATATATATATGCCATGTTTAGCTGAACCTCAATTTACAGGTTTTTGCTAAAGCCTGATCTATATCCTTGCATATTGGAAGTACTTTTGACTAATGCAATCATTTACAATTAATTTTGGCCTTAATATTTTTATTTCTCCAAACATAGTACTATTATTAGAGAGGTTCTGAGTATTCACAACACAAATTGGTCCCTAGTGCAGATGCGTGGAAATATTACAGCTTGGTACTTGCATTTCCATGTTGTGTTGCTCCATAACTCCATTTGTAAAAGTCACTGCACTGATGCTTGCATTGCAACTTTTGTGTGCAAAGTGAATCCAGGTGTGATACTGTTCATTGAGTGCTTTAAAGATGCATGGAAAGCTGATCACTTTTCACAGATTTTAATATATTTTGCGGTCCATTATGGCTAGAATGTAATCAAAGGGAATGGATGGTACATGAAAAGGACAAAATTATATAAGGTATTAAACATAATTATGTCTGATATCAAGGTATAGTGAGAAACATCAAATAAGTCATTAATGAGATGGTACTACAGCTGTTACTAGACAAACTGGGCAACTGTAACATTGGAACTGACCCCTGTGGTGTTTTTGTTTCTTTTTTAGCATTTGTAGGCAGGTGCTGCTTCCTGCTCTTACAGTTAGCTGATGGCAGTTTTCCTACAGTGAAGGTATTACTGTAACTGTAATCCTATAAAATGAACAGAAACCAAATTAAGTTATTTTGTGATTACATGTTGGAAGAATAAAACACCAAATTCTCCCAAAGATTATGCTGTCTGTCATAGTTCCGTTTCAATTTTTGGGTTTCTTGCTAACAAGAATTTGCTGGCGTTTGACTCAATAAACGGTCACAAGATTCCCAGGGAAGAAAACCAGCCCTGCACAATATCGTCACTTCAACTCAATTGGTCCCAATGAATTTTATTTTTCCTGTGAGCAAGCTCAGGGTGACAGTGGCTGAGAAAACGTCTTAAGTGCATGAGGAAAAGCATCTTCCTTTGGTCAACACTGGGTAGTGGAGAAAAATCAGAATCAGAATCAGAAAACTATTTATTCCAGAGGAAATGGAGTGGAGAATAACAGCTGTGCCTTACTAGTTAAATTCAAGAGACAATGGTATGTTTACTTGATCATGCGAGGTTTTGAAATCTGAGCACATTACTATTCATTAAAATTCCTGAGGCATTGTAGGCTGAACAAGAAGATATATGTAAATGTGTGACATCACAAATGATTTGAAAACAGGCTGTTTTGCAGCTTAGTTTCTGTTTACGGGCAGTATGGATGGGGAGGGAATATACATTTTGAAACTTTACTACATACTTCGTTTACATACTTAAAGCCTCTTCAATTCCAGAAAAGTGATATGGACCCTTTAACCCTCTGAGGTCGGCGGTCCTATAAATGGGATTTTTTGGAATTTCCAAAACAATCATCTAAAGCTCCGCGAGTTTTTGTCCTAGAAACATATAAGTAACATCACTAGAAACCTTGAACCCTCTAGTTTTCAAATATGTATGTTTTTTAAAAAATGTATCGATGACGCTTTGTAAATAGAATAAAAATGAAGCATGTGATTTTTGGTCCCACTGCACGCTGTAGCTAGGCCCCTCAGCTATTCAGATGTAAAACATTAATCTGAATACATGAATAGCAATGGCGTGATTGGCTCATTGTGTAGCAGGGGGCTGTGAGAACATGCCCCATTTCACCACTAAAAACAAACAGAGAGCACTTTGAGGATGCTGCTAATCAAGGAACAGTTCGCTCTGGAGTCAGATGAGGCGTAGTCTGATGTATCCAGTCTTGAGCCATTGATGAGTAAATAGCCTAATATCTGTTTTCTTAGCGGTTTTACTATCTCTTTCATCCTAACACTAGAAAGGCGGCTAACTAGCTTGAATCAGAATGAGAATCGCCAAGCGTGTGAGCGAACACATACAAGGAATTTGATTCCGGTCGATGGTGTCTCTCAAGCACAACAGTATAAAACAATGTGTGTACATGAGCCTATACCAAAGCCATATGTATCTTTATTTATATACTTAATTGAATTTTTATTTATACTTATACTTACTTTATACTTGTATACTTCCATTTATATGTTCATACTGTATTTTTCTTTTTTTACTGATACTATTTTGGTGACGTTGGTACTTATTTCTTCTTTATTTAATGTAAGCTTTTCTATTTTTACTTATTTAGGATTAGATTTTTCTTTTTCATTTATACTACTTTTGTGAAAAAGCATTTCACTGTATGTTGTACCAGCTATAACATAACAATGACAGCCATTGTCACATGGCCATTGACAGGTGGAGGGGGGAGTAACAGGTGTGAAACACCCATCTAATAAATATGCATGTGAAAGAGCAGAGAAAAACTACCTAGTCTGATTATTTTACAAATTGCATTGAAACTACATAACGTTTCTGAATGCTCTCCTTACCTTTTTGTAGCCAACACATATGTTTACAAGGTTCAAACATCAAAAGTCTTGGTCAGACATATTTAGGGTGTGTGTTTTTTACCTTGTTTGAAGACCTCTGAAAATAGTTTTTTGTCATGTCATGTTTACACAATATTTAAAAAATACCTAATTTCATTTTGTTCACTTTACTTGCATATTATTATAGCTGAGGTTTTCCAGAATATAACAATATTTGTCACTTTGGCATAGATGTATTTAGTTAGATGAAATACTTAAAAATGTAAAGGTGTAGCAAATTGCCTCAAAGTGCCAGAAAGGCCTTAGAACTCAGAAGGAAGAAAGAAGCGCAATCACAATATGCAGCAGTAATATCTCAATACTAATGTTTTGTCCATATCGTACAGTACTCCTCTGAACAGTTAGTGATGCATCAGTTAGCGGTGATGAACTCCCCACTTCTGGTCCCAGATAGCAAAAGTCGGAAAGGTTGGTATATGGTTGAGGTATAAACTTAAACTTTAAAGCAACATTTTTACAGCAATCACGATTTATATGCTGAAAAAGAGCCATCGAATCAATGTTGTCTAAGGGTCGTGTTTTCAATAATTGGGCAACACAATTTTTCGGGAGCGCACAGGGGGCTTTAAATTATGCATCATATGCTTTGGACAATGAATAATTATTTTTTTCATTACCTGCAAATATTGTTAAAGGGTATGTGTAATATGCAATGATAAAAATATTTAAAAGTCACATATAGGAAGATTGTAAGGAAGGAGGAGAGCGGGGTCCCCTATAAGAAATGTTCCATATAACGAGCGTCTGGAGGTCCGCCAGCGCCAATACCAGTTTGGGCTTGGAGCTCTTGATGGTGAGTTATTTTAATTACTCTTACCCTAAGCTGGTTCTGTGAAAATATTTGTAGTGTTGTGTGATTATTTTGTATAAGATTAGCTGTACACACTAGTACTGGCTAATGTTGGCCTCGCTGATTTTAATTTTTAAAAAGTTTGTACTAGGGCAAGGTTCTGCACCCCGCGGCTCTTTCATCCTTATGTTGCGGCTCTCTGTGGCTTTGGAAATAAGTCATAATTTAACACTAGAATGGCGGCTAACTGGCTATACCTATAACGGCTGCGTGCGTCAATTGACGCAGTGCCCAGTTTCGCACAAGACGCTTCCTGGTACGACCGCTACTGCAGTGTTCGGGCGTTTAGTCATGCAGCCTGCCGGCATACATCCACAAAAGCTACAGCCAGCAGACAGTGGACTTTGAACCCAGAGCCCTTCGTACAGCGCCAGACATCGTATCAGAATCAGAATCGCGTTTATTGGCCGAATATGTGAGCGAAAACATACAAGGAATTTGACGGTCAATGGTGTCTCTCAAGCACAACAGTATAAAACAACAATATGTAAAAATACGTGTACATGTGCCTACACCACACCCACATGTCTCTTACAGAGCACGCCTGCTGCTCCGATAGGCCAATAGACACGATTCTGATTCTGAGCCTCAGCCTGGGCCTTTACATCAATTGGCACTGTCAGCCATGGTATTGTGTATTTTTTTATTCGTTGTTTTTTTTTTGTAGTTCGAAATTTGAAGATTATTGTGATCTTGTAACATTAAAATACAATGTGTTTAAATTTTTGTGTTTTTCTAAATGTTCAAAATGTTTTCTTTGAACAGCTAAATAAAATTTCACAAGCAACACAATAGTCTAGTTTTTATACATAGCATAAAAGTAAAAAAAAAAAAACATGCAGTGTTATCTTCATTTTAGATGTCAGAAAGGATTTGCGGCTCCCGATGTTTTCTCTTTTGAGGAAACCGGGTCCACCCCTCGACTAGGGCATAAGCTCAGGACTAGTTGTCTTCTATATACCTACAGTAATGTATCGGAAACAGCTTATTTTGCCATCTGCTGGCGAGTGCCATATATGAAACCTACCTTTTTAAACAAGAAAAAAATACATTGTTTAAAAATTAAAAAAAAAAGGATTCGGACAGGTATTACAAAATATCTCCTTACAGGCCCACACATGCGACTAAAAACACTCGCAGTGTACTTGAAATGCAAATAAAATCATCAGCTTGATTTGCAGACAGTTTGCTGCCTTCGATTCTTACCCCTGCTGCTCTTCCTATTTTTGGCTCATTTAATGGCAGCTATCAGAATGACTTGCAGTCTTCAGACCCAAGAAAGAACAGTAAGTCAGCTCATGGGTGTTTCCCTGAATGTTTGTTTGGGGAGCTACTTGCCCCTGTGCTTGCAACAGAAGACAAGTTATCTACTTAAATTAAAACATGTATACGTTTCAGATGCATCACCAAGATCCGTCGAAGGCCACCGCAACACTATAACACCCCCACGACACACAAGGAATGGTATGTCACAAGCACTTTATAGTAGTAAAGTATAATTGTATATAGAAAGAAAGCTGTATTTACAATTTTTATTGCATTTACAATTGTATTTACTCTTTAATTTATTAAAAATTAAATGCATACCCAATAAATGCTTTGTGTACGAGTTACAGCATTTGTTTTCTGTACCTCTAGACTGTTTTGGAGGGACCTATCTACAGTATGATCATACGCCGTCAGTGTCTGATAAAAGCAGTAATGGTAAGTGAACAAAACCATCATATTCACATTAATGAACCAATATGACAAGGCCATAATTTTGGTCGTTCTGTTTTATTTATTTATTTAAATCGACAGTTTGACCAGAAGCTTTTCCATCTGGACTTCAGCAACACCATTAAAAATGGCTACGTTATGTTCTAGAGAGAGAGGGTGGCATTAAAGGACAATCAAGCAAAGTGACTGGCTGTTTGACCAGAAGATGTTACACCCACCCCACAGCAAGGAAATTTAGGTGGAGTTTTGATCCATGTTTGGATAAATATTTGTTGTATTTAAACTTGTTTTGTTTCAATATGCAGTATACATTGTATTTTCATTGCATATATTTAAACATTTGCAAGCTGATAATTTAACTTTTAACCAGCTTTAATTTTTTCCTAACATTGTTTAGCGGGCAGTGTATTTTACCAGTTGCTTTCCCAGTTTACAATTTGTGGTGTGTTTAGATCCATTTCAGCACAAAGCTTACCAGTGACACTTGCTTTACAAATATTAAAATATTATTTTTTTTAATTGACTTGCCTTATTATTTTGCACAAACTATTTTAGTATAAAATCGGAAGACTGACTTTGGATAACTGTTGAATTAATATTGATCACTAACATAGTTTCAACAGTAAATCACTTAAAACGTAGCTGAAGACTGGCTTTAGATGATGGTTGAATCAACATTCATAAATAATGTTTTCTCAATATAAAATCAACTGAAAATAGATCCGGATTAACCTTTTATATTACTGTTAAATTTATGTTGATTCATTGTCGATTATGTTTTAAAATCCGCTGTTGATTCAACGTAAAACATAACGAGCGCTTTCAGTTTGGTTTCAGCGTCACGTATCAACGTAGATTCAGTATTTCTTCCTGACAACTGTTCAATGTTGTACCAATCTGATTTTGCTATCTGGGGTGAAATACTAATCCATAAATGACCACTAGACTTTAGACCTAAAGACTTAAAATGATTAAATAAGAATGTGAATAGAAGCCATTTAAACAGATTTCTTCATTTCAAGAAATGCCAATGCTTGTGAGACAAACTTCTTTTTTGTACATGCATTTGTTTAGCTCTTTGGATCATTTTACTAAAAATAAAGTCCACCTGATACTGCGTCTGGATTCTGCAGTCCACACAAAGCCCGTGTGAGTGGATTTGGAAGCTGTTGTTAATAGCTTGTTTCGAACAACTTCTATTTTTCTGCACTAAAAGAAAAAAAGACTGAGTCGAACTGTACAAACGGATGCAAATAACAGACGGTTGCAGGTTTGATGCGGTTAGTCTGGTGAGTCAGTTAGACAGTAGCGGTGTGAACAGAGGAACCGGTTCAGTGTGCTCGGACAGCGCTCCGTACCACCTCCCCCGCTCGGCGTGACCTCTACGCCTGCACATATAAGAAAAGGGATGAAGACTCCTTAAGTGTTTTTAGTTTGTCAGTCTTCGTGGTTGAGGCTTCATTTATCGACACTTGTTCGTCTTCTCCCTCGGCGGCTGCTGGAAAACGGTGAGTGTTTAATTCTTCGGGTTTTTAGGCCGCGGGTTTCCTGTGAGGCTTGGCTGACAGAAGCACCGAGGCCTCCGGCTCCGAGTACAACTCCACGCTCCGGGATCTCTTGGTAAACACAAGGCCGCGTGTGTGCGCTAATTCGGCATTTCTATTCTTATACCGACGTTGTCACGTTTGTCGAGTGAGGTATGTAGGTCATGGTCACTATTTGTATGTGTTAATGTTCGGTTTTGGTGAATTGGTACCGCTGTGGTCCTGGTACGGCTTTTTAAAGAAGCTGGTTAATGTTAATCATGCCAGGGAACTATGTAGCTAGCTAGCAGTCCAACTCGGCGAACAAGTACATCGAAGGAAAATGGAAGCTACCTGTCTTGAAGCTCGTTGAATTTATTCTGGAATGTTTTGTAAAAAAAACCCCAACAACTATTATCTGGAAAAGGATCAGAGCTGTCTCAAAGATATGGTTGTTTAGCCAGCATTAGCAAGGCCGGCCCGGCGTCGACTAACAGAAGTTAGCCTGACTGGACGGATCCGGCCTGGGACCTTTAACGCACAGGGACCGTTTCGCTAGTTTTCGTGTCTATTTGTCCGGTTTAGACACGACGATCACAGAATAAGCTACAGAAATGTTTTTGTAACTACTTGTACATGTGACAATAACACGGCTGTATCAAGTGACAAGAGGTTGTTGGTCTGAATTTGATGCTGACATGTATTAGCTTAGCAGCGGAGGTATGTTTTGGACGGATCTTTTTAATAAAGAGATTTAATAGAGAGTTGATCACCTTTCCTTTATCTCACGGCCACAAAGAAGGCACAACTACCGAGTCTACTGTACGTCCAGCCTTTTCGCACTGTTCGTGGTGGTAGGATGAAGAAACTTTAATGGATAAACGAAGTAGTGGCTGTTTATGACCATCGTTAGCTTGCTGGAGTTAACGTTACTTGATCACACATTCGGACAGCGTGGCCTAATTTTAGGCTGTTGCATATTAGTTGATCTACAGCTTGTAGCATTGGAACCCAGCGTCTCCTAGGACTGTTAATGTTCTACTTCATTTCTTATAGAGGCCAGTTTGTTGAACAGCTTTCTGTGTGTGTGTGTGTGTGGGGGGGGTGTTATGTTAAGCCGGTGTCACCATGACAGAGGCTGCAACCAAGCCTCTGCTTGAGCTGGCTGATTGTGAAATGGTTCAGGCTGGTCATGAAAGTTGGATTGATAGTAATGTTTATCAACAAATTCTGTGAAATTAACCTTGTTGCTAATTTATAACGGTTTTATTTTCTAGAACAAGACACGATCAGATATTCTATACATGATGCCTTATTGGTCATTTTTGGCTTACATTATTAAAAGGTGAAGAAGCCCCCTCATGTCGGTTCTGTAGCATGCCCTTGTCAGTGAAACATATTTTACTGTGCTGTTCTGCTCTGAGTAACACAAGGCAATTATTTTAGTTTTACTAGTAGTGTGGAAAATGTTTTTAATAGGGTACCACCAAATAAAGTTTTGGAATTTTCATCAAATATTAATTTAAATAATCTTATTTAGATTGCTTATTTGTGATTCAAGTCTCTTGTTTTCAAATAATTTATATTGTTTAATATACCCTTTTCCCATTAAATAACTATTGTTGATTTTGGTACTTAAACTACTAAACTTTTATCAGGCATGTAGTGCCAAAATTTGGCCGTTCTAACTTGATGATGATGTTGGTGAGAACAGATTGATGCGGATGTGAAGATTGGATCTCATCACCGTGTTGCTGCTATATTCAAAAGTATGTTTAGTTTTGGCTTGACATGTTTCAGGCTTTTAAGACTTTAGACATTTCCTTTAATCTTTCTCACATTTGTAGTAGCAAATGTCTCTAAGTAATTTGTCAGGGTTGAATTTCATATTAAGAATATAATTAATCCCTACCATGTTAAAGTCCATTAGCTGAGGTGTTGACCATCTTAACTTTAGATGTATCTGAAGTAGTCTACTAACTAGCCTGCTCTCTGTACCACAGGCACGAAAGAAGCGGACATTGTTGCTCACAAACGTTAGCCTGTTTCAAAAGTAAGATTTCATCGGTTTAAAATTTTCATGTCACATTACATGCAATATGTTGATTGCAGTTTGGTCAACCTGATATGTGATACAGCCCCATGGGAAAGCAAGTTTGATTATGCTGTAGGCTTTTTCAGGCTCTAATGTTGTTATTGTGCTAAGAGTCAAACATGGGCCTCGTCCAAAGAATTTTGTAAACTAAATCACTAGAATACATTTTAGTGTTTTATTCCGTCACATTGTTATTGCTGTTTAATTCCATATTCTGGGTGATTTTGCCAAAAAAGGAGTATATCTTATAGGTAATGCTGTAATTAATAGCCTAATAAAAATGTCTTGCTTGAGTGTCTTGTCAAAACTAATTGATATGCAGTGATTTAAGGAGTGAAACTAGCACTTGCTATTGGTAGGTCAGGAGTATAAATATCAGATGGTGCAGTATCCAACATCAGTGGAAGTTATCACCTATTGAAATGTTGCAATTGGAACTCAGGATTTCTTTTGTTCTTGTTCAGATTTCATCTGTCATTCGCCAGTTTGTGGTCAAGCCTGTAAATAGCTTCCCTTGCTCTAATGAAGGGAGCAGTCCTGCTTTTTCAAGTTAATCCTGAACGGTCATGTACTTGCCCTTGTGCTTGGCTGGCAAACCACTCTGTTTATCCATAGAGAGGTAGAAGACTCTGTTTTCCTTTTTAACCTGGCTGTTCTCAGAATGTTTTGTTCAACAGATAAATAACATTGTAGTTCAATGTAATTAGACCATACTTTTATTTATCCAGGTGAGGTTTCTTATCCACTCCATGTTTTTCCTCTTATGAACATCTCTATTCATCTCCTCAAATTTGATGAATACAAACTTTGAGTTAAATCATCCTCCTCAACCACTGCTTTTGTACAATTAGAAAACCAGTCAGTTTTTAAACAAATTTTCTCACTTTCCTTCAAGGTAAAGACTTCATGAGCCAACAGGAGGACCAGTGACTGCCACCATTCTTCTCTCTCATATTACTGGCGGATGCTCTGACTGGGTGTTAGGCGGACAGGGTAGCAGCACGTCATGGCGGACGTGGACCCAGACACGCTGCTCGAGTGGCTGCAAATGGGACAGGGTGATGAGCGTGATATGCAGCTCATTGCCCTGGAGCAGCTCTGCATGCTACTACTCATGTCAGATAATGTTGATCGCTGCTTTGAAACGTGAGTCTAAATGAATGTCATGAGTGTGATGTGTGTTTTGTATATTAGCCGTGAATTATAGGTGGAATCCCCTTCCACTCCTGTAGGCATAAATATTTACTCAAACAGTTATTAGACTTTGTAGATAACTGTGTGCATCTGTGTCTGTTTTCATTCTCATTTATGTTGTGTCCCCAGGTGTCCTCCAAGGACGTTTCTCCCAGCTCTGTGTAAGATCTTCTTGGATGAAAGTGCCCCCGATAACGTTCTGGAGGTGACAGCCAGAGCCATCACCTATTACTTGGATGTGTCTGCTGAGTGCACACGCAGGATAGTTGGGGTAGATGGGGCCATCAAGGCCCTGTGTAACAGATTGGTGGTGGTGGAACTCAACAACAGGACCAGCAGAGATCTGGCTGAACAGTGTGTAAAGGTACTACTCTCTGAACCTAAGCTAAGCAGATAGTTTTTTCATTGAATTTTCTTTCTCATAAAATTTAATTTCTTGTCAGTATTATATAGCTATAATGTATAATTGTTATATGCTTGAATATGGTAGTGTAACCTCATGGTGTATTTAAGTAGGGTAATCAGTGAATCTTGACTGGTATCCATACACAATTTCTTTTCTGCAGTCAGAGTTAGTTTGTGATGAAGTTCCAGAAAGAGCAAGCTGCTCCTTGCTACTCTGACAGACCTGAAGAATGCAGTGCTTTAGAGTTCAAAATCTTTGGACACAGAATAAGTTTGTTCCAGCATTGGGACTGTTTGCTGTAATGTATCCACATTCCTAGCGAAAAGGAATGTTCAGACATTGTCAGTTTTTTAACCTGTCGAAGTCCAAGCCAAATGAAAGTGTGGAAAATGTGAGCAAATATAGCCAACTTCACTGCTCTACTGTTCTGCACTAGAAATTAAGTTTGGGGTTTGGCTCACCATGACTATTGTTCAGTCTATGGTTTTCCCATGGTACATGTGATGTAAACTGCAGATATTTTTGTCTCACTGGGAGAGTATGCTGCTTCGGTGCCTTGAAAAAGTATTCATACCCCTTGAACTTTTACACATTTTGACACCTTACAACCATAAACGTAAATGTTTTTTAATTAGATTTTCTGTGATAGACCAACACAAAGTAGCACGTAATTGTGAAGTGGTACAAAAATGATACATGGTTTTCAAAATTTTAAGCAAATTAAAATCTGAAAAGTGTGGTGTACATTTGTATTCATCCCCCCGGCGTCAATACTTTGTAGAGCCACCTTTCGCTGCAATTACAGCTGCAAGTCTTTTAGGGTATGTCTCTACCAGCTTTGCACATCTAGAGACTGAAAATTTTGCCCCTCCTTCATTGCAAAATAGCTCAAAATCAGCCAAATTGGATGGAGAGCGTCTGAACAGCAAGTCTTGCCCCAGATGCTCTATGGGATTTAGGTCTGGACTTTGACTGGGCCGTTCTAACACATGAATATTATTTGATCTAAACCATTCCATTGTAGCTCTTGCTGTATGTTTATGGTCATTGTCTTGCTGGAAGGTGACTCTCCTTCCAAGTCCTTTGCTGCCTCCAACAGGTTTTCTTCCAGGATTGCCCTGTGTTTAGCTCCATCCATCTTCCCATCAACACTGACCAGCTTCCCTGTCCCTATTGAAGAAAAGCATCCCCACAGCATGATGCTGCCACCACGTTTCACAGTGGGGATAGTGTGTTCAGGGTGATGCGCAATGTTACTTTTCCGCCACACGTAGCGCTTTGCATTTAGGCCCAAAAGTTCAACTTTGGTCTCGTCTGACCAGAGCACCTCCTTCCACATGTTTGCTGTGTCCCCAACAAACTGCAAACAGGACTTTTTTACAATGACTTTCTTCTTGCCACTCTTCCATATAGGCCAGATTTGTGGAGTACACATACACAACTTAGGTGTCCTGTTTACAGATTCTCCCACCTGAGCTGTGGATTTCTGCAGCTCCTCCAGAGTGACCATGGGCATCTTAGAAGCTTCTCTGACCAGTGCTCTCCTTGCTTGGTCTGTCAGTTTAGGTGGCCAGCCATGTCTTGGTAGGTTTGCAGTTGTTGCATACTTTTTCCATTTTTGGATGATTGATTGAACTGTGCTCCTTGAGATTTTCAAAGCTTGGGATATTTTTTTATAACTTAACCCTGCTTTAAACTTATCTACAACTTTATTTCTGACCTGTCTGGTTAGTTCCTTGGTCTTCATGATGCTGTTTGTTCACTAATGTTCTCTAACAAACCACTGAGACCTTCACAGAACGTTTGTATTTATAATGAGACTAAATTACACAGGTGAACTCTATTATCTAATTAGGTGACTTCTGAAGGCAGTTGATTGCACTGGATTTTATTTAGGGGTATCAGAGTACAGGGGGCTGAATACAAATGCACGCCACACTTTTCAGATTTTTCAGATTTCTATTACAGAAAATCTCAATAAAAACATTTAAGTTAGTGGTTGTAAGGTGTCAAAATACGTACAAGTTCAAGGGGTATGAATACTTTTCAAGGCACTGTATAAGAGCACACCGGCTGTGTAGGCAACATTTTTTAATGAACAACAAAAAAAAAACTTCAATGTTCTCAGGTGCTTGAGCTGATTTGTACACGGGAGTCTGGAGCTGTGTTTGAGGCTGGAGGGCTGAACTGTGTGCTAAGCTTCATTAGGGACAGTGGTCACCTGGTGCATAAGGACACACTGCATTCTGCCATGGCAGTGGTTTCTCGGCTGTGCAGTAAGATGGAGCCACAGGACTCCTCGCTAGAGACTTGTGTGGAGTCCCTGTCCAGTCTACTTAAGCATGAGGACCACCAGGTAACACCTGCCACTGTTGACAGGAATGTTCTTCAGACCATAGCTCAGTATATGATCAGGTGAAATTTATGTTTTCAGGATATATTTTGTAATAAAATTGTGATATTCATACAGTTAATGCAAATATAGTGAATATAGGGGTATTTTTGTAAATTCACTTAACATATTAAGGGTGGACCTCACTGAAGCTGTAGTGAAAACATTTTGTTGCGCTTTCCTTTTCTCTAAGTTAATAAAAAGAATTGGATTGTACGAGAAGCTAAGACTGTGGGTACTGTTTCAGTTTCTATTATTATAAACCTGAATGGTACTGGGATGTTACAGGTTTCTGATGGAGCCCTGCGGTGCTTCGCATCACTGGCAGATCGCTTCACCAGACGTGGGGTGGACCCTGCTCCACTGGCGAAGCACGGGCTCACTGAGGAACTGTTGTCCCGGATGGCTGCAGCAGGTGGCACAGTTGCTGGACCATCCTCCACTTGTAAACCTGGCAGAACCTCCACTGGTGCCACCCCCTCCAGTGCGGACTCTAAGCTCAGCAACCAAGTGTCCACTATTGTCAGCCTGCTCTCCACGCTGTGCAGGGGCTCGCCACTGGTCACACATGTAAGCAACACTGGGCAGCCTTGTCAGACTGTGTTTACATTTAACAGATGCTCTTAATAATAATAATAATAATAATAATAATAGGTTACATTGATATAGCGCCTTTCCCAAACCCAAAGTCACTTTACATAGCATAGAAAAAAAACACAAATCCATTTTACATAGGCATGGTGGAAGAGAAATATTTATTGAAAAGAAAGCTCTTCAGATTAAGTTTGAAAGATGAGATAGAGCAGCAGACCTACCACCAAGAGTGAGGAGTCTAGTGCGTGGAACAAGAATAATATTAGTGCCAGAAGATCTGAGAGAGGGAGCGTAAGAAGTCAGGAGTTGAGTAAGGTAGGGAGGAGCAAGGCTGTGGAGAGCTTTAAAGGTGAGGAGTAAAACTTTAAACTTAATTCGACCCTGAACTGGCAGCCAGTGTAACTGAGAGGGGATAGGGGTGATGTGGGCAGAATGTTTAGTGTGCGTAAGAACTCTGGCAGCAGAATTTTGTGTGTACTGTAACCTTTGTATAGATTTGCAAGGGGGGGCTAATGAACAAGGAGTTGCAAGAGTCAGTGCGAGACATAATGAATGTGTGGACTAGACTGGGGGCATCTTAAGAGAGCGATATTGTGGAGGTGATAAAAAGCTGTTTTGAGATCGACTTGATGTGCGACTCAAAAGTGAAGAGTCAAAGAGCACACCAAGATTTCTGACAACTGGAGCAGGCTTTACCAGCACACCATCAATACTGACCAAAAGATCCCCAGAGTGAGATAATGAGGATTTGGAGCCAACTAGTAATACCTCCAGTTTTTATCAGTATTTAACTGCAGAAAGTTGTCCTGCATCCAAAGCTTTAGGTCAGTGATGCAAGCTGTTAGAGAGTTGGGTGTAGAGACTGAGGGGGAGTGTGTACTGACGTATAACTGAATATTGTAAGTGTAACAGTGAAAGTTGAGACAGTGGCTGCGTATAATCTGGCCAAGGGGCAAGATGTAGACAAGGAAGAGAAGGGGTCCAAGGACTGATCCCCGAGGGACCCCTGACATGACAGAAGAGATGGAAGATATAAACAGACCTGTTGTGGTAAACTGTCTGATTTGTAAGATCAGACTTAAACTACTGAAGGGCAATGTCTGTGAGACCAATAGATGAAAAACGGGAGATAAGTATTTTGTGATTTACAGTGTCAAATGCAGCACTTAAATAGAAGAGGAGAAGCATATTTAGTAACCCATGGTCTGCTGACTGGAGGAGGTAATTAATAACATGCAAAAGAGCTATTTCAGTGCTGTGCTGAGTACGGAAACCTGACTGGAAAGGCTAATAGAGTGTGTTGCTGTTTAGTTGCTACTACTCCTTCCATGACTTCAGCGAGAAAAGAGAGATTTGAGATGGGCCTATAACTGGACAGAGATGTGGGATCTAAGTTTTGTTTTTTTTTTGTTTTTTTTTAAGAATAGTGACTGCAGCAATTTTAAGGGCAGTAGGGATAGAGCCCAGTGAAAGACAAGAATTAATTATAAAAGCAATAGGCTCACTAATTACTGATGTACACGCTTTAAGTAAAGAGGTAGGGGCAGGGTCAAGTTGACAGGAGCAGGGTTTAGCTTGAGCAATAAGTTCAGCAACAGCTGGGGAATCAACAGGTGTAAAACAGCTCAGTGTTGAAGTTAGAGAAGGGAAATTTACAGTGGGAGATACATGAGTTTGTAGTAAAACTGAGATAAATTTGGTTAATTTTGTATTCAGAGAAATGTAAAAAAGCTTGACACCGCTCAGGTGTGTTAGGGCAAGATTTTGAAGGAGGTTGGAGGAGTTGATTAACAGTCCTGAAGAGGCTCTTAGGTCTGGATTTAGCACCATTTATGATGGAGGAATAGTAGCTGGCGCAAGAGCGGGAAACCCTGGGCAAGAGCGGGAAACAGGTATACACCGACATTTCATAGGGTCTAGGTCATTTAGCAAACCACTGAGAGTGTCCTCGTAATGTCCATACTGGCAGGGCAAGGTAGATTAAGCAAGTCTACCAGGGATGAGGATTGAAGAGAAGCAGCTAGCTGGTCCAGACAGACGAAACAACATAAGCTATCTTCTTAAAAGGAGGAGCTATCTTAAAAGGAGGAGCTATCTTAAAATTACGAAACAACATAAGCTATCTTCTTAAAAGGAGGAGAAGGAGTAGAGACAAAAAAGCTACATTCAGTGAGCTTATGATCAGAAATACCTGATTCTGAACCGTACACATGGATTATCATTCAAACCAGTACTACAGATTAAATCGAGTGTGTGACCATGAGTATGAGTGGGAAAATCAACATGCTGGGTAAAGTTAAAGCAATTCAGTACAGAAATAGACTCACATGTGAAGGAACATTTGGTGTCAAAATGGATGTTAGTCACCAAGTACAATCATGGAAGAGCAGAGAGAGGATGTTAGTTAGGAGTTCATTAAATTCAGACAAAAACTAGCAGACGCTTTGGGAGGGCAATAAACTAACAGCAGCAGCAATGGTGGAGAGGAAACAACCTTTAAAGCAATGTATTCAAACAAGTATACATCAAATAGTGAAATGTTCTTTGATTGATAAGTCTGATCTGTAAACCACAGCCAGGCTATCACCTCTTCCTACTTGTCTGGCTTTGGAGAAATAGTTGTCTCCAGGAGGAGTCAGCAAGTTTAAATGAAAATTGTCACCAGGCTGTTGCCATGATTCTGTAATGCAAAACAAGTCTATTTTCTCCTATAATATGAGGTCGTAATTAGCGAGGCTTTCAGTTATAGAACGGACATTTAGAAGAGCAAGATTAAGATTAAGACAGGCTCGAGAAGGGGGTGCAGACAGTTTGGGTAGAGGCGAAGATTGTTGCAGTTTATTCCTCTGACAGCTTGCGCATCAACAACGGGCACAATCATATGTCCATATGGTCAGGATGACTGAATCGGAGCTGTAGATAAGCAAGGGTCCTCATTTGGAGCGGTGGATGTAGCCCGGTTGCCGAGTATTTTCTAGTGAACACCACAGATCGTAGGTAACAGAGTCCATCCAAGAGTGGCAGTCGAAAAGTTTAAGTTCTGGTATCTAAGCTGCATTGCCAGGTAGCAAAGCAGTGCAATAAACAGCACAACTTTCGGCCGTGTCCAAAACAAGCAGGAAGTGACAGGGCGCCAGAAGTGCACAAGCCTAGAACAGCCGCGACCATGCTAACCGAGAACACGCACATTAGTCAACCCACATTAGCCAAACTCACTACACAACCAGTTAGACTGAAGGAAGCTCAAGCGGGTCAGCTGCTCTTACAACAGTCAAAATTGACCACGGCAATGTAACAAAGCAGTAGAGACTCACTCACCACAGTGCAGTCACGGTGCATGAGAAAAGGAAGAGGGCTCGCGCAGGTAGATAGCAGGTGTGTTCAAGGCATTGTCTCAGCAGAACAGTTAGAGACAGCGGAAACGGAGAAATAATACTACAAGGTCCAAACAGTCCTAAAAGTCCAAAAGGTCCAGTGGGAAGCAGCAGCCAAAACGTACACAGCGTACTCACATCCGGAAGTGACATCTTATCCAGAGCAACGTACATCAGTGCTTAAGTAGTCTACATCTGTTCTGCACACCTGTAAAGCTATACCAAAATCAACACCTGCTTTTAACGAAGTTGCTGCCAGTTAAGTTACACACATTAACAAGCTCTGTCAAAAGAATAAGTAACTGGACTAGGGGGAACTTCCTGCAAGTTAATTGATTGTGGATAGTTTCATTTTCTTGAATTAAACCACCATAACTCATTGCTCTGTCTAAGTGAAGCCTTTGTACAGACAATGCTTCTGCTAAACTTTGTAGCTACTACTCTAAGTGTCATAGCTACGTAAATAGGTTTTGGGGAAAACAGTGCTGAGTCCTCTTTGCAGAGTACTGGGATAAAACAAAACAAATTTCTTTCAGGACCTGCTGCGCTCAGAGCTGCCTGACTCGATGGAGAGCGCCCTGCAAGGTGATGAGCGCTGTGTGCTGGACACTATGCGGCTGGTCGACCTGCTGCTGGTGCTGTTGTTTGAGGGTCGGAAGGCACTGCCCAAGTCTACTGCTGGTTCCACTGGCCGCATACCAGGCCTGAGGCGCCTTGACAGCTCTGGGGAGCGCTCTCACCGACAGCTTATTGACTGTATCCGCAGCAAAGACACAGATGCCCTCATTGATGCTATTGACACCGGAGGTTAGTGTGTACATTACTGTCTGAGGGTTGAACTGAAATGCGAGTGGTACTTTTTTGTTCTAGTGGTGTGGCAGTGTGAATATTCTTGTGTTTTTGTTTTTTTTTTCTTTTTCTTTTTCTGTGCGTGTCTCGCAGCATTTGAAGTGAATTTTATGGATGATGTAGGCCAAACACTTCTGAATTGGGCATCTGCGTTTGGCACCCAAGAAATGGTGAGTTTCAATATTTGAAGTCATGTCTAATATATAATGCATTCTTTTATTTATTTTTATTTTTTTTAAAAAAGGTAATATTTATCTGTTAACTATTTCATATTGATACATTGCCACGATTACAAAACTAGTTTACCATAGCATTCAGCACAGCAAATATCACATGTTATAAAGTTGTATGCAGTCTGAATTCTTGATCTGTTTTGTCTAATGATAGCTTATGCAGGTCAGTGGAATAGAAGGCATGGGATTCATGTTATTGGGTAAATGGTATGCCTGCTTTAGGTGGAGTTTCTGTGTGAGCGAGGTGCTGATGTCAACAGAGGCCAGAGGTCATCCTCATTACATTATGCTGCCTGTTTTGGACGGCCACAAGTAGCTAAGGTAACCGGGCTGTAGTTATGTTGTTACTCACTGCATATTCTTGGGACTTCAGTCACATATCATTGGATGTGTTATTTTAATTTTATTTATTGATTAACTCCTCCCATCTAGACTCTACTGCGCCATGGAGCCAACCCTGACCTGAGGGACGAAGATGGCAAAACGCCGCTGGACAAAGCCAGGGAAAGAGGACACAGTGAGGTTGTCGCAATCCTCCAGTCTCCTGGTAAGTTCCACTACTTTTTACACAGCTTTGTAAAGCTAAGTCTCTTTGCAGATGTATGTTTTATGTCTCTTTACATTTGTGGTACATTTTATTTTATTTGTACTTTCATAGTTCCCTGACAGATGAGGTTCATTTTAAATAGACCTAACTTTTTATTGCAGGAGATTGGATGTGTCCTGTAAATAAGGGGGATGACAAGAAAAAGAAGGATGTAAATAAGGAAGAGGAGGAGGGCAGTGAGCCTAAAGGAGACCCTGAGATGGCTCCTATCTATCTGAAGAGACTGCTTCCAGTATTTGCACAAACCTTTCAGCAAACCATGCTGCCTTCAATAAGGTTCATTGTGGAAACTAACGTTTGTTGCACTGTAGCAGACTTATGATTTACTAAAGCAAGATCTTACGTCACTGTAGTTGACACAAATTTTGGCACTGGGTTGTGGCTGGTTGCTTTAGCACAAATTGTGTTACTTGTTTTATTTGTTGTGCACATGCTTTCATAAAACTACCTCTTTTTACTAAATATAGTTTGTTTGTGCTACATTGCAGGAAAGCTAGTCTAGCTCTGATCAGGAAAATGGTGCACTACAGTTCTGAAGCGCTGCTTAAGGAAGTGTGTGACTCAGATGCTGGACACAACCTTCCCACTGTTCTTGTAGAGATCACTGCAACTGTGCTTGATCAGGAGGTCAGTGCTTTTTATGACTTCTGTTTTCATTCTGTTTTGATTTTGGCTCTGGGGGTAAAAAGTGTGTTCATACTGTAAAGTTGGTTAGACGTTCTTGGACAATGCCTTTTAAGATGTGAATTAGGTAATGCTTTTCTTCACAGGATGATGATGATGGTCACTTGCTGGCACTGCAGATCATCAGGGATCTGGTTGACAAGGGGGGAGATGTATTCTTGGACCAGCTTGCCAGACTGGGTGTAATCAATAAAGTGTCCACTCTGGCCGGACCCACCTCAGATGATGAGAACGAAGAAGAAGCCAAGCCTGAGAAGGTCCAAATCCACAATGCATCTAAATGAATCATGTGCATAATATAATAACTGACAGCACAATGAATCAAACTATTGACCAAAACAATTTGTAATTGAAAGTTGTGGCCATATTGCGGTAGGTGGTTATAAATAGAAACTTTGTATCTGGTTTTCAAAATTATATGCACAATATTTCAGGAGGATGAATCCCAGGAGGATGCTAAAGAGATACAGCAGGGCAAGCCCTACCATTGGCGGGACTGGTCCATCATCAGGGGCAGGGATTGTCTGTATATCTGGAGTGACGCTGCTGCGCTTGAGCTATCCAATGGCAGCAACGGCTGGTTTCGCTTCATCTTGGATGGCAAACTGGCCACCATGTACTCCAGTGGTAGCCCAGAGGGAGGGTCTGACAGTTCAGGTAGGTTCAAATTTTATTTTACACACTTTTTTGAAATCATTGTTGCTAGGTATACTCCAGTATTGGCAATGTGAGCTACTGAAGGTTTATTACTTAGTCTGTGCATATGCAATTTTGATATCTATTTGGAATGCATGAAAACAGTGTGCTGCAACCATCAGCTATTTATATTAATGATTGTTTCTGATATAATTAAGTAATGTACAGGGTTCCCACTGGCCAAGGAATTTCTGGAATATCAGGGAATTTCAGTAAAGGCATTTCCAGATAGGGAAAGTCAGTTAATTTGATCATTTGGGTGCCAAGTCAGAGAATTATCAGGGAATTTGGTTAATAGCATCTTTGTTCCCAGTGAGTGTTTTGTTTTGCTCAAAACCTCTCCCGCTCTAAAAGTGTGCAGCATTCTAGAACGCAAAATCTTTGCGAAGTCTGTGTCGACATACGTCCTTACACTTGCTAACTTACCAAACATGCCAGGCAAGTGTAAATTTCAAGATATTTGGCTTGAAAATGAAGAATTTAAGGACTAGCTCACTCAGTGATGATGACAGAAGAGCAAAATGCAAAGTATATAAATCGGTCATACTTCTCTCCAGTATGGGAGGGCGTGCACTTACGAGCCATGCGACTTGGACAAAACATGTTGCGAAGATGAAGACGCTGAAAAGATCCACCTCATCTCAACTCCCATCACTGCGCTTCTCCAGTCGTCCACATCAAGCAACTTTATAACATATAGAGCGGCTTTGTTCAGAATGGGCCATTTTACTGTGGCCATTTCTGGATAAAACATGCATGTAGAGGATGTCAGAGATGGAGTTGAGGTTTTGGTATGGTCCATTCAACACTCCAAGCTGCCTATATTCAACAACAATGACGTAAATGCAGTTTTGAATTCCATGACCCCTTTAAATGCCCTTTTCTGCTCTGCATCCAAATGTTATATTGGACATATGGGAGGTAATGGAAATTATGGTTTTTGGTCAGGGAAAGTCATGGAAAAGTCAGGGAATTTTAAGTCTGACTTAGGGTGGGAACCCTGAATGTAACTTAAGCTTTTTTAATGCTGCAACCATTCAAAGCTCCATGTGTTTGGCTAGTGACTTATTCTTTTATGGTGCCCTGAAAGCAGTTTGTCTCCCCCTCCTCATTATTCGTGGAGTTGACTTTTTTAAACTGATTACACATGTCGTCTCTACTTCCATCAGAGAGCAGGAGTGAGTTTCTTGAGAAGCTACAGCGTGCCAGGAGTCAGGTTAAGCCAGTCACAGCTAGCCAACCCATCTTGTCAACATTAGGGCCCACTAAACTCACAGTGGGAAACTGGTCCCTTACCTGCCTGAAAGAGGGTGAGATTGCCATCCACAATTCAGATGGACAGCAGGCCACCATCCTGAAAGAGGATTTGCCAGGCTTTGTGTTTGAATCCAACCGAGGCACCAAGCACTCGTTCACTGCTGAAACATCTTTGGGTGAGTTAATGAAATGTAGAATGTGAGATTACGTCTTGTCCTGTGTTGTTAATAATGGTGTGTCGGTGGGTTTAAGTGGTTTTGTGACTTACTTGTGTGGTTCAGGGTCAGAGTTTGTTACTGGCTGGACTGGAAAACGAGGAAGGAAGCTCAAATCCAAATTGGAAAAAACAAAACAAAAGGTTGGTGTTTGCCATTTCTTGCTTGTAATGCATTTTCTTGATTTTAACTCCTTTTTGTGTTTTGTTCCTCTTACCAAAATAGAGATATGATATAGTCTGGTACAGTCAGATTTCTTCATCTTTGATAGTGGTAAGATGATGCTTTGTTTTCTCACTTTTATTCTCTCTCTTTAGGTGAAAACCATGGCTAGGGATTTGTATGATGACCATTTTAAAGCTGTGGAAAGTATGCCTAGGGGTGTAGTTGTGACCCTGAGAAATATTGCCACTCAGCTGGAGTCTGCCTGGGAACTGCATACCAACAGACAGGTATTATGATCTTCCCATGCTGCAGAAGAATCATGTCTTGAATTATAAGTAGTTGTACTTTAATGAAAATTGTTTCATTGCAAGTATTTGATTTGTGACTATTTGGTACTTCCCTTTCTATGGTTGCAGTGTATAGAAGGAGAAAACACGTGGCGAGACCTCATGAAAACGGCTTTAGAAAATTTAATTGTGGTTCTCAAGGACGAGAATACCATCTCTCCCTATGAAATGTGCAGTAGTGGCCTTGTGCAAGCACTTTTTACTGTTCTTAATAATGTGAGTCTCACAAAAATATAGTAATACATGACTTGACTACAATTAAATTCATTTGTATTTTAATGTTTCTAACTACCTTCTTTCTTAACAGAGTGTGGAACTGGACATGAAACATGATTGTAAGCCATTGATGGAAAGAATAAATGTGTTTAAGTCTGCTTTCAGTGAAAATGAAGATGATGAAAGGTAAGATGTACTATTTCTTTTTAGATCACCTTAATTGTTAAACATGTTTTTTTGTTTTTTTACTTGATCCCTCAAAATCTCTTTTATACATGTTTTATTTTTTTTAGTCGACCTGCAGTTGCCTTAATCCGAAAACTCATTGCAGTCCTGGAGTCTATAGAACGACTACCTCTTCACTTGTATGACACACCTGGGTCAACATACAACTTGCAGGTTAACCTCCTTGCCAGTTTTTGATTTGTTTGCAAAAAGTACTTAAACAGTGTGTTGTACAGCAATGTTCATTTGTATATAATTAAGCTCTTTATTTACCTTGTCAGATTCTGACCAGAAGACTGCGTTTTCGCTTGGAACGTGCTCCAGGTGAGACAGCTCTGATTGATCGGACTGGCAGGATGCTGAAGATGGAACCTCTTGCTACTGTTGAGTCACTGGAGCAGTATTTACTTAAAATGGTAAGAGATGGTTGTCTGTCCATCTGGTTTCAGCCATCTGTGTTTTAAAGACAGCCCTTTCAGTTTTCATCAAAAGGAAAAAAATGTTTTAAAATTAATTAAAATGAGAAATGGTGATTAAATGCTGTTTGCAAAGCTGAAGTTAGTTTTCTTTTTACTAGATTTTTTCATTCCACCTTAAATGGTATTGCAGTTACACACACATATATATATATATATATATATCTGTATAAAAAGATATCATATATATATCTATATCTGTAAAAAAGTTTGCAAAGCAGTATATCAGCACTGAAGGTCAGACTTGTGAAATATCTGTTTTGGTGAGGGATGTTAGACCAGCATTTTGTATTTAATTAGTGTGCAGTTTCAGTGCATTAGTCGTTCAGAAGTCTGTCCATAAAATCATTTTTGAAAACTTGGTTCATAACTCTGCCCCTCATCCCCCAGGTGGCGAAGCAGTGGTATGACTTCGACAGGGCCTCTTTTATTTTTGTTAGGAAGCTGCGTGAAGGTCAAAGCTTCTCCTTTCGACACCAGCATGACTTTGATGAGAATGGTATTGTGTACTGGATTGGCACAAATGCAAAGTGAGCCTCTCTTCCTGACATTTTCTAAGCTAACACTACACTTTTATCACATTATGCCATATACTCCTTCAGTTCCTTCAGGATAATGATTGTGCTGTATGTGTAGTTACAAAGAGTAATTCATCAAATTTTTCTGTACTTCTGAAATGTACCCAGGACTGCATATGAATGGGTCAACCCTGCGGCTTATGGCCTTGTGGTGGTTACCTCGTCAGAGGGCAGGAATCTGCCCTACGGCCGGTTAGAGGACATCCTGAGCAGAGACAGCTCAGCCCTCAACTGCCACACCAATGATGACAAAAATGCCTGGTTTGCAGTAGATCTGGGCCTGTGGGTCATCCCCTCGGCCTATACACTGCGTCATGCCCGTGGCTATGGCCGCTCTGCCCTCCGCAACTGGGTATTTCAAGTGTCCAAAGATGGCCAAAATTGGATGACCCTCTATACACACGTGGATGATGGCAGCCTTAATGAACCTGGGTAGGCGTCCTGTTCTCTAGTCTTGGCCAAGGTCCCCCCACTGAGTATAACAGTTTGATGCGTATTGACGTGTATGTGACCAATGCATTGGGAAACGATAGGATACTTTTAATTCCAAGAAATGTGTGTAGTATAAGTATTTATGCCTTTTGAGTTGTCCCTTAAATAGTGTGTATGTGTTTTTCATAGTATGTTGTGTTCTTCAAAGCTCTCCTGTTTAATTTTGCCTGTACTCATCACACAAAAAACGCAGCATGAGGTTGATCATTTTCCACGTCTGTAAAAGGGCCCCTTGCAGTCAATCCCATCAGACTTTCTGATGATATGGCAGAACATGCCTGTACTGTGTACCATAATTACTTCTGTGCTGAATATGGTCCACCCCTTAAAAATATCTGGCCAGTGGTGTTCCCTTTTCATTAATGCCTGGAGCTAAGATTGACCGGCAAATTGTGCAAAAGCTAGGCTGCTGGAAATAATTACATGCCTGCCAAGTGTATTTGTGTGGTAGGTGTATTCTGTCTGTGTGGGCATATGTTGACAAGCATCTACGTGTGGCTTATTCTTTAGGTCTACTGCTACGTGGCCCCTGGACCCACCCAAAGATGAGAAGCAAGGCTGGAGACACATTCGTATAAAACAGATGGGGAAGAACGCCAGCGGGCAAACGCACTACCTCTCACTGTCTGGACTGGAGATTTATGGCACTGTTAGTGGTGTGTGTGAAGACCAGCTAGGTAAGGAAGACCTGTCTACTACTACAATGTTCTCTTTCACCCTGCCCTTTTAAAAACACTTTTACTACCCTAGTAAAATATTTAGATACATGGTATAAGCTTGTCTTAATTTGCACACTATCAGTGTGTTGTGTGTGTGTTTTTTTTTTTGTTTTTTTTTTTAATTTTTTTAATCTACAGCTGGTGTGGGTAAATAACTGATCTGTGTACTCAGGTAAAGCAGTGAAAGAGGCAGAGGCCAATTTGCGCAGGCAACGCAGACTGTTCCGTTCTCAGGTGATGAAGTACATAGTTCCAGGGGCCCGGGTGGTGCGTGGCATTGACTGGAAGTGGCGGGACCAGGATGGCAACCCTCCTGGAGAGGGTACTGTGACTGGAGAAGCCCATAATGGTGAGTGTCCTAGTCACTTGTGAGACTGCCTTATTAGTGCATGGGTATCCAAATGTCTGTAGCTTTCATTGAAATCTCTTTTTAGTAATCCTTGCTCAGTTCTTGTCTTCTGTTATATAAAGCACATTTTATACACATGTCAAATTGCTTGCACTTGGCTTTGTCAAAGTAGTTTGGAGGAAAAACTTAACACTGAAGTGTTTGTATAGCTGCATTTTATCATCAAACAAGTGCTGTACTATAGGTGCATTTAAGCATCTGTTTATTTGTTGTGGAGTCAATGGTACTATTTTGTTTAAAGAAAACAAATTGTGAACATCAAGTGCATTTGCATGTGTTGTGGAGCTTTGAGTAAAATACATTAAACATGGGGGGGGTCTGTAGTTTTGTTTACTGACGCTTCAATTTTTATGATTTCGCTTTAGATAATCTACACTGAATGTAACTGAATTAGACAGCTTCAGTGTCTGAAGTTTTCCAGCCTGGCCAAGAGGAGGCCTTTCTTTGTACCAATCCTACTTTCCTACACTGTCCTAAAAATACTTTACAACCAAATGTGATATGGAAGAAGCTGGGACAGATTGGAGAGGGCCATTTCTTTCTGTTACTGAGTTCTGTGGTGCTTTCTTGCTTCTGTCCCATATTAATAACCCTATATTCACACAGGGTTTTTTTTTATTCTGCTTTAAGATCTCTGAAAAAAGACTGCTCTTCCTTTCTTAAAACTGTTCTTGCATACTGTGTTCATTTTTATTTATTAATTTTTTTATTAGTTTGCTATTTTGAAGTGCAACCCCCCCCCCAACTTCACAGGTAACATTTCTTTATGCTACTCGTATAAACATCTACTTTGTTGCTGTTGAATCATTTGGACAGCCATGTTTCAGAGTGTAAAGTTCCCTTTTAACCTGACTGTCTCCATCAATGAAGCCAAGTGCATGTTGATGTCACAATTTGCAAGCTATCAATGGACTCCGTTGCAAGTGTATTTTTACATTTTGATAATGTTCTTTAGTTTCTTTCCTGAAGTGGCATGTTAGCTTGGCATTTGCAAAAATCTATTGCTTTTTTTTTTTTTGCCTTTTTCTGTGCCTCATATTCCTACTCCAATGCTTCACCTGGACCAGATTTTTGTTTTGGTTTTTGTATTGTTCTTTTGGGGTGAGACATTTTCGGCATTACATTTCAGTGTGTAGCATAATTTTTTATTTTTTTTATTTTTTTTTATTTTGCACTGTAACTGAAAAGTGGCAAAACCAATTTGTATTGTGTCCCTGGTCCAGCGTTGAGCAATGCTGCTGTCTTTTACTTGCTGCTGTCTTTTCCGCTCTCTTGCTGGGTCTCACTCGTTATGTCCCTCCTTCATTCCCCTCCTCTTCCAGGCTGGATTGATGTAACCTGGGATGCCGGTGGTTCAAACTCGTACCGTATGGGTGCAGAAGGAAAGTTTGACCTCAAGCTTGCGCCAGGGTACGACCCTGAATCAGCGCCGTCACCCAAACCTGTTTCATCCACTGTTACAGGCACACCGCAGTCTTGGAGCAGTCTGGTGAAAAATAACTGTCCGGACAAGGGTGGCTCGTCCTCAGCAGCGGGAGCCAGCTCCTCCAGCCGGAAGGGTAGTAGCAGCTCGGTGTGTAGTGTGGCCAGCAGCAGTGATATCAGTCTGAGCTCTGCACGTGTGGAGCGCAGGGTGGAAGGCCTTTTGGAGCAGGGGGTTGTCGTCGGTGGAGGAGCACTAGGGGCAGATGGCCAAGAGCCAGTGGTGGTGCTTTCGTCAGCAGAGGGTGGTTCTGGCTCCAGCAATAGTACACTCACGGCTGATGCTGGAAGCGAAAGCGCAGAGCGTAAAACGCCAGCACCTGACGGGACCTTGCGACAGTCGGCTGAGTCAGCCGCCATGTCTATGGGATTGGTCAGCGTCAGCTCACCTGATGTCAGCTCTGTGTCAGAGTCGTCCAGCAAGGATGCAGCATCCCAGAGGCCCCTGTGCTCAGCTACCAGTGCCCGGCTCTCAGTCAGCTCTCTTTTGGCGGCTGGAGCTCCCATGAGTTCAAGTGCTAGTGTGCCCAACCTGTCCTCGCGTGAGGCTAGCCTGATGGAGTCATTTGTGCGCAGGGCACCCAACATGTCCCGGACCAATGCTACCAACAACATGAACCTGAGCCGTAGCAGTAGCGACAATAATACCAACACACTGGGCCGCAGCGTTATGGGAACTGCTAGTGAGTATCTGTACCTCCCTGGTCTAATGGAGGAAATTATACATTAAGCTTGAGTAATGCAAAATATTTGGTATTTCAGTGACAGAACTGATATGCAGTAGTATTGTCTATACAATTGACAGTAGAACATCTTAATGTTCTTTGAGAGTATTTACCTGTTGCAATTACATCTGCTGTTTTCTGAAAGATGAATACAAGGCAAACTTGCTTCACTCTGGGCAGTTAAATTAGTCTAACTTGAATGTGATTTTTGGCTCTGCAGCCTGGGTATCTGGCTAAGCTAACTAGCTTCTACATTATTAGTTTTGGCAAACTACTAACTCTAGTTATGATTAAACGGCCCATACTGCCAATGACATTACAAGTACAATGCTCAGTTAATTGATATAATTTAGCCGTCATACACCTGGTGAGGTGTACATTGACCTTCATTTGTTCCATAGGGTTAAAAGAAAATATTGAATACAAATCGTAACTGTTTTGGTTTACTTGATAAACAGTGCCAAGTTAATTATAAATCTTTAATAAGCTCAGCTGAAACATTAACACCCAAGGTACCAAAGGATTTCCTTCAAGTAATTTTTGCCTCTTATATACACTGATGAGCCATAACATTAAAATCATCCAGTTAACATTTGTTTAGGCCACCAAAAACAACGTCATGGTAAAAACTCCACAAGACCTGCTTGTGGTATCTTGTACTGAGATGTTAGCAATAGATCCTTTATGGCTCTTTTTATGGGGCAGCTGGTGGCCTAGTAGTTAACACCTTAAGTTATGAGGTGAGGAGCCAAGAAATGGACTAGTGCGTCCAGCAAATGCCACAAATGTCTGACCAAATTGACCTTGATCTCGTTGCCATGTTCCTGCAACTATTGCTGAAGAATTGTTTCATGGTAGTAGGAGGCGTTATCCTATTGAAATAAACCACTGCCATTACAGAATACCATTGCAGTGAAGGGGTGAACTTGGTTGCAACAGTGTTGGCAGGTAGTTGGCCAGAGCATCTCCTGTCTTGCCTTCTTTCCATAGTGCATCCTGCTGCCATTTCTTCCCCAAGTAGCACAGAGACACACACGCTCAGCTGTCCACATGATGTAAAAGAAAATGTTTCATTAAATCAGATCAGCCTCTTCCATTGCTCCTTTGTCCAGTTTTAATGCTCGCGTGCTCGTTGTATGCACTTTCAGCTGTTCATATAGGTTAGCATGGGTACTCTGAAATATGCAGGCCTTCAAGCAGCAAGACTGTGTTGTGACATACTTGTGTAACAGCCAGCATAAACTGTTTCAGCAATTTGTGCTACCCCTTCTTTGGGATTGGACGAGACCAGTTAGTCTTTGCACTATCCCTTGGTCACCGATTGTCTTCTTTGGAACCCTACTGGTAGGTACTAACCACTGCAGATTGGGACCTGGACCTGCAGGACCCACAGGACCTGATTTTTTCGAGATTCTCTGAACTACTCATCTAGCCATCACAATTTGGCCTTTGTCAGAATCACTCAATGTACGCTTGCAATAAATTAACCTAAAAAAAATGACTTCACTTGCTGTCTGATACATTGCCTTGACGGATAGAGTTGGGTAGAGTTATTTTATCTGCAGTCCTTGATGGGTTTAACTGTGAACGCATGACCTTAGCAGTGCAGTTTTGAATGCTTTTGTAGTTTTAGTGGAAATAAATACTTTATTATATTTGAGTTTGTTTTAATTTTAAGACATACTATCAAATTTCTCAGACCTATGTTTAAGTATATCTAGTGTTTAGAGTGAAGTTTTAACTAGTTTTTGTTCATTTACCTTTTTCTTAAACTAATAGCTTTTTTAAACATTTTATTTATTTATTTTTTGCAGCATCTCCACTCATGGGTGCGCAGAGCTTTCCTAACCTTACAACTACTGGTACCACCTCAACTGTTACAATGTCCACCTCCATAGTAACAAGCAGCAATAATGTAGCCACGGCAACTACAGGTTTGTCTGTCGGCCAGTTGCTCAGTAATACGCTGACGACCAGCCTGACCTCAACGTCTAGCGAGAGCGACACGGGTCAGGAGGCTGAATTTTCCCTCTATGGTAGGCCATGCTAAATTTATTAATCCACTGAAACTTCTCCTCTCTTCCCCCTAGTCTACACTAAACCCCCTTGCCTGTTAATCTTCTGTGGTCTAGTTCTCCATAGTCTTTTGAATTGGAGTGCATATGTCAAGTGCTTTCTTGTTTTCTTTCTCTTTTTTTTTTTTTTTTTTTTTTTTTTTTTAACTTTTAGATTTTTTGGATAGCTGTCGGGCAAACACATTGCTCGCTGAATTGGATGATGAGGAAGACTTGCCTGAACCAGATGACGATGATGATGAGAACGAGGATGACAATCAGGAGGACCAGGAGTATGAGGAAGTTCTGGTACGGTCCAGGGTCAACCTTGGTTACCACGTTCATATTCACAGGGTAAAACCTGTTGTAGTTTCAATAATAGTACAGTGCAACTCCTTAATTGTTGATTAGGTTTTTTTCTCTTTTTTGTGGTAATCAAAGCTTTTAAATATTGGTTGTTTTTTTTTTTTCCCGTTTTATATTAAATTTTATTTCTGTTAGCATGGTGTCCCATGAAAAGCATGTTTGTGGTGAGGCTATATTGCGTGTATGTGCATTGAAGCATAACACAGTATTTAAATACAGTTATATTTGATGATTGCCTGTCAGGAAGAAGAGGAGTACGAAACCAAAGGTGGCCGACGCAGAACTTGGGACGATGACTTTGTGCTGAAACGACAGTTTTCTGCCCTAGTGCCTGCATTTGACCCCAGACCAGGGCGAACCAATGTTCAGCAAACCACTGACCTGGAGATCCCTACACCAGGTTCTCCACTTTCTGCATCTTTGAGTTTATTTATTTAAAAAACATGTTTTACTGTTTATAGATTACTTGTGTTTAGCATGTTCTTCCCAGAATTGCATTAACTTTTTCTTTCAGACCGTGCCCATACAAGTATTTGCCTACTATTGAAATCAGCAAGAGAACACTGCACCAGTGAGGATTTCTGTGTCTGTAGTCATTATGAATCATTTGAATCTTACAGGTACCCCTCGTTCAGAAGTGCAGGAGGAGGTGGAATGCACACCCTCCCCTCACTTGGCTCTCATCCTGAAGGTGGCAGGGCTGGGAACCACACGGGAAGTAGAACTACCTCTCTCTAACTACAAATCCACCATCTTCTATTATGTCCAAAAGCTGCTTCAGCTTTCTTGTAATGGCAGCATCAAATCTGACAAGCTTAGACGCATCTGGGAGCCGACATACACGTGAGATATTTATATAATTATACAACTTTTTTTTTTCTTTCCTTGATGACTAGTTTGCTTTATATATGTCAGACCTCCTGTACTCAGCCATGTGTTTTATTTCATAGGATTATGTACAGAGAGTTGAAGGACTCTGACAAAGAGAAAGAAAGCAGAAAGATGGTAATAAGATTTTACTTGTCACCCTCTTCTTCCTCACCACTCTCTCTTCCAGTCTCTCTCCAACACATTAAAATCCTGCCTGTGATTTATTTCTGTGGCTGTTCCCAATGTGTAAATGCAGATTCAGTCTCGGCCATCACTAACCTTAAAGCTACCAGCCTGTGTGTATGGGATAGGGTGGGGGGTTGGAGGGGATCTTCCTAGTGGTTAATGTTGGTTATTGCACAAACCTCTTATTAGTTAATCCTATTGCAATGCATGTGTATTGCGTGAGACTTTACAATCAGGAAAGACCAACATTTGGTTCTTCCTGTTGTAGGGTTGCTGGTCTGTAGAGCATGTGGAACAGTACCTTGGCACAGATGAATTACCAAAGAATGACTTGATAACCTACATGCAGAAGAATGCAGACTCAACTTTCCTGCGCCACTGGAAATTAACCGGCACTAATAAAAGTATTAGGAAAAACAGAAATTGTTCGCAGCTCATAGCTGCATACAAGGTATAGAATGGCATTGGATGTGCGTATATGTGTATATATATATATATGTGTGTGTGTGTGTGTGTGTGTGTGTATATATGTATATATGTGTGTGTGTGTGTGTGTGTGTGTGTGTGTGTGTGTGTGTGTGGGTGCATCTGGTG
>JBBPCX010000001.1:40598238-40617852 GCA_037974365.1 Hydrocynus forskahlii
GACTGCAGGGAGGAGGCCACACCCCCATCCACATCGAGGGAGCAGAGGTGGAGAGAGTCAGCTGCTTCAGATTCCTGAGCATCAACATCAGCGAGGATCTGAGCTGGTCACACCACGTTGGTGTGATCACAAAAGCAGCAATATATATATATAATTTTTCACATAATCTTCTTTTTACGGCGCCTGTGAAGGTTCGGCATGGACTCCAGAATACTCACAAACTTCTACCGATGCACCATTGAGAGTATTCTGTCTGGCTGTATCACCACCTGGTATGGCAGCTGTAACGCTCTGGA
This sequence comes from Hydrocynus forskahlii, assembly GCA_037974365.1. Taxonomy (NCBI): domain Eukaryota; kingdom Metazoa; phylum Chordata; class Actinopteri; order Characiformes; family Alestidae; genus Hydrocynus; species Hydrocynus forskahlii. The sequence continues at coordinate 40,598,535 of JBBPCX010000001.1, forward strand.
CCGCAAAGCTCTGCAGAGGGTGGTCAAATCAGCAAAGCGCATCACCAGGACTGAGCTGCCAGCCATCCAGGACCAGTACAGACAGCACTGTAGGAGGAAGATGCAGCAGATCCTCTCTGATCCCAGCTACCCCAGCCACAGACTTTTCATGCTCCTGCTGTCAGGCAGGTGGTACAGGAACATCCAGTTTCTATCCACAAGCCGTCAGGCTTCCGAACCGCTGATATTCTGCACACACCAATATACACTCACCACAACTACTGGACTCTTCACAATGTCATTTTAAACAATGCCACTCTAAATACTCACTGCACAATTCTTGCACCCCACATTCTAAATACCTCACTGCATCATTTTGAACTAGACATGCTATTAATACTTGTAAATATTAAACTATCTTTTAATACTTGTAAATACTAAACACTCTTTAAAAATGTCACTTTCTGATTATTGTACCTATTTTTCTACTTATTTTTTTTAATTTATTTTCAATTTTTTTTTATTTATCTGTATACTTTTCTACATGTTTATGTAAAGTTGGGGAACACAAGTCTAAGAATTTCATTACGGGTAATGATGCTACATTGTTATCTGTATATGACAATAAAACTTGAAACTTAAAACTATATCTTTTGCTTGCATGTCACAAGTTTCAATATGTGAATATTTTCAAAGGGGTGATTTCTGTACCAATGTTCAGTATGTTCAATGAAATTGGATTTTGGACATGGCAATTCAAAATAAATCATTAAAACGGCCTAGTTGAAACAATTTATTCAGTTATTTTTATTTGGACTATTAACAATATTACAAAATTAACTTTCATTTTTTTGTAGATGTCACATCCCCAGTGACATCTACACTCTATTTCAATCCTGTTTTAAACTTTCCCTTGTCAACTAGTGCTTTATTCCTCTTGTGGGGAGACCCACATTACCAATACCTATACTGTATAAGCTCCAACATAAGAGACATTGCCCAACCCAACTACAGACTTTGGGAGCAGAACATACCCAGAAATCATTGCTATTCAATGAAACTACTTGATGCATCTGTGTGAACCATCATTTAATGTTTTAAAACTGACGTTCAATTTGCACCATTCAAACAGGGTTTAATACAAAGTATTGCCAACTGTTATGTATGTCTTCTGTGTAAGTTACTTTACCCTGCTCTCTTTCTAATCTAGCAAGTTAGAAAGCTAAGGGTATACAGCTAACAACAGAAGAAACGAAATGGGCACTGAACCATGCTTTATCCAGACAAAACAATTAAGTTTATGTATATGCTCTAATTTCTTAAAAATGTTTTTTACTATAAATATTGTTTAGCTAGCTCATTGGCTGGCTAGACTGGCTAGACTAGCTGAGAATGTGCCTTTCTATTAAATCTATCTGATCTTTGTTGTTCTCTGAATGACCTTTAATTACCTCAGTACTCTAATCGTGACTAGAGGCGTAACGATACAGACAACTCACGATTGATGCATGGTTCTATAGATGATTTGATGCTCTCACAATATATTCAACAAATTAAGACTGAAAGCAATTCATTATTTCCACAAAACTATTATTTCCACAAAACTATTACTAAAACACAATTTACTAAAAAGCTGGAAAGCAGGGGTGATGTATGACATGAAAGTGCTGGACTGGGGTGTTGACCTGCACTGGTTTAAAAATATGAACAATGCAGTTACATCAAATATCATAATTAATAGAATGCTTAGTCCCCATAATGCACTGCCACATGTCCTCAATGTATACTATCGCATTTTTGCACTGTGATATAACAATATTTCAATGCATTGTTACATCCCCATACTTGACCTAAGGGAACCCCTTAATGTATTTCTTTAATCCATCATACAGTGGTATGATATATCATAAGAAGGGCTAAGGAAGCTTTGGGAACTTGAGTATGCTCACGTTCGCTGCAAGCTAGCTAGATGTCCAAAAATATGAAAACTTGAATGAAATGAATGAACTCCGCAAAAATATATTACATCATGTGTGAACAAGGTAGTTTAGTATGTCTGTTTTTGTTTACTGCCTAAAAAGGCTTATGTGAAAGTTTTACAGTTAAAGGTAGTTTCAAAGTGCCATTAACCTCTCAGATATATTTTATATGGTTCTATTCATTCAAAAAGTCTATACCTGGAATGAAAATGCCTATAATACATAGTGTGCAAAAATGAGTCGTTTGCAAGAATCAATCAGAAGTAATGTCTTGGCAGCATGCAGAATTTGAATGTTTTTGCTAAGAAAGCAGAGACGTCAGACCTCAGTGGAGGACACGGTTTGGACACAAAGTGTCTTATGGACAAAAGTGTACTAGGAGAACAGAATGGAAGAGAAATGTGTTCTCAGAACCCAAATATGAACTGTTATCAAGTCTGTCATTAATAAAATCAGGGCTGAAAATGGTTCTTTGAAAATAAAAAAGGTCAATGGCCCCTTGTGTTGAGTTTCTAAGAAATGCAAACTGGTTATTTGTATTTCTCAACCAAGTGATAAGTAGCTAGTAAAAACTGTAAATGTAAACTAACCTCTTCTTTCTTGCGAAACAGACAGCTCTTGACCACCTCTGCCTCCAAGGCGGCCCTCTTTCCGATGTCTACATGTTCATAGTACTTTGACAGGCGAGTCTGCCCTTGCTTATTGACCATTAGAAAGAACTTGATCATGGTCACTTGGGAATATGGTCACCCCTAAAAAAGATAATAAGAAGAAATGGAATTAGAATTTATTAAATGTAATGAGAAAGAAAACAGAAACAAAGAAAGAAATAAAAAGAAGGGCACTTAATATTCATATTTCTGTTCTGCATGCTGTACTCAATCTTTTGTTCTTTTATAAACTTGTTCATATATTACATTACAACCATTTTATCCAAAACAGCCAACAATATTACGTCACACTCAAGTTTCAGGACAGTGTGAGAACCAGAGGAGAGTTGTAAGTGCTTTAAATGTATTAATATTTATGTGAAAGTAATGCAAGTACATTAGGAGAGGAGATGCTCTCTGAACAGATGAGTCTTAAGGTTGTATTTAAAGATAGAGAGGGAATCTGCTGCTCTTGTCGGCTTAGGCAGCTCATTCCACCAGTGGGGAACCACCAAAGAGGAGTCTGGACTGGGTTTGCCTTGTGTGTAGGGATGGCAGTGCCAGAAGATGTTCCTTGGAGGAGCAGAGAGAGCGAGTAGGAACATAAGGTCAAGGTAGCTGGATGCAAATCCAGATGCCACTATGCAGGCAAAAGTTGGTAGCCATGGGTAGCCAGTGTAGGTCAACCAGCAGTTATTACATTATTACTAAATGTTCATTTATTGTGATTATTATTAGCTAACTTGAGGTATTATACATATATATAATTACATTTCTTATTTATAATATAACGTAGCGCCTTCGGTAGCACTGTTCCCTCAGGGTCGGGGGTTCGAATCCGGGTCCTGGCCTTGTGTGTGTGGAGTTTGCATGTTTTCCTTGTGGTGGTGTGGGTTTCCTCCAGCGTCTCCCACAGTCCAAAGACATGCGTGTCAGGTGAAATGGGGATTCTACCTCCCTACCTCGCACCCGTAGACCCCGGGATAGGCTCCGGGTACCCGCGACCCTAGTATGGAATAAGCGAGCAGAGAATTAATGAATTAATATAATATGGCAGATTCTTGGTGGTCTCCAGACTGCGATCTGAACGGGCCGAGCTATCTGCGCATGCGCGGTGTAGAGCCGCCAGAGAGCAGGGCTGGGTGAGCGAGCGTCCCGTCATGCAGCGCGAGCCGTGCCGTGCCGTGCGCCGCCCCCCCCCAAACACACACAAAATACCACGGGGAGGGGTTCTGGTCCGGGGAGCGCAGTAATGGCGGCCGGCGCAGCGGAGCGCTCACTTTGAGCCCGCAGCATACCGCGCTCTCCGCCACGGACACACCACACGACCCCGGACGGGGCAAGCGCTTGTTATCGACAGTGAAAGAGGCGCGAATTAGTGGTAGTGTACACGCGGTGAATCGCAGCGGAACGGTGCTATTTTAAAGAATAAAATGGATGAGCACCCCGGTGGAGGAGGAGCTGGAGGAATGGCCACAGCGAGACAAACGCCTCAGCAGGGGAATCACAACTCCGCGAATCCTTCGACGGGGCCCGGTGGGTCGGCGCCCGCGGTGCAGCTGCAGGACGAAATGCCCCGTTCGCAGCAGTACACCATTCCGGGGATCCTGCACTACATCCAGCACGAGTGGGCCCGCTTCGAGATGGAGAGGGCGCACTGGGAAGTGGAGCGGGCCGAGCTGCAGGTAGGACAGGCTCCGCTCGCATAGTAATGAGATTTGTGCCTGTTACGCTAGCCTCATTTAGCTAAGGGAGCTACTGTTAAAGTTCGTGGAGTAACAGTGACGCCTCGGAGTCCTGCGGGCAGGACAGACGTCTTGTCGGGGTTAACTTTTCATCCTTAAATCCGGTTCGTGAGTGGAGCTGGGCTAGCCCTACACTCGGAAATATACGGTTGTCGCTTCCTTCAGTACATCTTACCCACGCATGTAGCGAAAGAATGGGGTCTTCTTGTTGCTGTGTGGTTCTCCAGAGCCGAGAAAGCCGCTCCGCACACAGAGCCAGCTGACTACTGTGTCAGATTGTCTCCCGTTCAGCCATTTTGTTTTGGTCATCATGGCGTCGGTGCGGTTCAGCTCTTTATGATGCTAAAGCTCGTTAGCACGGCCTGAGGGTCTGACCCTGACTTTTCTCGCTCAGAACAGAGGCTGCGTCTGGGTTTAGAGTTTACCGCGACAGCCGTCGGACTTCAACATTCATTGAAAAGTTGTCAACTTAAGTCGTTTGGCTCACTTAGAAATAGTCAGCGTAAGAGCGCGTTAGCTAATCGGCGACTCTGTAAACCACAAGCACTTTTTTGCCCTCAGATGCTGTCAAATTTTAAGCAGTTCCGTCATATTCACGTTGAGTCGATTGTTTAGGATGTTTTGCAACAGATAGCTGCTTGCTAACTGTTCAAATAATGTCGAACTACCCTTCTATATTGTGTCTTATATTTCAGGGCTGTGTGCAGCGAGTGGCTTATGTCTAACCAACATCTAAGCACAGAGTAGGCCTTTCACCTCAGTTACAAACAACTATTACTTTAAAATTTGATTAAAATACATTCTTAAAAGGTACAACACTTTTCTGCAAATCTAGGCGGAAATCCAGAAACAAAAAGTGCAAGTGATGTCACCCGCTATAAGTTGCCCCATTGTGCCATTTTGGAAACTGCAGCTACATGTCGATTTTTCTGTAATGTAATTTTAACGCCACAAAACAAAACCTTGTGTTCATTCTTTGTAATACAAATTTTGACTATTGTAAACATGACTAGGGTTGAAAGCCGTACAGTAAAACTATTTTTGCCTGTTAGCTTAGCTGTTGCTTTAAAAGAATAACCTCTATAATGGCAGTAGCTAGCATTCTCCTGCATTTTCTGAAGATTGTCTTCTTGACAAGGAAGCACGGGTGTAACCCGAAAAGGTTGAGAACGTGAGGCCATACGTCGGAGAAACCTTTCCTAAACACCCAGAGAGTACTTGACAAGTTCATATACAAGTTAATGCGAGAATACTTTGTTTCTCCTCTGTTCCCAAACAACCATGTTTGCCATCCTCTGAGGTTCAGGTTTTTTAAAATAACGTGTGAAAAGATGTTGAAAACCTTTGACAGAATGCTGCTGTGTGATGCACAGAGCTGGGTCAGATGAAGATGGGTCAGATGAAGATGGGGCAGATGAGAGATGGTCTTCGCCTCTGTGCGGGCTTGTTCCGTAACATACTTTGGGGATGACGCTCATCTTCAGTCTATCATGCATCCCTGAGCTCTGGATTCACACCCAGCGCATTTGGAGTTAACTCTTTAACGAAGGGCACCCATCCTTGACTTAAAGATATTTGGGGCAGCTGATGGCCTTCTGGTTAGGGAGTTGCCCCTGTGATCAGAAGGTCATGGGTTCATATCCCAGGCCTGCTAGTGGCACCACTAAAGCGACTAACTGCCCATTGCTTCTCTTGGGTGAATGGGTTAAATTCAGAGAAAGAATTTCACACTGGTCCCTGAAGGGTTAACAAATGTACAAATTGCTGTGTGTTACAAGGAGAGAGAGAGAGAGAGAGACGAAGACATTGGCCTAATGGAATCGTGGCTTAATATCTCAATATCTTACTGCGTTCGTTCTCATTGACGTTCTCTGTGCTGTCAGGCTCTAATCGATGTGAAGACCATCTTACAGGACTGTTCTTTGCTTTAAGAGCAGATGACGTCCTTAGAAGTCACATCAGGTATGCCACTGACTCGCTGTCGGGTTAACCTCAGGGTTTAATTTTATTGTAATCACTCGAGTCTATTTTAAAATAAAATACTGTAATGAGTAGTTTAAAAAGCATAACATTTCTGTTTAGCACAGGGATGTTTGAGAACTTATTGCTCTGCATTCTAGTTATAAATTGTTTTAAAATACTTATTTTTTAGTTTTGTCCATGGTTTCTCTTTAGATAAAATTGCACTAAGTTTAAAATACATTGTTAAAAGGCACAACTTTTGTCTGAAAATCTAGGTGAAAACCCAGAAACAAAAAGTACAAGAGAAGTCACCTGCTTAAAGTTGCCCTATAGTACCTTTTTGATAATATTTTTCTGTAATGTATGATTTTATAATATTTTTCTGTAATATAACTCTAGAAACAAAACCCTGCTGTGTTTATTCTCTGTAATACAAGTTTATTATAATAGTTTTGAAATTTATTTATTGAAATGCATTTTATTTTTTAAAGAGGTAGATCCCATTTGATAATATAACAAAAAATAATTTCTGCTTTCATCATGCCTTATTGATGGATTAGTACTAACTAGTAAGATAGCCATAGTAAAACGTGCAAAAATGGCCATAAATGGACTGTGCAGGAAGTGTACACCTGATTGCATAGTAGTAGGAATGGGTGTGTGAAATCCTAAGTGCACAATAATATTGCTTGATAATTTGAAGTAAAAAATACTGACACTGGAATAAAATTAAAATGATGTTATCAGTCCTGAAAGGTCACAGCACTGCGCTGGTTACTATTTTATCCTGCTGTTTTTCTGTGTTTTGTTGTGGAATCAGTTCATGACAATCTATTGTAATAAATTAGGAAACATAATGAGCTTTGGACTACTGTAGCCCTCCAAGATTGGAGTCTGACACATCTTTGATTTTACCTACTCAGATCTCAGTCACATTAATCCCATATCAAGACTATAAACATAGCAGAAGACACAGTTTTAGATAGAGGCTGGTGTCACTTCCCAAAACCTTTTAGCACACAGTGAGGGGAAATAATTTTTAAATTTACTTTGTTTACCTATCCACTTCACCTTTATGCATGTCTTTAGTTTTGTACAGAAACATTTAAACAGCCATGTTATCCACTTTATTGGCCAATGAGCTAAAATTCTCCTCTAAAATCTCCCGGTAAATGACATCTTGACGCTTTTACCTCTGTACTTCACTGTTTTTGTGGTAGCTTCTCTTGTACATTACTTCTCATAGTCTGAGAAAACATGTCGAGGGACGATTAGTTGTGGTGTCAAGAACTTTCCTATTAAATATTACCAAACAAGGTAGCATTGCTGACATGGAGTCATTGCTAGGTCTATGTAGCTTTTTCCATTTATGTTGTTTGATAATGAAGTCCCTGAGATTTAGAAAATTTGATTGCTGTTTGCTAAAAAAAAAAAGAAAGAAAGAGAGAAAAACTTCCCAACCCATGTCTTTTATAACAGAGGTCTTTTGGTACCGGGCCGCACAGAGAGTCAGGATAAAAATATTTTATTGATTAAGTCTGAAAGCTCGTTTCGGTCAAGTGATACACGTACATGAAAAATTTAGCCCACAAGCTAGCAAAAATTAGTAAAAAAGCAATTGCACTTTGTTTGGTCCATGGCACAGAAGAGGTTGATCTTTTGACCTATGTCTTTTGCAGCATTCGTATGTAGAACTTTCATTTATTTTTACTTTTAATCCTTACATATATGTATATTTTAATGTAGTTGTTTTTTTTCTTTGTGTATAATTACACAAGAGGAAGTATGAAACTGAAGTGGAAATATTTAAAGCAGGTATATTTGATAACAAAGTAAGTGTTTGAAATACTGTTTTGTTCCCATACAGCATTAAGGAGAAAAAAGTACATGTAGTATTCAGTGATGCTTATTCCACTGCTGAAAGAAATAAAACTATTTGAGCACTTTCTACATCTTTTAGATAGTCACAGTAGGTCACAATTTTTTTTTCTCAGCATTTCTGCTTCATTAAAAAACAATTAACGCACTGCACACATTTTTGAACAGCACATAATTAGACCTGTTGAGTATCATTTAAATGTCCTGAAGTATTGCTATGTTTTTGCTACAACACTTACCCTTATGTGCCATAAAATAAAATAAAAAATTCCTTTTTGCAAAGAAATGTCTGTTTTGTGTTGCGTAGTGTATAACACCTCTGTCACAGCAGTAAGATTCCTTGGGCAAGAGTACTAATACTACCTTCATCTAGACCTGTAACGCAATTATACCAAATGCATAAATGTAAATGTTTTCTCGTTTGTATCTGAATGGCTTTCTGCATTTAAGATATTCATCTTTTTTGTTCAAAGAAAAGAAAAATGAATGTTTTGTTTTTATTTAGCCCCACCACTCATAAAGGAATGTCATTCACCATTTATGTCAAACCTTCTCAAATCCTGTGTGTTACCAAAACAGCCTGTGAACTTAGTCTGTGAGCTCCCATTATCTGACAGCTGTATGGAGCAATGTGTCATGCACTGGGGAGGGTTATTCTTGCATCAGGTTCTGAGGCCTGCTCCTATGCTAGATTTGGGCAGTGACCTCACCATGCTTCTCAAGGGCTGATAATTAGGTCTCATTGGAGTGAATCACACAAATGTTGGTGCAATGAATTTGGGACTGCAGTTCTACATGATGGACAGATTTTTGTTGAATACCATGTCACCATTAGTCTCTTTCTATAGAGGGTTTGCTATTTTGGAGTGATTTAAAGTGGGCTTTTTATTCAAAGATATCTTGGGTCATAGCCACCTTAGCATCTATAGTAGAGTGGGTTACGCTGTGCCAGGCTCTACACAGGCAATAGACAAGAGCAAACAGCTGTTTCTGTGAATCTTCTGTCCAAGTACATATGGTTGCTCACCACTCTGGCTCGTAGCTGGTTTCCATCTTCTTCGTGGCCATCTTTCTGAATATAACGTTTATTTCAATTTTCTGGATAAATATAGGGCTTAAACACTGATAAAAGGTGATGGAGAAGATAGGTGGCCCAAATTAAGTCATTTCTGGAGTTAGGAATCGAAAGTCTAATGGATTACTCCTAAGTAAATTACCAACAGACGAAGAAATCTGTTTATTGTTCTTTGACTATATTGTGGTATTGGTTGAAAAACACATTTTGACCGAAGCTGCATTTAAATGAATCCACAATATTGCGCTGACATGGATGACCCCTGATCCCATGTAATATGAAAATGTAGGCCTAAATCAGGACATTTTGTTGCCTGATCTAAGTGCACTGCATTTACTTTGCCCATTAAGCTTAGTATTTTTCATATTAAGCTTAATGTAGGTAATTCAGTTCATTTTTACTGATAAAGTAATAAAGTCAAGGGTGATGGGAGAGTGTTAGGGATGGGCCAGGAGAGCTGGTACTAAATTGGTACCCAGTCCTGACTGATCAGTTCTTAAATCAGTTCCTGGACATATGGTGCCGCTGTCGTTTTTTTATATAAGTTTTCTAACATAACATAGCTTTTTCAAATAGTTTGAGAAAGCTTTTACAAATGCTAGATTGGATCAGTTTTCCCCCCAAGTATGCCAGAATATGCATACCACGGAGCCAAAGTTGACATCGCAAGCAAAGATACTTTTTTAGTGTTTGTCCACCACTAGAAGCCACAGAGTAAAACACAAATTCATATGTTGTATTGTATGGAATTTGATTAACTTGTGACTCAAGATAAACCTTTATTAGTCCTACAAGAGGGAAATTTGCAGTTGGAAATTGGTGGCATTTATAATTTATGCTGGTTTTAACAACTTTGGCAAAATTTGGTTAAAGGCTTCTGAGCAGTTTATTGTTGGGTTAGCATATCAGTAAAACAAGTTCCTGTTCATGTATTTTAAATGTATTTCATCAGTGGCTTGCATATTAAGATGTAAAGTGACCATTTTGTTATACGTGAACACACCACAGTGTGAACAGCACGGAATTCTTCCTTTGCATTTAACCCATTCACCAAGTGAAGCAGCGGGAAGCCAGGAACACAGCACCTGGGAGCAGCATGTGGGGACGGTACCGTGCTCAGGAGTACCTCAGTGATGACACTAGCAGTCTTGGCCACCAGCTGCCTTTAGAATGCTGTTTTTAAAAAATCTGTTGCTTAGTAATGACCATTGCAACTATTTTTTAGACATGAACATTTGTAAAAGCCCAGACCTAAATAAACTTCTCATGAGCGCACAGAAGCCATATTTTCAGGGGGTAGTGTGTTTGTCTATAAATACCCCCTTCTCTGTCCATCCAGCACACCATCTAGCCTGGGGGCTCGAGTTGCACAGCTGCTCTCTCTCAATAATGTTAAAGTGTGCGATAGCACTCTAGTCGTTTGGGTCACTGCCCGCTCTTCACCATGTGCTGCTTAACCTTTAGCTCTTCACAAACCTAACCTCTGCCCATGGTTAAAATTTAACCTGAGAAGCTCTGCCATTTTAATTTTTTGACAAGCAGTTTAATCAAATGAGGGATGTAGACTGAAATGAGTTATGTAGCTCAGAAATTTAATGAGAATGTTGCTCCTGCCTGCATTTCAAATATATGAAAATTCACATTTTATTATATATATTAAATGAGATGCAAAGAAAACAGTCAAGGAATGTAAATGCCACTTCATGTCTCCTAAATGCACAAGGTCCAGACGCTTAGTTACAAAGCAGTGGTTATTAATTTTCATTGTTGGGTAAATCAAAGAGTATCTGTATGACTGGATGCCCACATACATTGTAGCAAAAAAGTGCAATCTGCAGCAGAGCTTAGTGAAACAATTAAAGTCGCAAAATTGTTCGCTACTTTATTCTCATCGACTGGGCATTAAAATGTCTATCCTAAATAATTCAGTATGAAGTTTGTGCATTTGTTTGTGCTGGTATTTGGTTCCCATTTAAGAATTCGTAAGCTTAGTCTTTAGTATACCATGTGGCCTCCTTGTGTGACCTGACAGTACAGCACTTTCTCTTGGGATGTCCGTTATTAAAGGGATTTATAAATGCGCAAAACTGGAATCTTTTGATAAAATAAACAAAACACGCAAACTGATATCTAATATTTAAATTGTGAAATTATGATTTAATAAAATAATAATTTTTAAGAGTTGTATTGAGAATATGGTTCAAATAAGCAGAGCATTCGGTGCCTTCAAAAATGCTATTTGGGCCAGCTGTATGATCATATGAAAATATGCCTTTATATTAGTTATTTTGATTTAGAAAATAGACATGCTGCTAAAAACTTTGAGAGGTTGGCAAACATTTTACTCGTCAAATAAAAGTGAGAATAGGTAGATTTGTGTTTGGCAGGGATTGTTTGTGAAATTGTTGGCCAGGGACAAACGAGGGCAGTGGTCGCAAACTCTGATAGATCTGCCTTTCTGTACAGCTCATTTTCAGCCCTGATTTAAAAATGTAACTATCAGTTCCACTTTGTGCATTCAGGTCTGTTTGAGTTCTGCTGAAAGGCAGATCTCCAGAAGCTGATGACCACAGCATTATGACTTGTTGCTTTTAACTTTCTGTTGGACTTTTATCTGCATGGGTATGCACATTTTCTTCACTGAATAGTGACAGTAGAATAGCTTTATAGATCACTTTAGTACATGTTCATTGCCTGGGTAAATGGTGATTATCATTCTGTGATTATCAGAGAGGTTAACTGCCAATCTCAGAGCCAGTGTTCTTCCCAAATTTAGACACTCTTATGAGCTTCAGGCTTCTGTGCTTTCTCATATTTTTCCTTGTCAGTTGATTATTTTCTGCTAGACACAGTACTTCAATGTATAACGTTTGTCTTGGGAACATAATAAAAAGCAAATCTTTGGGAATGTGTTTTAAGATTCTGACTATCGAATTACCTTTTGGTTATTGGAAGCCTTTTGTTTTTTTCTTGCAGGCTCGAATAGCATTCCTCCAAGGAGAGAGAAAAGGTCAAGAAAACTTAAAGAACGATCTGGTTAGAAGAATAAAAATGTTAGAATATGCATTAAAGCAAGAAAGGTTTGTAGCGTTAAATAATTTAATAATGTCATTGAAAATGAAAATTAACTTTGTTAATTGTTAGGGAATCATGTTTGCATTTTTGTGTTGGTTTTGTTTTTCCCCAGAGCAAAATATCATAAATTAAAATATGGGACAGAGCTAAATCAAGGTGAGGTCAAAATGCCCAGCTTTGAGTCAGGTAAGTGCTTTCAGTATTTTTGAACATCTCACCGAAAAATTGCTATTAGTATATAAGCTGGTATGCTGAAATGAGAGATTTATTATGATGTTTATCCCAGAAGATACCAAAGATACAGAGGTGCCTGCTGTACAGCAGAACAGCCAGCTAACCTGGAAACAAGGCCGGCAACTCCTAAGACAGTGAGTTTTCTCATGACCTATTATGTGCTGTGCAGAAAACTAAGGAGAACTGAACCTAGAGGCTTATAGAGTTGATCAGAGTAGGTCTGTTGCTGTGGTAGATTGGTTACAGTTAAGAGTACCAAACAGTACCTCAGTGTGCTTTACCCAATTGTAGCTGCAGTGGATATGCTGTGAGAAATGACCTTGATCCCCCACCCCCCCCACCCCCATTGTGTTTTTATCATGTACTTGTTTGTCATGTTTTAGGCTCTCTATACAGTGATGTTTTGTTGCCCCTCAGAATAGCTAGTATTTTTTAAGTCATTTTTTAGTCATTTTTTGCTTTTCTGTCTTTGCCAGATATCTTCAGGAAGTAGGTTACACAGACACGATATTAGACGTACGGTCACAACGGGTCCGGTCTTTACTAGGGTTGTCTGGCTCAGAGCAGAATGGTTCAGTGGAAACCAAGAACCTGGAGCAGATCCTTAATGGAGGAGAGTCTCCAGCCAAAAGGAAGGGACAAGACATAAAAAGGTACAAACAACTAAAACATGTTATCTTCAAATGAACGGGTTAGGATCTTGGCACACTTGATGAGTGTTTTTTTATTGTATTAATTTCAAATAAAAATGTGACACTCTTTGCTTGTGTTGCAGAAATCCAGGAGATGTCCTGGAGACATTTAACTTCTTAGAAAATGCTGACGACAGTGATGAAGAGGAGGATGAAGAGGGAGACTTAATGGAAGACATCTCAAACAGGACTGATAAACAAAGAATAAAGAAACATAAAATTAAGGTGAGGAGCAGGAGAGGAAAGCTGTACTGACTAGCAACTGTGCTGAAGGGCTTATGATATTTTGTAATTAAGCATATTTGCTGTTACCTAAGCAGTGCAAGAGGAAGTAGTATTAGTAGGTCAACATGTAGCAGTGATTCATATGTCCTATGTAGTGTATTTTTCTCCCACAATTGTAGCCTCCTATTACATAATTTCTGTGTAGCAAAGCCTAGCTTATGCTTCTTTATAAAAAAACAGTAAATTATGCTTAAGATGTAAATTCATTACATTAAAAGGAGTGTGCAAACTATAGGAGCAACCATGATACTGTTGCCTGACACTGGTGTAAAAGACAGCATTAATGTTAATTTTATTCTTTTTCAAACCTTAAGTCAGTGTGTAATGGCACAAACATTTGCCACACAAATGTTTGTGTGGCAAAAGATTTTTTTTAATTGTTAATTTTGTCTGCATTTACTGATTTTTCAAAATTGCTTGTCCCAGCATGTGTATGCAGTGGAAGAAAATGTCTGGAGTGTAACTGAATCCAGAATGACGGATGTAATACTTGTTGTATCTAAGTAAATTGTGCAAATCCCTGACTTTACAAATTATAATATTGTATTCATACAAAATCCATATACTTTCTACAAATATAAGACCAAATGTCTTCAAATTTTTTTTTGGTAGTGTCATAAAATCGATAAGGTGTTTGTAATAAAACAGCTCCTGTCCTCTCAGGTGGGAAATGAGGGTTTGGCATCAGACCTTCCGGATGACCCGGACACAGAAGAAGCTCTGAAAGAATTTGATTTCCTGGTGAATGCAGAGGATGGAGAGGGTGCAGGTGAAGCTCGGAGTTCAGGAGATGGCACAGAGTGGGGTAAAAGCATCAGCCTCGTCACACAAACCTTACTAACACAAGCTTCTTACTCTCTTTTCAGTTACTCACACATGGCCTGATATAGGGCACAAGATTCCTGAAGTCTAAGTCTAGTGTATATCATGGGCGACACCCAAGCCTTCGCAGCAGAGTCTTACACAGACCATTTGCTGCATCAGCATTGTTCTTGGCCTTCACTGCTAGGTATTCTATGCTTTTTGTGTGCTGGTTGTCTAGCGTCTGCTGGGTTAAGTACATCAGCACTTGTTGTCTGGACCCTGTCTCTTTTTGAGTCTTTGACCGACGGTTGTCGAATTGTAAATATGTTAGTGATAATTCTAAACATCATGTGATCCGACACAGAGTTTGCTAAGCTATTATGCTAATAGTGCAATAAGCATTAATCTGTGTTAGCAGGTAGAATGAGAGGGTTCTGTTTATTATTTTAGAAAATTATGCATTTGCTTGACTTGTTGGGTAGTCTTCCTCCCTGTCATGTCGTTCTGTTTTTCAACACGTGCATGAATCAAAAGAGATGACTTACTGTCACAGGCAGGTGGTGATGCCCTGGAGATGCGATGTTGCACAGCCTCATGCGCCGTGTATCCCCAGTGTCTTGGAAGCGGCCATGGATTTTCTGAGCATGTGTGCGCTTTGACAGTTTTTCAGAGATTGCACAGAAAACCCCAGATCAGAGGCGAATCGCTGTTCGCTCTGGGCACACTAATCTGCTCTCAGCCGTTTGCAAGTTGTTCAAAGACTCCATCCGAGAGACATTCCAGTGTGTTGCAGACATCTGAAAGATTACAGGCAGGCTAAATATCTTGACCTGTTGATGTCCAAATTCTGTAGTGTGAGAAGTGTTGTCATCTGGTTGTGACTGGCAGTGAGTGCTGTGACGAGCCGCAGCTGCATGACACAGGGTGAGGGGACATCAAGAAGCATGCATTCTCTGACACACATTCCTTTTTTCACTACAAATCAGTACAAAAGAGCTCAGTCCTAGATTACAAGCTTCAGTGACCTTCAAGATTCCTGATTACAAGATAGCAAGTTTTGTAGTGTGAACAGTACAGAGATCTGATCATTTTGAAAGTAATGTAGTGTGTCTGGCGCTGACAGGCTTCCAGCCAGTGTTATGTGCTGTGGCTAAATAACAGTTTTTCAAATCGGTTGCCACATGCAGTTGAAGAACGCCTATTTCTTACTATCTCTGTGTCTCTTGTTCGCGCTCTCTCTGTCTCTCTCGCTCACACTCTGTCTGTCTCACAATCTTTCAGGACCATAATTACTTTTGTTAGTAGCATGATGTGCTACTAACACAATTTTAGTAGCACATCATGCTACTAAAAGTCGCAGTTCGGCCTCAGTCGTTCGCAGATTGTTTCTTAGAAACTAGCTAATAATTGTTTGTGGAAACCCCGCAAATTCACAGAAAACGCAAATGTCCACCACATTTTTTGCTTTTCTTGTGGCAATATATACATTTTAATGCATTTTGGTGCTAAATTATTAAGAAAAATATAATTTACTAATTTAGTAACATAACATAAATTCAGCTATATTTCCATTTAAGATATAACTGTAGTTTTTTATTTATTTATTTTTTTTTTTAATTTTTTTTTTAGTACTGTCAAGAGAACACAAAACAACTGTATATTGGCTGTTGCCCTGTGATGCATCTCTGGCAGATTCAGTCCAGCATTCCCGCATCATAAGAGCTTCTCGAGTGTTTTGCTGAGTGTTCTCATGTTTTTTGTTTTGTTCTTCTTAAAGCCCTGTATTTTTATTACTGTAAATTAAATTATATTACTGTTTTTACCCTGCTCATACCAAAGAAAATGCACTTGCATGAATAACAGTAAAATACATATAAGGGTAACATCGGTGTTTTACATTCTAGCGCTGCGGGAGACAGCAGTTCAGTGTACACTGTACAGTACGAATATGGGTTTATCTTTGTTTTTAAAGGTAATATATTAAGCTGAGTTTAAAATGAAAGTGTTTTGGGAGTATATTTGAGGGCATATCTAGGGTTTGCACTGTAAATGTAGGCATATCTAGCCATTTCTTTTACCACATCACAAATTTGTAGTTTTTCACAATTCGGGGGTGCTCTTGGAATGTAACCCCCGTGAATTTTGGGGGTCTACTGTATTGCGAACTTTTTTTTTACTGTGGATGTTTATTTTGAGAAAAAATAAGGTTCTACCATTGTCAAATGCTAAAATGTTTTTACATCAAAGAGCAATATTGGTAAACACTAAACCAGGATATTTTAGCTTCAGACGCCGCTTTCTGTGTATACACTGTGTGTGAAAGCCCATCTTTGAGATGTGGCACCTTGCAGATTACACTCTTCTCTTCCCTTATGCTCAGCTGAACCACTTCCATTTACATCTGGAGGTGGAAAGTCTTTTATCATGGGCTCAGATGATGTGTTGGAAAGTGTGTTGGGCTTGGGGGACCTCGCTGACTTGACTGTGTCCAATGATGAAGCTGATTACAGTTATGATGTAAGTAGCCCAGTATTTTGTATTTGTTAAGCTCAGAAAATAAAAAGAAATTGAGCGATAAAATGCCATATTTAAGTTTTCTTATTAACTTATGATAACTTATTTTCACTTACCACAACACATTTGACTAGTAGTATTCAAGCTTTTGCATGCAAGTGTTTCTTAACTATTAGTAGCTGAATGAATGTCCTGCAGGATTTCTGTTTGGGTCTATAGATGCTTTTTTTCTTGGAATCATATCAATCTAGACACTCTAAGGTTGTTTTGAAGTAAGGGGTTATAGACACTATAATGTATTTCTGTTTTGGGTTTTGGTGAAAGTAAATGAACATTTGGCTTCATTCTTTACTTAGTTTGACATCTGGATTATCACCCTAGATTCTGTGGGAATAGGAAATAATCTAAGAAACACATTTAGGGAGCCTTGAGAGCCTTCTTGGCTCAGTTGCTATAACTAATTCTAGGATACTTGATATCTAGTGCCCCAGAAATTATTTTTCCTCGAATGTCACATTCTAGATGGGTTTAATTTGTAAGACATTACTAAGGCTGTTTCAGCACACTGGTGACCTGCAGTTACTTGACCTGCCTTTTCCAGGTTTCATTTCACAGTTGCAAAAATGCACTCCTCCTCTCTATTTTTAGCTGCCGGCCAATAAGGACGCATACAGGAAGACCTGGAATGCGAAGTATACCCTCCGCAGCCACTTTGATGGAGTGCGTGGCTTGGCCTTCCATCCTGTAGAGCCAGTGCTGGTCACTGTCTCAGAAGACCACACCCTAAAGCTGTGGAACCTGCAGAAGACAGTTCCTGCCAAAAAGCAAGTGGTCTTATTAGATTCAGTAATGTTAGAGGGGGTGACATGGATTCTGTTTGATGCATGATGGATTTTGTCTTGGCTCCTTGTGGCCACTACATAAATGCTTATTTTCCAGATCATGTGATATATTCTGAATATGTTTTTCCATATTTGCATTTTAGAAGTGCCTCATTTGATGTGGAGCCCATATACACATTCAGAGCACACATGTAAGTGCTTCATTCATTAGTTAGTTCTCTCTCTCTCTCTCTCTCTCTCACTCACTCTCTCACTCTCTCACTCTCGCTCTCTCTCACTCTAAAAAAAAAAACTAAAAATGTGTGTGTGTTGGTGTGTATATACAGTAACCCTCCGGTTACGCGGATCAGGAGTCGCGGAATCAGTCTCACACGGATTTTTTCTGAGAACCTAACTGATACTTGAACGCGGAAATCTCCACAATACCGCGGAAACTGCAAATATTCTCTAATATTATTTTTTTTCTTTTTTCGTGCCAATGTTTTTACGCATTTTAGTTGTAAATTAAGAACAATATTATTTACTAATTTTGTATCATAATTATTAATGTAAATTCAGCTACATTTTCATATAAATATACATATAACATATAAAAACTGTATTGTTTTTGTACTGTCCAAGGAACACAAAGAAAACTTGTCTTTCGTGTCATTAACAGGCTGCTTGCTGCCTGAGGCGCAGAAAGAGTTTTTTATTCTATTTACAAAGCGGCATTGATATATTTTAATTAAACACATATTTGAAAACTAGAATATTCAAGGTTTCAAGTGGTGTTACTTAAATGTTTCTTGGACAAAATCTCGCAGAGCTTTAGATGATTATTTTGGAACAGTCGAAATATCCCTCAGGAAGGATTGCCGACCTCAGAGGATTAAATACCGCTGTACTCAGAACAGGGGCGGATTGTCAGTATATTATTGAACTGTAAATTATTGGTGATTACCTGTACATTTTACTGTATTTTTATTACTAAAAAATTCAATTCCTGTATTTTCCCTACTTATACCAAAGAAAACGGCAGCGCATACCAAAGAAAACGCCCGTTAATTAATTAATTGTGGGAGACGGCAGTTCATTATACACTGTCCAGCATGTATACACGTTTAATAACAATAATAAATTAATAATAATAATAATAAAGCTTTACCTTTATATTTTAAGAGTAATGTATTAAGCTGAGTTTAACATGAAGTTAAAGTGTTTCAGATTCATTCATATTTTCTTAGAACTGAACTAATTATTGCTGGCAAAAACTCCAGAAAGTTAGCGGAAACGCAGATATTCTCCACATTTTTTTTGCTTTTTTTCGTGGCGATGTATAATTCTTTAGTGCTAAATTATAATATCGGTATTTACATTCTAGCACTGCATGAGTTCAGTGTAAATTGTACAATACGAATACGGGTTAACCTTGACACTTTCGTTAAGGGTTTGTGTACATTTTCGTTAAAATTAGTGTTTTGGGACCATATTTGGGGGCATATTTAGTGTTTACACTATTTTAAAAAATTAGGCATTTTAAGACTTTTTTTTTTTTTAACACAAACAACACGGTTTTTCACTGTATGCGGGTGCTCTCTTGGGTGGTCTTGGTTACTGTGTGT
>JBBPCX010000001.1:40617952-40632800 GCA_037974365.1 Hydrocynus forskahlii
TTTCTGTGGCTGTTACTGCAAGCGGGGAGCAGTGCTTTAGCGGTGGAATTGACTCAACGATACAATGGTGGAATATCCCCAGCTCCAGTGTAGACCCCTATGACATATATGGTGAGGACATATACTGGACTCTCTTGATTTGCTCTCTTGAAATAGCTTGCTTGTATTACAGACACAGCTGCAACATTTGGGCACACCTAGTCAAATAATGCATTGTGTTCATTTTCTGAGTGAAAATAAGCATACATCCTTTACATTGAAATGCACAGATACCATTTATTTGCTGTATATAGCATACTGAAATAATAAATGTATGGTGTGCAAAAGTTAAACCTAATGTTACACCTAAATTAGTTTGTTCCCTGGAAAGGACATTTTAACTTACTTTCATTAAGATTAACATGTAATTTGCAATGTATATTAAAACACAACAGTTGCAGTACAGCTACACCCAAAGATAGTTCCACGTCTCATTAGAATTCATAGTAATCAGAATGACTAAAATTGGTGCTACCTAACAGTATTGGACTCTAATTGGGCCTGTTTTTCTCAGATCCCAGTGTTTTGGCTGGCTCATTACTGGGGCACACTGATGCTGTTTGGGGACTGGCCTACAGTGGAATTAAAAACCGACTGTTGTCCTGTTCTGCCGATGGAACTGTCAAGCTGTGGCACCCTCAGGAGAAGTTGCCTTGTCTCTGCACATTTAACTCAGAGAGAGGTGAGAAGTCTTGTTGTGACTAAATTGTCTCTTTCTTGTACATTTAGGCCAGAATTAACAGACGTAGCACAGGTTTAGGCTAATATTTATTTGGTGACTATTTTTTATGCTTTTATATAGGTCTTAGTGGTCCCCTAATACTGTATCTGAAGTGTCTTTCTGAAATTCAGCCTGGGTGTAGAATTACAGCCACTTCGAGCCAGTCCCACAATGAGATTTCCCTAGGAAGTGCAGTTTCTGTGTCTGTAGCTTTAAATGATAATGAGGAGGAGAGAGGTGGGGCAAGGTGGAGGATGGGGGAGGGGCGAGCTCATCTGATCACCCTGGTTAACATGGGGTGCTCACTCAGTCATTTCAATGAGGGGAAAGGCAGATATCGCGGACGCCATAAAACTAAAAGCAGCACGGTTATCCAAATAACAAAGAAGTACAACACAGGTTAAAGGAGAAGTTCGGTGTGAAATGGACCTGGGGTGTATTGAAACATGATAACGAGTATGAACTTTGGTCGAGTAGCCCACCTTCATTCGCCCCCCCGCATTCCGAAACACAGCGCTTTTAGACGATGGTAATGGTAGGACATGGGGCATCACATAGCCAGTGCAGATAAATCGCTCTTTTTACACCATTAACAAGGCTCAAAGTAGCTCCATTTTCCGGTCGCCGCTATTTTGAAATTAAGGCACGATAAGTCGACTGACGAGCACGAACGAAACTACAGCTGATTAGTCACGTGAATACTCCCATTAGTTGTCGACTGGAGTTGGTGCAACAGTAGTTGACAAATCTTGCAAGGATGGCAGAATATGAGGACACCGAGTTGCCCTATCCTACCTGTTGGCTCATGCTCGTCACTTATCATGCCTTAATTTCAAGATTGTGGCAACCGGAAAATTCCCTGAAGGTACTGTCTGTATAAACTGTCTTTTTAATGAACTATCTGTGCACTTTCAAAGTTCTTAGTGTCTCGTTTTAAATGTCAGGGCCCTCAGAATTCTGGAAATGAAGTGTAGAGCTACTTTGAGCCTTGTTAGTGGTGTAAAAATAGCGATTTATCTGCACTGGCTACGTGATGCCCCATGCCCTACCATTATCAGCGCAGACATGCAAAACTTTAGGAAGTTGTGTCGGTGTATTTCCAGAGAAAATGTTATTAACCCACTGGTTCTTCAGAGGATCGCATGAAGGAACAAAAAAATACATTTGTGCTCATTTGTACATCTAAGCACCAAGCAACTGCAATGCTTCACTCGTTTGCAAGCCATGACAGCCGGTGGAGCTAATTTTTTAGGGGAGTGGGGCAGTTCTCTGGGCGGGCAAAGCATGAGAAAGGGG
Organism: Hydrocynus forskahlii; assembly: GCA_037974365.1. Classification (NCBI taxonomy): domain Eukaryota; kingdom Metazoa; phylum Chordata; class Actinopteri; order Characiformes; family Alestidae; genus Hydrocynus; species Hydrocynus forskahlii. Next base: position 40,620,009 of record JBBPCX010000001.1, read on the forward strand.
AGGTAACCTTTCCCTTTATGACGACATATCAGTCAATATCGATATATATATCACGATATAAATCAAATCACTGTCAAACCAGATATAGAGATATAGCATGAGATATAGCATGACAAAACTAATTTTGGTTTAAATATTATTAATTTTTTAATTTAACTGCAATAAACAAAAATAATAAAAGAATTTCTGGTCAGAAGCATTTTAGTTGATCAATTTCAAGTAAATGTAATTATACAAAATAAAGTCTCAGTTTTGGCCAGTCAAACGCTTTCAGGTTTTCAAGAACACACTAAATATATTCAACTATCTTTTCAAGAACACACTAAATATACAACTGCAAAGAAATAAATCATCTTTCTAAAATTCTAAATCTGAAATGATGTAAAAAAATAATAATAATAAATAAAATATAAAGAAAGAAAGAAAGATAGAAAAGAAAGGCGCAAGAAATCCCAAGTATGGCCTCTCAGTACTGTCTATGTTTTGGACCACACATTATCCTAAGGTTGTGGGCAAGAAAGACAAGTCTGTCCACAGCCTCAGGTTTTAAAGCTGCCCGGTGGCACGTCACAATATTGCCCCCCATGCTAAACACCCTCTCAGAGGTGGTGCTGGTTGCAGGGATGCACAAATAGCGCTTTGCCAGGCGGCTTACTCTTAGGAAGTTTCTCTCATGAATCCTCCACCACTGTAAAGGGTCCATTTCACTGTCTGCATTTTTGTTGTAAGGCATGGCACTGGCGAAAGTAGAAACTATATTCTGTTGCTGAAACGCAGGTATCACACTGGTTGCTTTAGGGGGAACACCAGCGCTTGCTTGGGTCTGGGACTGTGAAGTTTTGCATTGTGCGTGCTCTAAGGAATGGCACTGCTTCAGATGTTAAAGATTTGTAGTATTACTGGTCTTTGTTGGAACATGCTTTAGACATAGTTTGCAGTGCGTGCTACTCTGCTTCGTGTCAGACTTTAAATAGCCAAAATATCTCCAAACTACTGAATTCCTCTGACCCTTTTTTTCAACAATGTCCTTGCCTTTTGAGCCTTGTGTGGTTTCCGTTGTGTTGTATTCGTCTGTGGTTTTTTTTTTTTTTTTTGTCATCATTTTCTCTGTTTCACGCTCGCTTTCGCTCTTACTGTAGTTTTCGACAGCTGTAGCTCACAGCTTTAATACATGAGCAGCTACACTTCGTGCGTCAACCTAACTGACGTCAGCTTTCACTCGAATTTGTTCAGCACAGCGTTGTTCTCTTTATCATTGACTTCTAGTCGGAAGCTAGACGGAACAAGTTCTATCGACTTTCTATCGACTATATATGCATTGGTTCTATCGAGGAAAAGATATTTCGCGATAATTATCGTTTTATTGCCCAGCACTACATGGGACCTTTAAATATAGGTTCATAGAAGTTGTGCCTAAAGGTTGTGCTTTTTAGGGACTGTTGGGGTTGCAAGTGTCAAATTGTAGGATAGTATAAAAAGTGAAATGTAGAAACAATAATATAATTTAGACTTGGTTGCAGATTTGTTGTGATTAATTTTGTGTATGTATTTATTTATTTATTTTTGTAGAACATGGCATTCCCACAGCAGTAGATTTTAATGGTTGTGATCCAGCATACGTGGTGGCCTCTTACAACACAGGCACTGCTGTGATCTATGATCTGGAGACCTCTCAGTCTGTTGTGGAGTTCTCAGCACAGAGAGAGAGCAGTAAGACCTCCTTCTTTGTCCACAAAATTTTGTAAGACCGCTGTAGCATGACTGTTGTGTTGCACTTTGCTACCTGAGTCTAGTTGTAGCTTAGAGACGGCCACTTATCTCTGAAAACTGATGTCTTGATGTCCTCTGTTTGCTTGTAGCTCTTCCAGCTGGGAATCACATAAATAAAGTAGTAAGTCATCCCACCCTGCCAGTCACAATCACAGCTCATGAGGACAGACACATCAAATTCTTTGACAATAAATCAGGTAGGTTTTGGCCTAATCGTTTAAGTCTTCTGACAAGTCTTCTCTCAGCATTAAAGATTATTGTATGGTTTTGGCACACGCTTTTCTTTTCTAATTTAAATTAAAAAATTTTTAACATTGAGTAATTTTGTGACCTGGTTTTACTTTTAGGTAAAGTTATCCATGCAATGGTGGCTCATTTGGATGCTGTCACAAGTCTGGCAGTGGATCCTAATGGCATCTACCTGATGTCAGGAAGTAAGTGTTGATGGTGCTGTACCTGACTAGCCCATCTTAATGTTACCCTATTAGCAGCGAATACCTTTATTGTAAAATAAAGGTTTTGGATGTAATTACTTCAACTGTAATCGGAGGGAAAATTAATAGGACACTTAAGGACATGAAGTTATTCAGCTCCAGTTATAAAGGAGTTTCTGCAAGCTTGTTTTGAACCTGTACTTATTAAAGGTTGCCAGCTGGAAAACAGTGGTGGGAGCATTTGTGCTCTGCATGCATCTGTGAAATCATACAGAGAAGTATACACCCAACTGCAAACACTGAGAGTGGAGGTTTTGTCCTTTTTATTCTTCTTTCACAGGTCATGACTGTTCCATTCGGCTGTGGAACTTGGACACCAAGACATGTGTACAGGAAGTCACTGCTCACAGAAAAAAGTCTGACGAGTCCATATATGATGTTGCCTTCCACCCATCTAAGGCATACATAGGGAGTGCTGGGGCTGATGCCCTGGCCAAAGTGTTTGTATAGAACACATCCTTTCGAAAGCCTAAACTAATTCACTTTCACAATCAGACAGCAAGAGAAAGATTGGACTGGTTCACTGCCTTGTATAACGAGAGTAGCATTTTTTTTTTTTACACTACATTAAAGCGGCATCCGCCATGCACCCTTGCCAATGAGCGCATGCGCGATGATCCCAGTTGCCAAGCGGTGGACTATTGGTTTTGCAAAACCTGGGTGGAGTGCCCATTTAGTTTTAATCTTAGCTTTTCCTCAAAACTAAAAACAGAACAAAAAATGTTTAACTGTTCTTTACTGTAAGTCAGAACTGGAGTTATGCCAGTGTGGTTTGAACTGAGCTGATAACATGTACTGTAGGTATGTTTCAGTGACAATGAATTTAATGTGCTTGTCAGTAGGTCTTCTGTGACCACAGTGTGGGCAAGCTGCATCAGAGGAACTAACCCCTCCCACAGCACCAGGCCGTGGGCCAATTTTTGGTCTCAGAAGTTGCCCTCTTGACATTAATGTAGCGCTATTAAAATATAAAAACAAAGACATTTTTAAAGAAAGATGCAGCTCAATCCACTTCATACCTTAGCATTAGCGTCCTGATGTTTTGTGGAAAAAAGTATAGTTTTTATAATCCTTTTTATATATAATTGAAGACTGTCATAACAGAGCAGAAGACATTTTTAAAAAAAGAAAAAGGAAAAAAAAGGGAGTTTGAAGATCAAATCCTCCATCTCAACCCTTTCTGACCCTTCACATGTGACCCCGCATCACTGGAAGCCCACGATGAGTCCTACCCTTATGAATGCTACTGTCTGATGTCGCTGTAATGTTTCATCACATCATGGAAATACTAAATGATCGTAGAAGCACAGTCCGTTTTGCCTTGAGAGCTCGACAAATAAACTGCAGCATCCTATCACTATGTGATGTTTTTGTACATCTTACTGTAACTGGGTTTATTTATCAAAGGTTAGGCAACTGAATGCTATTGGGTTATTTATTTCACTGTTTCGGGGTAGTCTTAGCTTCTTTTGTAAAATGTGTGCAGCCCAAGGAAAATTGTAAGATTGGGCTCTTAAAAAATGGAGCCATGATACAAAGAGTTGTTTTTTTTTTTGTTTTGTTTTTTTTTTGTTTTGTTTTTTAAAGCCCCCCCTCCTTTTAAGATTTCATCCTAGACTGAAAATGAGGTTGACATTTACCTCGTAGTTTGGCAGAACATTGCTTTGAAGCATGGGGAGATTTTTCTTTATTCCATTTTATAAGTTAAGGGATCTGGATAGCTAGTCTGGTGAATCACAGTTGTTCTGTCCCTACATTTTATCTTGTAAAACCATTTTATTTTCAAACACAATTTATGGTGTAACTAAAGACCTTTTGTTTGTGTAATGCATGAATAATACATAAAGTATTTTTTCTAGTCTTCCCAAAAAAAAGAAAAAAAAAACTGATCAGTTTGAAGAGTTTTGTAAGTTTTTTTTCTTTGATTTACAAACAATGGATTAGCAGATTTTAAAGATTGTACTACATAGCAAAATACAGTTGTTGAAATGTATATAAAATGTCTATAATAAATATTAAATGGTGTACCTGTAAATGCAACTTGTCCCATGTCTAACTAATTTGCACACATTGTGTTTAGTGACAGTGGCATTAACAAAGGCCCAAAGAGTTTGACAGTGTGGACAGAGAAGACAATAAGTATATGAAATATTTGGCATGTCTGCCTTTGGTTACCGTACCACATTGAGGAAACAAAACTTGTGCTCAGTGAACATTGTGTAACTGCATTCACATGATCTTTAATTTTAAGGTCATTTAACACGGTCAGCCTCCATTTTCAAATGCATAAACCAGTTTAATAAGCAACAGTGGATCATGTAAAAATACCTTGTCCTTTATTGAGAAGTAATAAATTAAATAGAAATGTACAGTCACTCTAAATCCCCCCCCCCCCCGTCAGTTTGCAAATCAGTTAAGCATGCATATAAATGGGTATACAAGAAACACTTCAATACATAAAAGCATAATTTAAGCCAAAGAATGTATATAATGTGATTGAAACGCTCCCAAACTTAATATGATATTAACCTATTATGAAATTATGAAACCGAAGAAAGCTGTATGTACTACAGTGCTTGAGTAGTTTGGCCCCCGTTAGTACAGAGCGCTTTATATGACGCAACACACCGACTATCTGTACTACATGGGCCGTGCACAAGAGGGCGCTCTAATGACAGCTTTCCAAGCTTTGCCGTTTGTTTTGGTCACTGGTCCTGATCTCTCCTGTGCAACCTGATCCTAGAGGAATCAATTCGTTCTTGAAATTGACAGTCTAACCATGTGCATACATTGGCTTATTTTAATACAGGTTTAATACAGTGGAAAAAACACGTTCATTTTGACATCAACCTTAGAAAAGAAACAAAAATTACATAAAGATGTATGTTTCCTAAAATACAAGGACAAGGTTGCACCTCTCAGGCAATTACACTTTCCAGGGTCAAGATTGTTATAGGTTACACAGATTAAGCTGTAACATCCTTTGCATCAAGCACACCTTTGAAACATACAACCATGCAGACTCTTCTCAAACAGTATGACATGGCTGTCCCTGCACAGAAAAGATAACTAGTTTTGAGGGAAAAAAAAATACTATTTTATTCTAGTATGTGTAGAAATTGTTTCCTTCTTGTCTTTCTATGTATCTTTCTGTGTCATTCTAAATCTTTCTTTGTTTTTTCTTTTTTTTAATTGCTGTTTCTTTCTCCCACCTACCCAGGAACATTCTAATTTCTGCCCCCTATGCAAACAAGCTTCTAATTGAACTCGGTGAAGTCCCTGCAGATCCCCCGTACGATCGGCTGCTCAAACTGCTCAAGGCCGGTAAACTCACGGGTAAAGAAAGTGTGGGTGTCTTTGGGCTCGGATGCCATGGCCCTCAGGTCCTCCATTGGAGCCCAGGCCACGCCCACAGAGAACACTGTAATCCCTGTAACAGGACAAGATTAACAGGTCCTAATATCACTGTTCTAGAAATAAAAATAATTTAAAGAGCATTCAGCATTACAACATATTCTTTTGTTGCATAAGAGAGAGAGCCATTTAAAAATTTGTAAAAATTATTTTAAAAAATCTTGCTTTTAGTCAAAAAGGTCATCTTTGAAGTTTGTCTCAGAAAGCTATTTGTTTTTTTCAGGCCTTAAGGTAGAAAAACCACTGTTGTGGATAGAAAACATAGAAAACCACCATGGTGGATGTTTGTGTTTTATGTCACATCATGTCTCATTTTGAGAGAAATCTCAGTAACACTGTTCTCACCTGCCCTTTGAGCAGCGATTGCTGGCCCTCTGACATCATCATAGGACTGGCCATCTGTGACAATGATGAGAAACTTCTTGCCAATGCCCATAGAGCGAGGCTGGAAGAGATTCTCCACAGCGTAGGTTATGGCATCTCCAGTGGCTGTACCACCACTCATGTATGGGATATTCTGGATGGCCCTCAAAGCATCATCTTTTCTTGTATGCTCATTGAACCCAAACTCCATCCTTTGGTCATAGGTAAACTGGATGGCTCCGACACGTGATCCAATGTCTGAGATGTCAAAGTTGCGAGCAATAGAGCTTAGGAGGTTTAGCACTAGTCTGAAGTTTGCATCGCCCACGCTGCTGGAACCATCAATCAGGAAGCCCAGGTTGACTGAGTTATAACACGTCTTGCTGCAAAGTAGCTGGTCAATAGAGCAGAGCTTTTGAGCCAACGGCTTTACAAACTTGTTTGTACTGAACCAGCTGGGCATGGTCATTGTGAAGAACCCATTGTCTTTGCAAACTGCCTATAAGACAAACAAAAAACATAATAGTGGTCACTCAGTGACTATTTTCTTTAAAAGTAGAAAAACATTCTTGCTCTGATGAGAAACTTACTTTCCTCATGTAGTCCTGATCCCTGACCACCCCCATCTCTTCAGGGATAGGTTTGGCCACAGACACTACAAAAACATTTATACCAGATTCTCTAGCCATTACAGCTGCATCCTCCAAGTTGTCAGAGGGCCATCCGTCAACAAAGGCCACTATAATCCTGGGATGACCTCTTCGCACCCCATGATCAGGATTGAAAAAATTCCTCACTGTGTGTAATATGCCCTTGCCTGTGTAAAGTGAGAAGTTTTTTGTTGTCAGTTAGCAACACCTTGGAAGCAAATAAATTATGGATCTAACAAAATTTTGGAAAGTTAAAGGTGGCACAATTAGGAATAGTTAATGAAAATCTATTTATACACAACTTTCCACCCACCCCAGATGTAATCGATCGACCAAGACATGCTAGAGCGAAGAATTTACTTCTTTAGTTGTGCACTAGAGCAATTAGGCTAATTTTGCTCACAAACATAAGAAATCAATATTTTCTATTAACATAACATTTGTTAACAGACTTGTTGATATGGCACAGTATGTGATGTGTAAAAACGAACAAAACACCATCACTCCAGGCAGCAATTTAGGAAAACCCTACTCCTGGAGAGGACTGATCCATGGTCTTAGCCACAAAGACTGAATCTAAATCAGCAGTCCTTTTCCTGAGGCAGTTTGTAAACACATTGAGGTTCATTTTATTGCTTACAGGAAGTCATATTGTATTTTATCCTAAGTGGAAAAATGTATAGATTAGAGTTTTTGTTTGCTATAGCAGTCTTTTAAAAGGAGTCATGTACCTGTATTGGTGTTTCCACCTATGTAAGCTGTTTCTTTCAAGGCAAAAATCACATCTTTAGGCATACTGTAGTTGCCCAGGTAGAATTCAGTCCGAGGTGTTTCACTGGAAAGAAAAATATAAAAATGTTTAAAATGCTGACTGTTGCACAAGACATTGGACATGTCAATATAAACAAAAGGGTACACACCTTGCTTGCACCACCCCCACACGTGGTCCATCTGGTCCAACTTTTAGCATGGCGGCAAGTCTACCAATGAAGTTCTTCTGCAGATTGAAGCGCCGTTGCCCTATGTTGTAGCTACTGTCCAGCAACAGAGCAATATCCACTTGGCAGTCTGGAGCAAAGTGAAAGTTACTTAAAAAGACAGGACAAGGAGTCCCTTTTCAAAATGGATATGTCACACCTGAAGGTTACACACCTCTGTTTTCTGCTGCTGGGGGTTTCTTCAGAGTTTTCTTGACCGTTTTCTTCACTGCAAGGAAAGAGAAACAAATGGGTATCCATTACTACAGACCCTCAAGTGTGGATAATGTTTAAATTTGAAATAAATCTTGGTTACCAGTTCCAGGCGCTGGGATGGTAGAGCTGCTGGTTTGACTGGACACTTCCATAGGTGAGCTGATAGTTCCTGTGGAAGAAGAAAATGTTTTGTACATCACCTCTGACTTGGTGGCAAATCCAGAGCGACTACGCAAAACTCTATGTCTTGGCTGTATTCCGAGGGGGGGGGGTGGTGCTATCTACGTCTCAACTGTTGTCCAGGAGGGGAAAAGTGGGGGGACAAAACAAATGATTTTGAAAAGTGGAGGGACATATCGCCCCCCTGAATGTGGAGACTGGCTCAAACATTGCATTTCATTTTTTTTTGTATCCTGGGTGTGCTAAACGATGTTAAGTCAATTTACCTATTGAAGTGAAAATGAACATTCTGTCACACGTGAACACGCCATAGCACACAATGTGAACAGCATGAAATTCTACCGCTGTATTTAACCCATTCACCAAGTGAAGTAGCGGGCAGCCAGGAACTCAGCACCCAGGGAGCAGTGTGCAACAGTACCTCGCTCAAGGGTACCTCAGAGGTGTTTAGTAGTTATGGGAATTGAACCCACGACTTCCTGATCGCAGGGTGAATGCCCTAACCAGTAGGCCACCCGCTGCCCAACTTTAAAAGGCAAATTTCCAAATTGGGAGCTCAATTAAAGCCAATGTGTGAGGGGAAACGAATCAGTCGTAAGTGTGGCTCCAAGGCCTTTATTAGACATGTGATATGTTCATTAAACACTTCACTCTGGGGGGGTGACTGAGTTTGAACCGTTACCCTCTGCACCCATACTGTCCTGCTATTGGGAAGAGCGCCACTTACTGGCCACAGTGAAAGATGCAGTCCATCGGGACAGAGCTTGAGACTGGATGCCGTGTGCGTAAGAGCTGAGGTAGTTGGTTCTGCCCGGCAGCTTCTGGATCTCCAGCACCCCGCCCGACACTTCTATGACCCCTCTGAAACATTCATAAATAACTGGTAAGTGAGAAGGCTAAAAATATAACACACATATTGTAGCGACCAAGAGTGCTCACAGTGTGAGCGTGTGTCTCAGAGTTTTTATGTGGTTCGCCCTTCTGTCACGTTGGAAACGGCGTCGCTAAGATGAGATAAACCTTTATTGGTCCCACAATATATTAATGTTAGTGATAGTGTGAAATCTGAGACATTTTGCCCCGTTTATAAAGTATCATCCAATAGATAAGCGTCGAGTCTAGTAGTAATCCGAGCAGCTAAATCAGTTGTAGTGTAAATAAGATCAGTGCCCTGTGATTTTTTTTCTCCTCAAACGAACTCCTGCTTCAGCGCCGCCCGATGATATAAACCTTTTCATGAAGACCCCTTAATTAGTTATGGATATTTAGCGACAAAATTCAGCAGTTTATTGGAGGATGGATCCTAACTAACCTAACCTCCTCTTCAAAGCTGTAGAAAATTCCGACCAGAGTGTCTAAGTAACTTTTTCTCTACCTTTTCTCCCTCTGATTTCAAATCATCCATTTTATGCTGATATCAGCCCGATATTGTTCCTAGTATACTATTATCATTGCTTAATCATTCTTAATATTTTTCTTAAACTGTTCAACCATTTAAACAACATAGAGACACTGGTTATGTACAGTACTCGCAGGCTCTAAGAGCACATGATACTTTTTAGCCAAAATAAAATATTCAGCCAACTTCACAACTTTTTTCCTTCGTATTTAATATTTTCTTTACCTGTGCACTCCCGCGCCGCACACGCTGGAGATGGAGGCGTAGACCCCCGAGCCGAACACGGACAGTCTCCACAGGGTACAGTTGGGCGGACACAGGGCCAGGTGGACGGTGTCCGGCAGGTCCGCCGCGCGCGTCTCGCACGAGATGGACGCTGGAACTGAGCGAGCATCACACCAGATACCAGATGGTACTTACTGATTTATTTGTAAACATTAATTCATTCATTCATTCATTCTCTGTTACCGCTGAATCCTCCCTAGGGTCACGGGGACCCGGAGCTTATCCCGGGACCAACGGGCGCGAGGCAAGGATTCACCCTGGACGGGGCGCCAGGCCACCACAGGGCTATTTATAAACATGTATAAGTAATATTTGTTGTTTACATCAAAATATTAATATATGTTTATATCACATCTCCATTAAACATTGTAAACTAACACGTTTGGTTTGCTTTCAAAAAGCTGGGGAAACTTTTTGCTCCACTTTTAAATAAAGCTTTCAAACTATCAACATTTTCACTATGTATATGATACAACTTACCTGTTTTGATAACTTAAATTCTTTGAGTAATCAGCCTGAACAGGTGATTGCTACAGCTTTATTATTAAAATAATATAAAATTACATTTTGAATTAAGAAGAACTCATATATCTGGGTAACACCAGTCAATCAAACACACATACACAAATTAGGATAAAAATGACATGTGAATATTTGAATTCTTATTCCACTGTTTTCATGAAAGGTAGCTGACAAAAATGAACAAAGACAGACCACTTGATTCAGATTCCAAACTGCTGCAGGTCAGAGACAGAATGCCTGTGTCAAAAGAGAAAGTGAGTAAATAAATGCACACATGAAAAACATATTTTAGCTTATGATGTTTTTCACTGCAAAGAGGTGAAAAATGCAACAATGTACTAATGACCCCAGCCTACCTAAGACATGAAGAACTGTGAGCCGTGCTGACATGGTAAATGAAGACATCTGCAGAGACACACAGTAGGACATTCATCACGCTCAAGTAATCAGAGCTCAGAAAGCAGCCGAGCAGAAAAAGCTTTGCTTCACTTAAATCCATTTAATGTTACAGTTATTTCTTACTAAGGAGAACTGATGCCTTTGGTCTTAAAGGCACACTTGCTCCACAAATGTTGGTTTAAATTTGCTTTTAATATTTGCTTTTCAGACAGCAATGAAATTAGATAGTAGAGGAGGCAAAAAATATGTAATCCCCAGACACATCAATCACAAGCAGCTCCTTTAGAAGTGCATACTTCAGTTAATCCCCCAGAGAGAGAGAGAGAGAGAGGGGGAAGAAAAAAACACAGATCTACAATATTATTCAGTATTAATATGCACTAAACAAGCAAATATTATGTTAGAATTAAAGCCAGCTTACAGGGAAGATATAGAATGGTTTTCCCTGGGCCTCCAGGTTCAGAAGCTTTAGTGAGAGGGCAAAAATAAGTAATTCCTTTGAAGGTGATAGTCCAGGTCTGTCTGAAAACGGAGGGTAAGGCAAGGCCTTTAAATACGGTCCCTGAAAAACCTCTGTCATTCTTCTGGTGACGTCACAAGAGGAGGCCCTCCCAGCTTGGCTACCTGGGAAGGGGTGCAGGATACTTGGAAAACGGTGTAACGCTCAAGTGTACCAGACCTTTTTTGAGCAGAATTCCTGCAGTTCACACAACTAAGGCAATTATGCTCAAGCCGACTTTCCTCAGTGGACAGTGGAGTGAAGAGCAGAGACAGACACCAAAGTGCTGCAGAAACTGCAGCTAGATAAACAAACAAAAAGATGCATAAATAACTTGTGTTAGTGTTGTTATTATCTCAGCCTCACTATCTCACACCTCTGATTCCTTCCTTTTAATTCATAATGGAACAAAAATCTATGAACTACAGTGGTATCCTAAAGACTCAGAAATAAATAATAATATAAAATAATGAATTATATAATTGTGTAGATAATTTGCATTTGTGTTCTTCAAACAGACAGTTTCTACAGTGAAGAAACTAAAGGTGGCACTCAGAAGTCAGTGTTGGAGTAATTTATTCCGCAGAAGATGTTGAAAAGGATGTAAATTCAAATAACATTTAGGGTAAGGAGGTCCAGAGAGGGCCAAAGTGCAGTGTTCAGGAAGGGTTGTTGGCCAAACAAGACCAAACAAATCATACATACACAAAAGAAAAAGATAGGTACACTGTCAGAAGTTGCAACAGAATATAGAACTGAAGTGAATCCTTGAGTGTTGCATCCAGTAACATGAGGGTACCACACCCAGTTATACTTTAGTACCTTTTTTCTGACGGTAAGATTTACTATATTTTGTTTTTATTTTATTGTTGTATAAAATATATTAATATAAACACATTACAGGAGAAAACAGAAACCTTCCTAACTTGAAAGTTAATGGTACTAGATATTTTTAAATCCTAAGTAATTTTGGACCATTTCTATTTCATAGTGAGATCACAACACAAAATCCCAACACAACAAATATTTTTATGTCGTAATAAAAGACAAAAACTGAGATATAATGTTATGTTCTGACAGTGAAATTGACGAAATTGAATTTCCTCATGGTCTCTTTTGGGTGGCTCCGATTTAAAGGAAGAGAAGTACACAGTAGTGTCCATGGTTTGACTGAACATTTGCTTTACTAAGTTGACTGAATATTTCATTTTGGCTAAAATGTCTTATGTGCTCTTAGAACCTGCAAGGACTGAACATTACCAGTGTGTCTATGTTGTTTAAATGTCTGAACAGTATAAGAAAAAGATAAAGAATGATTAAGCAATGATAATAAAGATGGGGTGTTTCCTATACTAGATAAATGTATCAGGCTGATAAAAGGCTGGATTAGAAATCGATGGGGGAAAAAGAATGAATCTGATCCAGACCTGTAACAAATAGACTGAAATATCACATTGTTATCTGTGTATTTCTTCCTGTAGTTTGATTGGTTTAAACATGACTGTCTGCATTTAGGTGCTTATCTGAAGTGCTTCAATTAATTTTAATTTAAAGCTAATTTATAAACTAATGGTTATTTTTTTAAAAGAAAGAATATTGGATTGATATCCGCTGATATTCATTT
>JBBPCX010000001.1:40636985-40662824 GCA_037974365.1 Hydrocynus forskahlii
ACTTCTCTGCAGTAAGATGCTATGTAGCATCTTAAATTACAGCTGCAGGTGATCAATAGTTGTTTTGATGAAAAGATTATTAATGCATTTTTAATACACTGCAATGTGTCTTGCTATTGCAGTATGTATCAGTATAATGGCAACACTAATTTTGGCCATAATATGCAGTATTTTCATTTGTGATGGATAAATGAAATGTTTGTACGCTTTAAAAAGATGGATGAAGCATGGGGTCATAATTGCTGAACTGTTCCAACATTTATGTTAATAGCTTCAAAAGATCTCAAAACTTTCTTGACATTAGCAACACTTGAGATTTTTCTGTTTCTAAAACAAACAATTGTATGCAACAGTTTGGGCACCTCTGGCTCAATGGCATGTTTTGTTGATTTGTAAACTTCAAGAGAAAACAGATTTCTGTACATTTTAATCAACACATACTGTGCTGACATTTACATACTGGTAAAAGAAGTAAAACAATAGCTTGTGCATAAGTTATGGCACACTTTGTATTTTACATTTTTCTAATGTCTTGAAAAGCAGAAAAGTGTCATATTTAAGTTTGTTCATAAAGAAATAACATGTAACTTGACTGGGGTGTTTTATTATTTTTTAATTTATTTATTTCACAGCCCCTCTGCACCATGCATGTGGGGCTTACTATCTTATGACAGGATCCAAAGCAAAACAGGCAGAGATCCAGGTTACACACACCTGCTAAGGTTTATATGTCTGGGGGCCATTAGTTTAATAAGGCTCAAATGACTGCAAAGGACAGCACAGATTGTTTAACTAGCACATCTTTGGAAAGCTGAACAGCAGACACCTACTGTTAACGTCTATCAAAGCCAGTGTGGGATTTTGTGTCCTTGGATCACTGAGTAGACTTAAAGCAGATATTCTATTATCATTTTCCCCCATTTCTTACATGGACATTTTCTCATTCATTAAGACAATATGTACAAACATAAATATGAGACATAGTACATAATAGACCTAGGACTTTCAGAATTACTTCTCATGGAATAGCTGAAGCTGGTAAAAAAAAAAAAAAAGCTCACAGTCTTCCAGAGTCGCTGGGCTTCCTCAAGAATGCTTGAGAAGGGGCACTTGGCTCCATTAAGGGGCTACTCTTGGTGTTCACTTCAGGTGGGGTCTCCTGTCTCTCCTCTTGAGCACTGTTGCTGGCACTTTCATTGTGGCCCAGCTCTACCCCAGAGTCTGGATTCTCTTCTTCTTCTTCTCCCTCCTTGAAGCGGTCCAAATGAAGCTGCACATCATCAGGCTGGGCCACCAGCGGGATTCGTGGGGTGGCGCTCTGAGCTGCACCGGGTCTCAGGAAAGGGAACAGAGCCCGCAGATCCTTCCGGAACTTGGAGCTCATGCCAACATAAATGAAAGGATTGTAGAAACTTGCTGACTTGGCAAAGAGACTAGCCAGGATTCCGTTGAGCGGGGGTACTTGGTAGCCCCAGGCGGACCACATCGAGATAACTGCATATGGGGACCAAGCCAACAGGAAGGCTGCACACAGAATGAGGGACACCTACAGGAGGGGAATAAATCCGAAGAAGTATATATTCCATGGATGAAAAAAACAAGTAATACCTTTACAGAAAAACATGGTAAAGGGCATTAACATCTGCAGAAAAATGCCATACAGGTATCTTGTTGAGGCTAAGTTAACTTATTTTCACTTATGTTTATTTTACCCGCGTTATATTGCGCTCCATTTTCCTTTGCCTCTCACTTATGTCTCCTCCTCGGCTGGTCTTGTGGCTGGAGTTGACCGTGCAGATGATGGATACATATGTAAACACTATGACCGAGACTGGTACAAAGAAGTTGAAGAAGAAAATGCTGATGACGTACAGCTTGACCAGCATGGAGAAGCTGGCCTGGGTCCAGTCAATTTCACATGTCCCATATCTGCGGGCTGCACAGTGACAATAACTTCATTGATCTCTGACTCTAGACATTCTCTCTCCTCTACTTCAGCATACCTTTTCATTGAGATAAACAGTAGTATAAAAGAGATGACAATTGGATACCTCTAAAACTGCCCCAGCCCAGGAGTGGTGCGCCAGCCCAGAACAACGAGAACAACCAGACTGCAGCTATGACAAGGCCAACTCTACATTTGTTGATGTGATGAGCTGAAAGACCAGAGGAAACACTTGCATCAGCATGGTTACACTCCAGTCTGTGCTGATTTATCTACCATTTGTACAGCCAAATAATATCTGATATTTCTAACACGAGACTGAAAAACATATTTATTGATTTATTAGAGACTTAGCACTTGCAGTGTTATTTTTTTAAAGGTCAAGAAGACTCAGCAGTCTAATAGTTGACCACAAAAGGAAGAAAGGAAATTTGGTCATGTCTATGATCTGAAAATAAGGTTTAAGCAAAATGAACTGGCAGGATGAAAAGCCAGAGTAAGGGAGGCAGGGTAAAGGAATGAAAGGGGTGTGCGCAATAGACTTGGGTGGGACAGTCAAAAGGGCTGGGCTTTGACATAGCCCTCATTGACCCCAGCTGCCCTGAGCACCTGGACTCAAGTGGTGGGAACTAAAAGTTGTGCATTTTTCTGGCTTGGCAGTGCTGGGGCATACCATGCTGAGGCTGGCATCCTTTGATGTAGCGGATGACGCTGACGGCCGTCAATGTGTTGATGCTGATGAGGCCAAAGAGCAGGATCAAAAATCCATCCACCTGGCCAAGATACAATATCTCAGGCTGTGCAAAGATATGGATTTTCTCTGCCAGCACAGGGCTGTAATTGCTCTAACATGTCTCATCACCTACTAACTAGGTCCCTGAGAAGCAAGCCAGCAAGATTAGAGAATAACTGTGCACATGCCTGTATGCTGGAATGAGTTCAAATGATACAGCTTCTCTCTACCTATCCCTTTATACCAGCACCAGTCACTGAGCATGAAACCCCATGTAACGCATATGACATACTTTTAAAGTGCTTATGATGTACTGTTACTCTAGGAAGATATTTTCAAATACTACTAAAATATTAGTTATTTCATTTCATATTTGTACTGATTGTCAGTCCGCCCCTGGTGATGACCAACATGGATAAATATAAAGCTCAAATACTCAAAGTGGATATCTCATCTCAGAGATCACACAAACAAAACTCTTAAAATTCAGTTTTTCAAAAAAAACCTTACAAATTGAGTTTATCCATGACAAAGTAATGCATTAGGCAAGTAGCATCAGTTACTTACCTTGCAAGTCCAAAATGTCCGTATGACATATCCCTCATCTTTAAACACATCAAAAATGTCCAGAATTCCACGAGAATACCCAAAAATCGCAATGCTTGCATCAGACACAGCAAGGTTAAGTGTTAGGAAATCTTGTGGTTCAAGAGATTTCCTTTGTTTGGTCAAAAGTAGTATCACAACACCATTTCCAATCCAAGAGAGCCATCCTATGAAATGATGAAAAAAAAAAAAAAGAAAAAAAATCCAGTTTTCATAAACAAAGATAATCTAACCAAAACTTTCTAGTAACTATCCTAAATTATCATGTCATGTTAGACCTTTTCCCCAAGTGACATATGTTCAAACAAGTCAGAAACTATAATAAAGTGAATTGCATTATTACCTAGCATCACCAAATACACACCAATGGCTGTCTCTCCTCCGTCAGAAACACGGTACTCTGTAACATTTGGGAAATGATGAGAATCCATTTTTCATTTTAAAAAAAGGAACAAGGTAAAATCTGAACTTGTCAAACTGGACTCGTCTCAGGATCAAGTCTTCACAGTGCTGCCTTTGTCTTGCTGTAGACATCCCACACGATCATCAGATGCAAAATGTGACAGATCAAACTCCCCACCTCAGTCAAACTGCTCTTAAAAGTTGAGCTAAAGCTGCCCGCAGTGTAATTGAGCATTGTGCTGCACATCGGATTGCAGTGTGCTAATTTCTTAATCCTGTAAAGGATTGAGATCGTCTGGGGCAGTGTTAAGTCTCTGTCAACTAACTTAAGACATTTACATCTGCTCACTGACCCATCAGATGTCAGCAAGCCTGTTTACTACCTAGATGTACATTTGTTGCTTGGTGCAGGACCCTTTCCTTACCCCGTTAACTCATAGAACTAGAAAAATGATACATGAACAATTTTGAACCATGTTTCTATGTTTATGTGGTCTTTCTATTTGTAAGATAAACAGTCTTGAATCTTAGCTTTACTTATTTCAGTGCTACATTGTTAGTTAATTTAGCCAGCTGCAAGAGACTAGAATGAGCAACAGAGACCAGGATGCCATCTGTGTGAGACTGTTGAACTTTATTGTTGAGAGAGTTAGCTGAGAGATTTCATTAAATAACAGCAGACTAAACATTATTAAGTACACAGAACATCAGCAATTGTATTTTTAGGACAATTGTGTATAAATGGACTCATTTTGATTGCAGAATGCTGGAAAAAAACAGGATCCTGGGCACTATCTCAGGAAGACAGAAGTTGATCCTACTTCTGGCCCAGTTGGGAGAGCTGTGGAGAAATGGGGGGTAAAGTCAGTGACTAAACGGAAGTGAAAATCTATTTTTTTAAACAAAAACATGCAAACAAAAAAGCAAACTATATTAATGACTGTGCGATACACTTGGTGGTATTTTTTTGCCTACACTCTCCTTAGCTTTGCATTACTAAGGAAAATTATAAAGAGGGAAGGAGAGATATTATTTACTAATGCAGAGAACGGGAGGTATATTTACCAGAAATGCAGGTGAGGACAAAAATAGGCAAAACCAGCTGAAAATATTTACTGAAGGCCTGACATGTTATGGCTTGATGTCAACTCTGTTAAGGAAAAGTGCACTAAGGAAGATTTGCTTCAGGGAGCAAAAAGCATTCCAGTGCACTCGAAGTAGTGTCATCTCAGTGCTCTTTCAATAACATTCATTTTATTGGTTTAGCCTGTTATTGTGAAATATTCTTGTAACTTGTCATTCTCTGCTCAACAGTGACGCAAACTGTGCATAGGGCGTCCATACATGTGATTGAAATCGATGTCTTCTCATCAACTTTTCCTGACTTTCCTGGTTTGTTTTTTTGTGATAGTGGTGTGGTCTAGTACATGCTAATAGGAATATACCTGTTTCATGAACTGTGGTGCATTAAACAGCTCACTGCAGCCATACATCACTCTTTTCCCCTGTTTGGTCTGCAAAAAAACCCCATCACATCATCATTTTGTGTCATTAACAGCAGCACTACAGCAATATTCCTCCAGAAAATCAATCAACATACCTTTGTGTAGTCAACAAGATTTTGATACTCTATGTAATTTCCCCCACCAACAACAAAGACAATCGCCTATAAAATAACAGAGTTCAGGGGCCACATCAACATTCAAAGAGAGAAAACATACTTTGTGACATTAATGACATTGACTTTGAGTCTGCTATTCATTAGCTGCTGAGCACCAGGCCTAAACTATAGTGCAGGACAGAAAGCAGAAAGCCTGTCAGATCATGCAGGATTATATTATTTGTCATGTCGTGTCCTAAATTGCTCATACACAGCACCTTTAACAGTACTATATTTAATTTTGTTAAACAACTTGATTCGCTTTTGTTTTGATCTAAGTATAGTGACTAACTATAAAACATCTTCTGAGTGTTGACTGCATCAGTGTGCACCTTTACCAATAAAATCTAACCTCAACCTCATCACGCCGCCATTATGATTGACCCGAAACGCTCAGCTTGCTCAGATACTCTAATACTGCTTATCTATTTTACTCAGTAATATGCCAGAATATGAGAGCAAAGTGTGCTGTGATCTCCGATTCACATATTTCTAAAGGGTTTATTTTTTGATAAATTGATAAGGATGACTGAATGAAGTCGATCTGTGAGAATGGTTATCTAAAGTCAAACATCAGAGAGCTAGTTCATGCACACGACCTGATTTATCATGTCATATAAACTTAATCACTCTGCCCTAACAGTAATTCATCATTGATTGTTCAAGCCTACCTCCTGAAATTGATTCTTGTTCCTTGGAATTGAGCTGTGAAGGTGAAATTAAAAGAATTAATTAATCAATTCTTACTGGTGGTGAGCGAGTGCAACAGTTTCTTTGTTATGCTCGAAATATTTTGAGGTGATACATTTCAGTTCTGGTGGATTCCTTATTTTCTTGACTTCAGTTTTGTCTCATGTCTGATTTGTATGTACTGACAAATACAAATGACCGACCTAACTCCATAATTCCAACCACAGTCAAAAAGTTGCCATAATATCTGAATAAAGCTGGATAAGATAAATGTACAGATACAGCTTTACAAAACTGAACTGATTCCGAAAACTACTCCCAAAGTACAGGATCTAACCTTTCACTGCCGCGAAGCATCTTTGGATCAAAGTACCTGTAGTCATCCGTCTCCTGCAAAAACACAGTGTAAATTAGGTTACACGACACATGAACAAATTAACGGCCCCCACTGTCATCAGTCTGCATTAAACTCTTATCAAGATCCTAATGCTTCCCGGCAACCATTTGTCCAGGGGTGATGACCCTCAAATAGCAGAAAAACTCAGACGTTACTGTCCCGTTTATTTCAGCAAAATTAGAGAGACTCGTCTCTGGAGACCGTGGTCGATGGCTTTGGTCCTCCTCACTCATCCTCCCTACTGGCCGAGGCCAAGCTTGTCTCCTCTCCCACAGGACCTCAGTCAGCCTGGCCTGCCGCTCCCGCACATACTTCACCTCAAGAAAAAATACTTTGCCGTCAGCTTGCTGAAAGAGGAGCACCATGGGTGCTTCCAAGGGGCTAAATGCTCCAGATTTTTCTGCTATCAGTTTACCCCATTGCTGGGTAATGGCTAACACTAATAACAAGTCAGAAACACAGCTCTTAGAGGCCGGCACTATTGTTTTCATGGACACTCCAGGTCGATTACATGTGTCTGTGTGAGGACCATCTGATGAGGGAGCAGAGGCGGTAAGATCTGGATACTGCTTTTTTCCAACAAGAGCTGTATTGTACAGGGCTCTGTAACTCCAGTAGCTGAGAAAATGATAATATTGTTATGTCCTATTCAAGTGTATGGTCAAGGGGATGCCGGGTTTGGGCAGAAGCACTTCCAGTCTGTAATGAGATCTGGTAATCTGTCTGCCGGCGCTTATTGAAAGAGTGAGGACCAGCAGAAAGCAGAGGGTGAATCAAGAGAAAATAAGTTCTTTGTGTCAGAGAGAGAGAAAGGAAACAGCTTGCAGGATAGTGGTATAAAAACAACACTCTACAATATATAAGGCATAAGCAAGGTGATAAATATCCAGCATTAAACCATAAAAGGGTGAGGGCATCACATCTGCGGTGAAAGTGTCTAGGGAGTACCATGCTTCTTGAGTGCATTCTCTAGATATCTAATTTCCAGGAGTCTTATTATTGGAAGGGTGTCGAAGATTTGCCACATCATATCCTCTTTGCACAGTTCCACATTTATAAAAGATCAGCATCAATCATTCCCTCGCACAACCTCGGCAGTTCGAGACATTTTCAAAGGCGGACTTTTCCTTTAAAACGGTCCAACAACAACTTGAAACAAACCAATGTACTTAAAGGGGAATTTCTCACACAAGGCTTATGGGGTACATGGGGACTTTGGGAACTTGCATGACCAAGACCACTCTGTTTAAAAGATTCACTTTTGTTGCATCCTTGAAAACATTTTCTCTCATTTTTAAAAATAAAAGAGTTCAGTGTATTGTGTAAACACTTAGTTATAAAATGTACTGTTTACTTCCTAGTCCATATATTGCATATACAGAAACTTCAGTAAAAACTATTTTAAATTCGCAGTTTTTATGATGTCATGAAAACAAAGCATGTACACAAACACAGTCCTATACATTCATGTAAATGTTTTAAGGAGTGTGTCAGGCCAGATTGCATTTTGATTGAGGCACACTGGAGGGCAAACAATTATGACAGAGTTCATTTTGAAAACGTGAATTAACAAAACAATTTAATTTTTTTTTTTTTTGTAAGGGATAAAGAGATTTTGGACAAACGTCATAACTGGAGAGAAAAATAAAATGTGAAAAAAATACAATACAGGCCCTTTAATAGATAAACGTCTATTTCCTCCAAATGCAAGTGCAGAGCAGTTGATATGTGTACAGTTGTCCACTATATTTAATTCTGGCAGTCCATGGCTTATACACAAAGTTCATGATCAAAGAATAACAATAACACTTTAGCTCATTTCCAACCTATTTAAATGGCACTGACGCAAATGTGCCAGCTGTTTACTGCATGCTAACCTTCTCCTGCTCAGCTTGGCTCTTCTCTACTAAATCACACCCTTGCACCCTACTGGGCTAGAGCTGAATGGTCATCGTTATGAGTTTTTTTTTGGACAGTACTGCAATTCTAGAAATGGAATCAATTAATACACATGTGAATTTTAGGATCCAGTGGGCTTTAGTATTAGTGACTTAAACATAACTTGCATGCAGAAGAACTTCTTGAGGGAGCCAATGAAACACTTTTATTCTCTAAGCTCCAGAAACATAGTACCTTAATGTCTGCTAACTGTAAACTCTGTCTATTCTTCCTCCACTTCTCTTCTCCTCTCCTCTCCTCTCCTCTCCTCCTCTCTTTCTTTCTCTCTTTCTCTGCAGGTGTCCCCCCAGTTGAGACAGTGTATATTAACAGCACAGATCAGATTGCCTGGTTTGAGCCCTTTCTGGGGGCTGAAAGAGTCTCTTCATTGTTCTGAGCAGTGCAAATTCACCGTTGCAAAGCAATACACACCATACTCGCTAACGCAACTGGGCAGTAGAGTGATATGAAACACCAGGCTGCTTACAACCCAGAAAGGCAGAGACTGGTCAAATTCTGATTTTCTTTTGGTAATACACAAATGTAGCCACAAGGAGGCAGTATGATAGGTGTACAATTCATTATTGTATTGAAATTGGGTGTCTTGCGCACTACCAACAGGGATGTCCAAAATGTCCAAAGCAAAGAGAGAAAGCTCACCGGATTTGATTTCATGTCCATCAAGTTGTCCAAGATTCGAGTTACAGGCAAATTCTATATAAGGGAAAAAGAAGACATTCACAATCAATTAACTGAAAAATAGACAAACAACAAAAGGTCATAGTGGAAGAGATCCCATTACGAACATAATGTGACTCATTTATCATGCTATACTTTTACAGTTTCTTCTTTAACGTGTACGCACATTTCTGAGAGGGAGCTTTTGTCCTACAGGCAGAGGTTGCATGAACTTTTTACAGAGGGGAAAAAACTACTGAACTACAACTACTGAAACTGTCACCACTCTCTAAACACATCAAAGAACTACAGATGTAAAAAATGAACATTGTAAAACCAGATAACATGGATAAATAAACAATAAATGTCTAAAGGACAAATACTCTTAAAAACAACACTGTCTTGACTGAGAGTGAAATATATACACACACACACACACACACACACACACACACACACATATATATATATATATATGTGTGTGTGTACACACACAACATTCTAAGCCTAATTGAATTGTTTCTTTTTCTAGACCCAATGTCACACATGCAAAAGATGGTTCTATGACTTCTGCATTTCACAGACCGAGAACGTCGTGTGTAAAATGAAACGTAATTAAAATGATCTATCCATATCCATTAATATCTATCTATCCATCTGCATCTCTCTCTCTGTTGTATTATATGTGTATATTTTATGCCATTGTGTAATTAAAATGTTCCTCTATGTCGAATACCTTTCTGATTCTCTGTCTCCATGTTTCTCTTTATTTTGATCAGGCATCATGTCATGAGGTCACATGGTTTAGGAGTGTAATAGATTTATATCCATTTTTAAATATTTATAATATTTAAAAAAGTACAAATGATCATTTTGGAAAATCAACCCTGGTGACATATGTAGGCCAATAGTCTCTATGCTGTACAGTTGGTTTGATGTCACATGGTTTAGGAGTGTAATGGATTTATTTGCATTTTTAAGGTATTTTATTAATATTAAAAAAGTATGAAAGATAATTTTGAAAAATCAAGCCTTTCCAGATAGCACACATCCATTGAAATGACACTGATTCTATATCCGAAAAAGAGGATCTTCAATGTTGATCCAGCATTGATCTTGCTCATTGAGCAGGCCATCTATTCAACGTTGAAAAATCAACCATTTGTGGATGGATTCAACAAGGATTCAACATTGTTTCAACACTTGTTTGGCAATGGTGCTTTCAATGTTGAATATTTTCAGTTATATCAATGTTGATTCAGCATCTTATTTTCACTTTTGAATTAAGGTTTTGTTACCATTGAATGTTCAATGTTGAAAATCTGACCAAAAATTGTTTTAGTTTCAACGTTGATAATTCCACACTGACCATAAATCTACGCATTTAACCATAATTCTACGCTGAATCAACAACATGGTGTTATCTGGGTTGAGACATATATAGGACAATAATCTCTATGCTGGACAGTTGGTTTGATGTCATCAGGTCACATGGTTTAGGAGCGTAATGGATTTGTATTTTGAATGTTAAATGAATATCAAACTAACTTATCAACCGTTCCAAACTGCTGTTATTTATTAATTTTTTTACTGGAGCATAAGCTCTCGCAGCACTTGCGACACCGGAGCCACTGTTCTGAATCTTGAGCTTCGGAGTTTTGGCTTCTTTATCTATTTAAGTAATGGGTTTTCTCCACTGTTTTCCTAACATTTTTTAGCTACTATTAGAGAATCAGACACTTAATGACACACCACTGCCTTCCAATCATAAATACGTTCTATTCCGATTGTGGAGAAGGGGGCCACACATTTAAACCTGCACATGTACGGATAACATATGATGTATGGTTCTGTAACAAATAAAGGAAGAAATTACCACTGTGCTTAGGTTGAACACATGCTAGATTGGCTAAATGCTTAGTGTAAATCTAGAAACAAACTGTAATTGTTCAATAGGTTCAGGACCCAAGTAAGTTTTGTTCATCTGAAAACAATCCTCAAACAAGAGCAAAGTGCCTGAATATACAGCACAGCCATGAATAGTTAGTCCCCTACCTTTCTCTTTAGCTTACTACCGTTATTAGCAGCGTATAGGCTAATTTAGAATCTTTCTGAAAATAAACCAACATAGTACAACAGCGGCATATGAACTAGGTACTTACAATCTGTAATGACGCAAAACACATACAGTAAAGAGCTGATACAACACTGTCTGAGCATCTAAAGAGAACAAGGTAAGTTGGAACATAACTACAAGCTCCCAAGCACACTTTCCCCATCTCTCTCCCTCTCGCTGTAGCTCTCTCTCTCTCCCTCTCGCACTAGACATGCACCCACACCACATTATTAACATTTAGTGCACTCAGTTGATGGAAATCCGTCATAGTGACGGAAAACATTAATCCATGTGTTATCCTTGTTGTGCTGACAAACGAGCCCTTTTTATGTAGACACTGAGAAGCTACTAGCTGTAGCCAGTCATGATCACAAAACTTTACATAATCTAAGACAATTTTATGTGTAATGTTGACCATGTGTAAGAAGCTCCCAGTAAATTCAATTTTGTGATTTGTTTTTGACTATACAAATGTATGGTGTCCAATCATGGTGCAACTGAAAAACAACAGTTGCAGACATCTTTCAAAGCCCAATATCACCATGACATTTTTATCTATAGCAGTGCATGTAAAGTTGTGTCCATATTTGTAGGTCTGATGGAGTCACTTTTTGTTTATATTTTGTGCAGTGTAAATTCAAACAAAACTAACTCTGATGAATCTTAACAGATAATTCTGACAGTATGGTTTGAGTATGTCTATGCTAAATTTATTCTGACTTAATTGCACATACATTTCTTCAGTCTTCATGCTGACAGCCAACCACAACAGACTCAATACAAATATGACATCAAGAATCAACAATAGACCTTTGGCTAGCTCTCTTGCACATATGTTAATGAGGCCACATTAAAGGGCTTCCCAACAAGTAATCGAGTAATTGCTTCTGTGGTAAGTAATTTCTTCTATGGTGAATCTCTAGTACATGTATTCACATCAAATTCACATTTACAAATTTTGACTTTGTTAAGTATGTATTGTGACTTTTCTTGATGAAGGCTAAGGCCAACAAGGGGCAAGATGCTTTTTTTGTCCATAGCTATGTTACAAGAATGCTTTTTAATTTTGTTAATTTTATGAGTGTAAAAGTAAAATGGAGATATGCGCTCGAAAAAATTATGCGCTTTAAAAAAAATTAAATTCTCTCATACGAGTTACTGAAAATGGAGCACTATGTACGAAAAGGCTTTCAATATGAGGCTTACCAAATATAAATGTAAAAGCCCTGGAATTAAAACAAGTAATCTGTTACCATGTTTATTCAAAGAAAAAAAATGCCAGATTTCATAGCCAAAAAACTATTGTATCACTGTTAAATTACTGCACTGTGTAATCTGTCGGAATGGTAAATTCAGTTTACAAGAAATACTTAATCTGATAAATAAATCCTTCAGGTGACATAATAAGGAGCTTTAGTAAATAAGATACTCACTTTTACATTTTACATTTACGGCATTTAGCAGAGGCTTTTATCCAAAGCGACCTCCATTCCCCAACTACAGGGGACAGTCTGGAGCAACTTGGGGTTAAGGGTCTTGCTCAGAAACCCAGTGGTGGTATGCCGGAGGTAGGTTTCAGACCCATGACCTCTTGGTCCAGAAGCAGGCATCCTACTCACTAGGCCACCACCACCCCATACTTTTAAAAAACATATTGAAGTATTAATAAAAACTGTGTTCTCTGTGACTTGGAGTCAGTATTATGTTGAAAAAATTGTCAGATTAGGAGAGATAGTAATAAATATTTGTAATAAATATTAAGTAATAAATATTGGAACATCAGAGTTTTAGAGATGAGCATTTTTGTTCATGCAAGTCTGGAATCATGGTGCTGAAATGCCACTAAGAACCTTTGGTGTAAACAATGCGAAAGTCAATACAGCCAATCCACACAAGTACTGTCACATCTTTCGCAAGGAACTGAGAGCTACTTGGGAAAGCATGCAAATTTGAGGGATTGCCTCCTTGACAACTCTTCAGTCGCACCACTGGGTTTTTACTCACATGTTGTTTCAAGACCAGATTCTTCACTCCTTCCATAACAAATTGTGAGCCAGTATTCATCACCCTGGAGAAAAGACTAAGAAACAAAAAAGGTCACTTTAAATATTTGCATCCGCAGCAAGTGCAATACCAACAAAATGATTAATTTTCTGAAAATGAAACTTGGTGTAGCCTCATACCCCATTGGTTTCACTCCACTGTTGCTGTAATTGGCTGGTGCAGCAGCCATCTTTGTGAAAGCTCTGGAAAATTAACTATATTAGTTTAAAATCTACTGTTGTTATTATTTTCTGTTTAATTTACTGCAGTTACTATGAAATTGTGATGGTATGTTATGAAGTGTTTGTTGACACTGGCCAGAACTCACTTCCACTGCTTTATGTAGTTCAAGGGGAAGAGGTCACAGCCAGCATCAATCAGAGCCTTTTTATATTGCTCCAGATCTCCCTGCAAAGAACAAAATGTCTGAGGTTCAAAGAAATATATTAATTCAACATTCTTACTGAAGAAAAAAAAATAAGAGAGGCACACTATTTACCTAACTACTTAATGGTGGATTTGAGACAGATCACTAGCTATTAGGGTTCCATCAGCACCCTTCTATATGAAGGATGATGATAAACCCTGTGTCCTCTTAGAGAAACTGGAGTCTACACCACATTAATGTGGAGGCCATTTTGATTTCACCAACATCATTACTGACTCAGAAAACAAATAACAAAATGGCTGAGTCTGAGAAAAGGACTAGCCAACAATAATCTGCCAAGGTCCAGAAGGACACAGATGAAAGGAAGGACACCACAAGTAGTTGAGAAAGATTTCCTGTTCAACCTCAACTGTCAGCCCTCTAAACACACATCCCCCTTTTTGAAGATGACATGCTTCAATGGCCTGCACTGATCAACATGATAGTCATGAGACAGCAGGGTCCTCTAACCACAGCACTCATCATAACTCCTCCTCTGCTGAGAATAACCTAAACTTCAGGGGTAATCAGTGGTCACTGTTGCGGAGGCAGCAACACCACGCCACTGGCCACACAGGGGTCATGCACATCCCAGCTTGGTCCCTTGGCTCTGTCCTCCTACCACTGAAGAGCAGAGGGAACTCACACGGTCATACTTGTGGTTGGTTAAGTAACATCCAAGAGGAAAGACCTTGCCATGAGCCGAACAATCCTGCATTATCTGGCTACAAGAGTAATAATGCTTGGCCATGGCATCAAAGGGTGTGAGTGTTCCTCAAATCTGCGCCACATGTGTCCCATAGAACAAGAGGGCTTTTGAGAACGGTTGGAAAGTACGATTTAAGAGAACAGACAGAATAGCGCAGGAGCATTCATGCTGTGTTTGGCTTGGTGCTGCCCTACACATTGAAATCCATGCGTCCACCGCTAATTAGAATAAACCACTACATTACTGAAAGTGCACACCAGGACAGTGTACCACAAGCCATCTCTGGTAACTCTACGTTGCTAAGAGCCCAGATGATCTCAAAAGATTGTTATTGGGCATTTTCCATAGTGATAGCTATTAACAGAATAAGAGATCTTTAATGTTGAATGGTAGTAAAAGTATGGGATCTTACCTCAGATGGAGGCTGCTGGGAGGTGATATAATAGATTAGGAAGAGTCTCATCTTATCCTCTGGGGTCCCGGCTACCAACCAAAAGAAGAGTAGATCCATAAAGTTTCTTGTCCAGTAACAATTCACATGGTTTATTTTAAGAGCAGAGTGAACTCCACTGTGAGCACACACAAGTGTTTACACTCTTAAAAATACAAGGTCCGTAAGTCCACAGAACAATGAAACTCTGTACAGTTTAAAAACTTGGCAAGCTATTGTTAATTATTATTGTAGGTAATGTCTGTGTATATCAGCTTGTGTACTCATCAGGAACCTATGAACCTAAAGAGCCTGGGGAGTCTAAGACATGAAAGTCTTCAAAAAAAAAAAAAAAAAAAAAAAACAAAAAAAAAAAAAAACCCCAAAATGTTGGCGAGAGAAAAAAAACATTCTGTCCTCTGCTAGCATCACAGACTGGCTTTAAAGCTGACCGGCTCTCTCAAGGGACAAGATGTATTTCAGGAGGCTAATTTTGGGGAAGAAAACTGGATGAGGAAGAAGGTGGAACAAATTCCTAGTATGGAACTGGGGCATAAGTTAGTCAAACATTTTGTTTCATTCGAACTCTTGTGACCGAACAGTTCGTACTTCAACATCATGCACAGCAATCTATATCAATTACATTGGAGCAATAATGCAGGCTACTATTTATTGGGTTGTAATTATACTGTTAATGACATTTTTCACAGTTTCAGTACAGAGCAGAGCCAAGAGGAAATGTAAGAAGCCTATGCTGTTTTATGTAAAAGAGCCTACCGTCAGGATCACTGATAACGTCCAGAAGGGACTTGTCTACTGTGGACTTGCTCATTAGCTTCTCCTCATACTCAAAGTACACATCCAGCTTGCGAGACTGTGGACAGACCATACAGGTCAGGGAACAATAGACAGTGGGCTTTGAGGAAATCATGTTACATGCTGAGACAATGTAATCCAAGAGATGAATAACATTTTGTCATGTAGAGAACTCACCTTGATGTGGTCCAAAACCGCTGTGGCAACATTGGTATGGAGGTCAATCAATCTCTTCTTCTCTAGGAGCTCAGGAAGAGAACTGTTTGGAGAAAGAAAATACATTCAGAAGGTCAAACAGTAGGAGTTGATGTAAAATTTCTGAATTCCTGTCATACTTATATTTGGCATTTTTCTGCAAAAGAGCACATTTCTATTTATTTACTAGACATCTTGGGAAAAACTAAAACAATACTGCCAGGTTTAGTGAATGTGTTTACACATTATGTGCAAAAATGTGTTCTCTGAAGAGGACTTTTACTTATTTTGACAACATGTCATTTGAACACGGGCATGCAAACTTTTGCACCCTACTGTACATATACTACAGAGTTCATGGAACAGCTGAGAAGTTTAAGCTAGCTTACTCTGAAATAATAATACCTGTAATCAGGAAGACAAGTTGTGTGTGGTTTTTTTGGAGAGTTTTTGGTGCCATGCCTCACACAATCTTACCTAACAGCTGAGGTTAGCTTGGCAGTGTTATCCGACAACATGCTAATGGCTCCTTCATCTTCTCCTTCCAAACCCTTTGGTTTTAGAGAAAACCAAAATGTCAGAAATGCAACAGTCCATTTACAAACCATCCAGTGTTAGTCTACCTCAGGGGTGTCAAAATCCAGTCCTGGAGGGCTACGGTCCTGCACGTTTTGGTGATTTCCTTGCTCAGAAACACGTGGTTCACCTCGCTAGTTAATTGCCAGGTTTAGTGAATGTGTTTGAGTAGGGGAACCATCAACCTCTGCTGGACACCAGTCCTCCAGGACCAGAGTTTGACACCCCTGGTCTATCTGGTGTAACAGGAAATTAAATGATTATTTTATTCCTACCATGATGCTTTTAAGACGTTTGACCTCGTCCTCTTGGGCCCTGTATGTATCCAGCTCCTCCTGCACTGATTCTGCAACCTCAGGGAATGGGCTGAAAAATGTGAACAAAGCAACAAGCACATTTTTTATGAAAGTGAATTCAAGTAACGCTTAACTAAAAAACATGCTAAAGTAGATACCACTAAATAAACAGAAACCAGGAAGTGTGGTGTGATTCCCATAAAAGTAGCAGATCAACAGTAACAACAGGAAAACTGGGAACTTTGCTAAATTAAACAAATAATGGGCACTAGTATCTTGATTTAAGGTCTTCTTGCAGTTTATTTATTTTGAGTAGAACATTCATTTTAGTTCTTAGAATAAAATAAATCTGAATCACAATTCATTATACCATGCACAGGGTTCCCACGGGTGCTTGAAATCCTTGAAAGTTTGTGAATATGAACAAATCAGTTCAAGGCCCTGGAAAGGTTTTGAAAACAGGCACAAAAAGACACTGTCCTTGAAAGTCCTTCAATATTTTTTGGGAATTGAAATTTCACGGATGACGACTGCGATCAACGTGTTAATTTACCACCACAAGTGTGTTTAAAATTATGCCTATGACGACTTTTAATTTGCGTTTGTTTGTTCTTCACACAAACGCGGTCAGTCCCCCCCCCCCAATATCACTTCCATTCATTTTTAACTCCACTGAAATGAATGCAGTTTCAGAATAAGAAACTTTCAGGTTCCATACAGTGACCAAACCTTATGAAACCTCATATGAGACCTCAGGACACACCCCCATACACACCTATCTAAACTGAACTATATGTACAAAAGTACTGGGACACACCTATTTAAACAGAACAATATGGCCAGAAGTATTGGGACAGAGCTGTTTCTGCGTGGTTGCAAAGCATGAAAGGCAGTTGCTATGGTTTAGGAGATGGTTGCTATTGAGTTTCTAGGGTGTTTCTAGGCGGCAGGCCTCTTTCAATTTATTTATTCAGGCCACAGCTACGAGACTCGTTAGTCAAGGCCTCATCAAGAAGAAGGGGGACAGGAAGGGTCAGACAACTGCTGCATTAGAGCAAGCACACTTTGCATTTTCTTGGCGGAAATGCTGTCTAGTTTCAACTAAAATTCCATAAAACAGTAATGTACATCCTTAATGTATGTAGCGTAGACATATCCATGCATTGTGGATATGAATGTAGGCTACGAATATTATTGACATGAATGTATGCTATACATTCAGTCCACTTTCTTGCATTGATTTTGTCCCATTCACAGTCCTTTATTGCATTTGCATCTAAAATCGCGTATGGCCCTTGAATTTGAGGATACTGGTCCTGGAAAGTCCTTGAAAGGTCCTTGAATTTGATGTTAACCAAGGTGTGGGAACACTGCACACAGAGAATTGAGCATTTAAAAAGCCTTCACAACATTCCGGCTACCCTCTTCAAGTGTCCTTGCAGTCAAATGATACAGGACAAATGATTTTGTGCTTATATAATTAGCACAAAAAGTGTCATTTTTTCAGGAGCACCCACAGCCTATCGACCTCACAGCAAATCAGTCTATGGGGAGATCCCACCTTCCTTTGTGCCTCTGCCAAAACTTGTCAGCAGCAGTGAGATCATAGCTTTTCTTATTCTTCTTTTTGGGTCGAGCTCCTGCTGGACTTGCTTCCGACCCTGGAGACTCCTCCAAACTGACCCTGTTTAGGCTGAGGTCCTGATACACATGCACACACAAACACAAAGAGAATTGTATATTACATGGTAAATATTACACAAGCTACATGTTACAACATTAAATGTTGCACAACAGGGTAAAATTAAAATTCACAAGGTTATGACAGATTAGTAAACTGATAAAAAAAATAGTAGTCAGTTGAAGGGTGACAGAAAAAAGCTTGAAAAGCTAGGTACAGTTGACAATTTGCCAGTGATGATGTTAAGAGAAGAACCCAAACTCAACCCAAAGTTGAGTGTGTACACAACCGTAGCCTACATGGTTATTTGAGTTTAGGTCATTACCTGTCTGTTTACCTTCCAAATAACCTCCACTCTAGATCTCACAGTTAACTGATATGATAACCACAGGAGCGCATCACTGACACCTTGATCTTCAAATGAAACAAAATGTCACGTGTGTATTTAATTTTGAAAAGCAACACAGGGTTAACTTAAGGCAGGATGTTAGAATTATATGATAGATAAACTGTGTTCTTGTTACTATAATAATAGTATAATAAAGAGTTTTTAGCTTGTTCTGCACAACAGTAACAACAACTGTCAGAAATACGAGGTAAAATGTTAGACAGATCTGATACTGAGACAATGACTTAGACACATCGCTGTTGGTATTCGTTTATTGCTCTCTGGGTTACCGCATGCCCAGAGGCTGTACAGCCTATTAGAACCTGAGAGTTTGCGCTACTGTTAGATGCAGACCCCATGCTTGGGATGAGAGGAGATTAGTGTAAATTGTTCCAGTTCTTAGTAGCTGGAATAAACTTTCTTTGGGATTATTCTCGGTTGGAAAACATCAGTGGAAAGGGACTGCTTTCTTCTTGTCTGTCGGAGTGGTCACTTTGGTTTTTAAGGTCACTTCGGTTTTTAACTGTGGCTTCTCGAACTTTGTTAACTTCGATGATTGCAATCTTAAATTTATTTTCTGAACCATTTCTATTGCTTGCTGGACAAAAGACTGTCTTCATTTGGGGGTTTTGGGGTATTTGGTCACATTTATAAACAGATATTTTGGTGTTTATGTAACAGTGGCTTGTATGTAGACCAAAACAGAAAGTTTGTACGCCCACTGAGACCTGATTCACTGATTAGTCTACTTTAATATGCCATGGTGCTAAATCATTATCGCAAATTGTTTCATTATTATACATATTTTTTTAAATATAAAACTGTAATTAAAATAAATGAATGATTTTCAGTTTGTGTATTTAATAAGTAGCCTAAGGGAAAGCTCTGTAATTCAGCAGCATAAGTAGCCTCACCATAAGGAGCCCAATCCATCTCAATAACAACACAAGGAACTGATAGAAGACCATGAGAGGGCAAAGCTCATTAGCGGGTTAATGTAACTTCAGGCCTCCTTGATTTTTTTTCCTTTCGGATTACAAGGCCTCTGTGGAATCCACTCGGGACATTTCAAAAGGGTAGGGGTGAGGGATGAAGATGGTGACACTGTAGATGGTTTTTGAATGGACAGATACAAGAAGTGGAGTCATGTGACAACACCAGGTCCAACTGAAGGAAATCTGTTGTAGCGATAGAAAACTTTAATCCCTGACTACTCCTATTTCATCGGTCTCACCCTTGCCTCATTTTATCTTGGAAACATCCATGATGTATTCATAACAATGGTTGTCATCAGGATGACAAAATAGTGGGACAAAAGAAGCATTCCAACTTCACAGTAATTTCAACAGCCCTGTAGAGACCTGGAGGCTTGCTTTATTAGGGTAGAATTATATTTAGACAGACTCTGGAAAAATAAATATTAATGCTCATTGGCACACACTATCTACTCGGTGCATACATTCCACACATCATGAAACCTCTGGCATTCACATGATAAGTGCAATAATTTCATCTTCCATATGTTACAACTTGGAGGAATTTCATGCAGAAAAGTTGGGACTTATTTCACCATAAACAAATGCTAGGACAGCTAACTTGAGAGTCTTTCAGGTCTCCTTACCAGGACGTCATGAATGAGGGCTTGGTAGGTCCATGTGTGATGGAGTGGGGTGGCAAGATCCAGGTTGCGGTCGGCAAGAACAAATAGCGGCCTCTGGAAACTATATGGGGGGGGGGGGCGAGAGAGAGAGAGAGAGAGAGAGAGAGAGAGAGAAAGAGAAAGAGAGAGAAAGAGAAAGAGAGAGAAAAAACACAACAGATGATTAATATCCCCCCCTCTAGGCTTTCAGCTCCAGCAATGAAACCAATCTCTACTTCTGGATCTTTCCCTGAGCTTCCCAGGGTTGGGAG
Source organism: Hydrocynus forskahlii (assembly GCA_037974365.1). Lineage (NCBI taxonomy): Eukaryota > Metazoa > Chordata > Actinopteri > Characiformes > Alestidae > Hydrocynus > Hydrocynus forskahlii. The sequence continues at coordinate 40,657,623 of JBBPCX010000001.1, forward strand.
CCGGGTACTGAAGGAGGATGGACTAGAAGGCCAGAAGGGGAAAAGATTTCTTTGTAATTTAAGTTGAAGCTCCAATGAGCACACAGTGTACGTGGGCAAAAAGAAAAGCTAGCGAGGCTTGTGGAGTTTCTGAGAGGCTTATGTCCTGGATATTAAATTCTTGTACATAAAAGCAATGGAATGAATACTTAGTGAAGATTTATAACTTAAGCTGAAGTGAATGTTAATCTCGTCAAATGTCTGCGAGTATGTTAATCTCGTCTGTGTCTGTGAGTATGTGTGTATCTCACCTGAACTGGCCAGTGCCCATGGTATCACCGGTGAACAGGCTGTTGCGGGCATCTCGTAAATTCTCTCTTAGTTTCTTGTCAAGTTTCTGTAGAGAACAAATGATATGGAACTCAAAACATTGCCATGGAAAAAGTGCTCAGAACTAAAACGAATGCTTTTTGCACACAAACACCACACAACAAAGAATTGTGGTAGTTCTCTGTAAGCAAAGATGACAATTCCTGGTCTGGTTTTCATGGCAAGACAAATGAGACTTATAGCTTACCACAGCAACCATTTCAGCTGCATTCCCTCTTGGACACCGGATTATTGGGACAGCACCTAAGAAAACAGGAAATGCCAGTTGCTTGCCAAAAGGAGGGCACATCAGACTTTTGTGCACATTATCCCTAAGTACACACAATGTGCCAAAAGCTCCACTGTTCTTATATTTCATCTACAGTGCTAAAATTTGAAGAAAAAAAAAAATCTAAAACAAATATATTCAATTTTGCCATGTTAGTTTCCAACGTTCCTTTTGGTCTGTTTATAAGGCAGTCTTCCACTAGATTGTGCACTCATGTAGAAGTATTTAACATTTTTGAATATGTAATACCACATATGATTACATTAAGCCCTTTTAACTGGAGTTTTAGAAATTGTTACAGCAATAATATATTTTAAATATAATGTGCTAATTCCATTTCACACCTTTCTGAAATGCAAGCTGACAGCTTTTATTACAGAGAAATGCAAACAATTGGTAAGAAATGCTGCCATCTAGTGAATACAAGTAAAAACAAGAAGAAATAAGCTTTCAGTGTCAGATTTTACCACCATATGCACAGCAGACATGGCAATGAATTCCTTACCAAGGGTGACAAAAAAGCAAAAGAGACTGTCCACAATGATGTCCATGATAACCTCCATATCTGTGTCAATGATATCTGGCTTGTTGATCGCTGAAAGAGGAGCAAATATTTTGTTAGCCACTAAAGCAAAAAATGTCATTTGCTTTAAGACAGTATTGTGTATAGTGTAGTGGTGTTAGTATAAGATAATGTTTCTTGTTTTAATAAACAAGACTCTGTCTCTCACTACTGTTCTACAGGGAAAAGATCCTTATAACTGTGCCCATCAGTTCTCTGTGCTGGAGTACCATCAAGAAACAATCACAACTATCATACACATGACACTTACAAAGCCATCACTTCAGTATCACCTTCTGAACCCAGTGTAAGCTCAGAGACTGCTGTGTTTTTGTTTTTAACAGATATGGCTAAGCAACAGCATTCTGGACATGGCTACCTTGTTTAGCAACATTTCATTTGGATGAGAATGATGCCCTGACAGGAAAAACCTGCAGTGGGGGCCTGTGGGTTTACATCAACACTGACTGATGTGTGAATGCTGTGCTATTCTCTAGTTACTGCACACTGCTGCAGAAGCTTGTGACTATTAGATGCAGAACATTTTGTTTGCAGTGACAATTTACCGCTGTGCTCATAGTTGTAGTGTACATCCTGTCCAGTGCTGCTGGCTGACCATAAAGGGGCCAATAATGAGATTTTAATCATGCAAGTCAATTCACACTAAATTCCGCAAGTATGTGGACTTTGCAACGAGAGGGGCTGTATATGCTGTTTCCTCAAACATCACTGACACATACCATGCTGAGCAAATGCACTGCTGACATTACTGTCTCCTGTATTCAAGTGCTATATTGTTCCCAGGTAAGCAACATACACGCATCCATATGATTTACAGAAATCATGATCCGTCAGACAATTTCAGCTTCTTCCATTGCTCAATTGTCCAGTTCCGATGCCCACAAGCCCTTTGGAATCTTTGGGATCACACCAGACAGGCTTGCCTTCTCTCCCCACATGCATCTATGAGCCTTGGACACCAAGTTCACTAGATGCCTTTTCACTATTGGTAGCTATTAACCACTACCAGCAAAACTTCACAAGACCTAATGTTTTGGAGATACTCTGTCCCAGCCATCTAGCCTTCACAATTTGACTCTTGTCAAAGTTCAGATCCTTACACCTGCTTAACTGACTGTTCAATTACTGACTACAGCATTATCTAATATATTAGGCAGACCTCATAAAGGGAACAAAGCACAAAGCATGGGTTCCTAATGACGTGGAGATTTTAAGCATCCACATCATCAGGAAAGATAATCTCAAGACAGCATTTACTGCAACTTATGGTCTATATGAACACAAGAATGCAATTTGCATTTTGCAAAGAAAATTTTAACTATCCTGCAGCCTTTCGGGCTGATTCACTACCATCTAAAAGCTTTTACTAAGTCTACAATGACAACAAAGATTCCTGAGTCATTGCAGACCTACAAAATAAACATTTGTCCTCTCTGTATCAGAAGACATCTCACCATGATAGGATATCTGTTCTCTGTTTTGATTGCAGAGGACAAACATATCATCTTCTAGTGTGATGAAGTTCAAATATTGATCAAACACCTATGGAAAGACAAATGAAATTTATACTGAGACATACTGTTAGCATTTCTGTTGTCAGAATTATCAGTAAAACATGTTCAAGTGGCACCAAATTTGCATCAAATGAGAAGCATTAAAATTTTAGCAATAAAGCTAATGATTTTATTTAAAAGGGTCATACATTTATTTATGGCTAAAAGCCCTACAAATACAACCAGGTAAGTGAGGTGTTCAGCAGGTGCTCAATGAAATGTGCATATTAGTAGAGCAAGGCATACAGTGGCAAGAAAAAGTATGTTAACCTTTTGAAATTTCATGGTTTTCTGCGTAAATTTGTCATAAAATGTGATCTTATCTTCATCCAAGTCAAAGGTATTGACAAATACAGTGTGCATAAAATAATAACACAAGAAAATCCTGATATTTAATGTCTTTACTGAGAACAGCCATAAACAACTCATAGTCATAGTGGAAAAAGTATGATGCAGTTAATGACTTCAAAAAAGCTAACTGGAGCCAGGTGTTAGCATACCTGGAGTCTTTTTAAGAAAATGAGTTTGGAGTGTGGACTAGAGCTACTCTGACTGATTGATTTACATAAAGCTGGAAAGGGTTACAAAGTGATTTCAAAGACTTTAGAAATTTACCAGTCTACAAATGGAGACATTTTGGGTACTCTACCAAGAAGTGGGCGTCCACTTTGGCTACTCCACCAAGAAGTGACCCCAAGAGCGCAACGAAGACTCATCAATGTGGTAAAGAAACAACCCCAAGTGACAGCCAAAGATTTCAAGGCAGCATTGGAACTGGCTAACATCAATATGTAATACACTGAACAAGCAAGGTGTCTATGGCAGAACACCACAAACGAAGCCGCTGCTTACTAATAAGAACACTGCTGCACACCTGAAGATTGAGAAAGAGCGTACTGACACTCCACAGCAATATTGGCAAAATATTTTGTGGACTGATGAAACTAAGATTTAACTGTTTGGAAAGAAAACACAGCGCTACACCTGGTGTTAAAAGGGCACTGCATTTCATCATGAAACAAAATCATTTTATCATCCTAACTGTAAAGTATGGTGGGGGAAACGTGATTTTGTCCTGCTTTACTGCATCAGGGCCTGGGCAGCTTGCAATCACTAAGGGGAAGATGAATTCCCGTGAAAATTTTTCAGGGTAATCTGAGAATGTCTGTATTCCAGCTGAAACTCTGTAGAAGTTGGGTGGTGCAACGTACAATGACCCAAAACACCAGTGCAAGTCCACAACAGAACGGCTTCAGAAAAACAAAATATGCCTTTTGAAGTTTCCAAGACAGAGCCCAGACCTCAACCCAATAGAGAGCAAGGTACTGTCCACACACACTGCTCCCTGGGCGCGCCTCATTGGTGGCAGCCCCCTGCTTCACATGGTGAATGGGTTAAACGCAGAGAATTTCACATGGTGTGGTGTGTTCACACATGACTATGAGGTGCCACTTTACATTACTTTAAAATTCCTCCTGAACGATATGCAGGTCTGATCCATGGGTTCACATACTTTTTCCACTAGCACTGAGTTTTTTATGGTTGTATACAATGAAGACATGAAAGATCAGAATTTTTTGTGTTATTATTTTATATTTGTCAATACCCTTGACTTAGATGAAGATCAGATCATATTTTATGATGAATTAATGCATGACATTCCAAGGGGTTCACATCCTTATTCTTGTCACCATTGTAGGATTGGAGATATGCATTACTAGCCTTCAACCTCACAAACTAGATCTAATTTATTATGCCGGAAATTAACTTTAGATAAATTCAAAGAAAACAAATGAAAGGTTTCTTTATTAGGTTAAAAATAATCACGGTAAAAATGAGAACGTTTTTAGTGTAACTTACTTTGGTCACCTGGTTCACAGCATTTGCTGCAAGAGCTGCACTTGCAATGTCCTCCAGTTTGCTTCTGGAGATTGCAGAGATAAAGTTCAAATAGTAGGACTCATAGAGTTGGTTCCGCAAGTCCTATAAGTACCAACGCAAAGCAGGGGAAAAGACTTAAAATGATGTTTTCGTTACATACAAATTCAAAAATAAAAGTATGCAAACATTTTGATGCCACAGAGGAACAAGAGTGATGATGGCATCCAAAGAAGCCGCATTCTAGACTCTGAAATTAACTGACATGAATGCAGTTTACCAAGTAAAATAAATGTATGGTTACAGCTTACCACTTACCTGACATATCCTGTCTATATTCTCTTCTGTGGGCATTACAAAATAAATGGCAGGGACATCTGGAATGGGATCTCTGTCTGAATGCAATAATCTGGGAGACAAAAAAAGTAAGACATTGAAAACTATATATACATATATTTATGTGTGTGTGTGTGTGTGTGTGTGTGTGTATGTGTGTGTGTGTGTGTGTGTGTGTATATATATATATATATATATATACACACACACACACA